>JAUMJJ010000036.1:17607500-18185000 GCA_033556795.1 Tapera naevia
CATTCAAGTAAATATCTACTAGTGACTGTTCTATAGATGGCACTCATGCCTCTAAGCAAGAAGCACAGATCCAAGTTCAGGTAAAGAATATTAAAAACAAACACTTAGATCTGAACAGTATTTCCTAAAATAGATTGGGTTTCTTCTTGTTTATACACTTCACATCTAAGATTGCAAAACAGAAAAAAACCAGTTTTTCTGATAGAGAAGTGCTTAGCAGTAAACTACTTCGTTGTGCCTTTGCTTGAGAATGTTATGCATATAGTAAGTTTTCTTGTGATTTTCTGGAGAAAGGAGAAGGAAACTGTGAGGGAATAGTTGAAAGCAGTCATGATTTCAGTTAGAGAAGTTGCAATTGGGACATGCAATATAATAGAATTTGCTGTAATTTCTTTTTAGGTGTAGTCTCTTGCAAGAGTGCTGTTTGGCTTGGTACAAACTTGACTGCAAGTTCCTAAATATTCCTAAAATATGTAGTGCATGTAACTTTTGCAAGAAGTTTAAACCAAAATGAAACTACGCATTTAGTTGTTTAACAAAATCTGAAAGTTATTTTTAACTGAAAGCTGATAAAACTTAGAAAGTTCAAAAAAAGCTGTCCAGAAGGTACCTGTCATCTCTAATAGCAACATCATCTTTGGCTGAGTTTTAACTGAACTTATTATCAGTATAATTAAATATATATAAATAAGTAACATCCTGATTCACATGGAAGCCATTTGATTTTCTCAATAGGCTACTCTGTCAATCCAGAAAATGATTCAGACTATTCCAACTTGAACCTCAGACTCCTGATTTCTGCACCAGAGTTCAAAGGAATCATAATTGATATATCTCAAATATACCGGCATACTCCCTGTAGAACTATGCTTGTCTTGAATCCCATCTTAAGTGATGAAGCTGGAAAAAGCCTTTGCAAAGATGAACCCTCAGGGTCATAAGGCACTTAGTATCATTTGGCTCTGTTTCAAACATAGCCATGAGGAGCGGAGATCTTCCCTGACAGAAGCGTTATCATGGGGCTGCATGTAACCAAAGAAGCATTTTGGGCTCTGAGTTGTTCATATCACTTCTTGTGGTGTAAACTTAAACTTGAGAAAGAGAATTGCTTTTCTACAGTGTATAGGGGGAAAAGTGATTCTACTATTCCCATTGACTTCAAAAGAAACTAGACTTCATTTACCTACTTTGA
Source organism: Tapera naevia (assembly GCA_033556795.1). Classification (NCBI taxonomy): domain Eukaryota; kingdom Metazoa; phylum Chordata; class Aves; order Cuculiformes; family Neomorphidae; genus Tapera; species Tapera naevia. The sequence continues at coordinate 17,608,693 of JAUMJJ010000036.1, forward strand.
ATTAGGCCCATAAATATAAAATGAAATATGTTTAAGGAGGACAAAGTGAGTGAAAAAGATTAAAGGATTAATACTCACAGCCACAAGATCCACAAAGGCATCAAAAGCTACTCTCATTGTTCTGTCCCTGGTAGTAACAGTAGCAGATGCTGAGGAAATGAATAAGAAAACAAAGCAAGTACAGCTTGCTCTCTCATTCTGAACAGCCTCTTTACTTGTGAAGATCAGTGGATAAGGGGCTTCCTGAGACATAATTTGCAACAAAGCTGCATCCTTTTATTTTCAAAACTATACATACCTGCTGCATGAAGTGATACTGAATTCTGTGCGTTATTATGTATGTTATTCTATACAAAACAACTATGCAGTTTTTTGAAATTAGTGTTCTATTCTTTTAAGATTTCTCTGTATTTTTTTGTAACAGGAGCGCCCTAGTTCTTCTATTTAATTAGAAATAGTCACCCGCCATATTATTGGCATCTCTGAATATCTTATATTTCCACTCACTTTCTGTTTCGTGATCTGTCAGCTCAATCCCATATGGAGGTAATTTTGGATCTCTGATTCCTTATCATCCTTATTTGTACTGGTCTTGTTCTGTTGCATAATCATTCAGACTTGAATGGCCAACATCGTAGTTAATGTCAAAGATACGGGTTCTTTGTGGGTTTATGCACAATAGTAGTGTAATACTATTTTGTTTTCTATACATTTCCAAATAATTCCTTATGTTCTACTTGTCTTTTTTGTGCTGCTGAACACTACGTTGATGTTTCCAGAGAATGATCCACAAAGGCTCCAATATTACTTTTGTACATTGAAATATATAATTGAAAGCCCACAGCTCTGTATCTGTATGGATAGACTAACACTCTTTACTATGCATTATTTTACATTTTTAAAAAATGATTTTCATCTGCCATTTTAAATATTAATCCCTTGGTGTTCTTAACACTTTCTCCAGATCCTCAACTTCAATCAACAATAGCTTTGAATAAACAGTACTGCATTACTGGTAAAGTTTAGTACTTCATTTATGAGGCTATTGAAAGCATTTCTATGGATTCAGGCAAGACAGAAGGAAACTGATATCCTAAAATGTGGTAAATACATAGACAAGTGTTGAAATACTATCAGAAGCTCATAGTAAATGCCTCCTCCAAACCTAAAATGTTAACATTCACAACTGTCTTTTCATCTTGTGTTGGCCCTTACTCAGTCTTTCTGAGGCTCTTATAGGTGATATGTCAATTCTTCCTACTGGTTAGGTGCATATGTTTTTGGGGGTTATTTTTAGAAGAATATTATGCAGTAGGGAACAAATGAATAATAATAAAAGCAATTCTTGCTTCCATAGGTACTCATGTTAAATCTTGTTTCTTGCCCTGGAAGAAAAAATAATACCGCATGGAGGAGTCAGAAATCAATTCAAGAATTTACCACCAAGAAGAGATGACTTTTCTAGGAAGTAAGGATGAATTTAGTGGACTGGTTGAATGGCCATGGCATATGCACTTTGGAGTTTGGATGGAAAAAATGTTTCATGGACACCTTAAAAGATTTTCTGCTTATGGTGTCTGCCCTTCTCTGGTATAGATACTGTGCTAATGTTGGTGCTATAGTTTTCACAGCTATGCACACGGAGATGACCATAGAACATATTGCACAACTGGCTGTATCTTGCATGATTCCCTAGTTCTTCTAGAAATACATTAGGATGCACCACTCTGCCTCTCAGAGGGAGCATAAAGGTTTAAGGAGGAAGAGGAAAGGGAGCATACTACTAGACTGTGCATAGTTGTCAAAACTTCTGAGTCCCAGTTCAGAATTTAAAAACCTATATTCTTGCATAATCCAGTGAAAATATGTACTATTTTAGAAAGATTGTAGGAGGAAGAGAATTATCTGAGAGTATCTGAAGGAGAAGTTTTATAGAGAAATTGATGGACATAGTATTACCAGAAATATTGTTTGTTAACCCTTTTAATGTATTCCTAGTTTTGTACTTCTGTTGCAAGATTATAGCCAGCCAATGGTTTCTCATGTATTGCTGACATCACATATTCAGAAATTAAGTATGACTCCTGAGAATCTGAAATTGCTTCAAGAGCTATAAACTGTGTGTTTCTCTCCTTTTACTCAGCTTCTGGATGTTTTTGAACCTATCTGATTATTTCACGTTCAAAACTGTGCACTAAATACAGGCATAAGGTGCAGCCTCATTGATCTCTGGATGGTGGAGGACTTTGGTTAGTCTCTTTTGTTCCAGGAGTGACAGAAACTATCAACTCTCTACACAGAAAGTCAGAGGTGAATAATTTTTGTTATTTCCCTGATTTTATTTCCTTTAAATTCCTTACTTCTGCAGTCCAGTGACTCTAGATCTTTTCTGTTGACAACATCTGCCAAGGGCTTTGCAACTGCAGACATGAGGGATCCTAGTCCTTCTTGAGCCATTGTAGAGGCATGGTAAGGAAGATTTACACAATCTTATGGCATGCAGATGTACATATCAGGCAGAACAGGTGTAGCAGGGTATCTAGGGTGGTAGTAGATGCTTCAGATCACTGGGACAGTTGCTACTCCTCGCACTCTGGTAGTACCAGAGTCACTTGCCATGGTTCGCAGCAACCCACCATCTTTGTCTTTACTGGCCTACTTCAGTGCTCCTTCCTGTCTAGGTTGACGGTTCGCAATCTTCAATCTGGTACAGCTAAAGTTGGGCTCTACAGTAGTGGGACTACAAGCTGCAAGGGAAGCTCCAGCCCTTGCAAATAGTTAGCCCAAATGAGTGGCACGCTGTGCCAGGCTGTAAGTGGACACACACGTAAGCTATCTTTACTTGAAATTTGCAATTCTCAGCAATGTTAAGTTTTTCTTTTTCTGTGATCTCCTCCCTCTCCTTACTGCCCGCACAGGTCATTTCATGTCCTGTGCTTCAGACATCTAGCACCTTTACTCCCTGCCACATGGTGACTGAGGAATTTTCCAAGAGCTCTGAGACCATTCTAGATTTGGCCATGCTTGAGCCAGAATTTTACTTGTGGCAGCCTTAATCACACTTTTAAAAGTTAAAAGAACATCCCATGAGATTTTTCCCCATCCTTTTCTTTGCTGGACCTTCTTACTTGAAAGCAACATAAAGAGGGGAAATCTCATAATCTGGAAACTCAGTCCATATTAAAATTTGACCTTAAGGAAAAGATATCAAAATCCAGAATTTGCAGAGTTAGTGACGCTGTCACAGTGCTTGCTTGCTGACAAAGGTAATTACACATGCAAGTGAATTATGTAAGCATTTACAACACTTCTTTCTGTAGTGAAATGCTCATCAAATGTTTTCAGCGAAGGCAAATATTTTCTGTACTCCTGCTTCATGTTTCACAGCACGAGTTAATGAGTTGGCTGGCACTTTGATGTTTAATGTGTTAGACTTCATTGTAGTTCAGAGTCTCAGTCCTTGCTAATTTATATCATTTTGTGAATCTATCAAAAGGCAGGTCTTGTGAGGCCTGCCCATGGGCTTCCTATTCACACTCTTCTCCCCCCACAGAATGTTTTAGAGTGTCTGCAGTGCAATTGCTGTAGTAAAGTGAAGTGAAGCAACACTTGAGCTCACTTAAATTAGGCCTAGTGGTCCCAGTTATGATCTGAGTTCAGTTACCAAACCGAGGAGGGAGTGTTGAGCTGTACCAGGGCTGGAGGAGTGGTGCTGGTACTCGAGCTCGCTCCTTCGCAGCTCACTTGGATGTAAGAGTCATGATTTCATCTGCAGTGCAGCTGGATTCCTCTCTGTCCTGTCCTAACATCAATTAAGTTCTGATGGGATACGAAGCGATGAATGTGACAGGGAGTCACAGAGGGTCATATTCTTCTGCTGTTTCTAATGCTAGATGAGCAGTACTGCAGTGTCATGAAGATGGTATTGTATTTTAAATGTGTTTTCCTTGCTTTCTTAAATTCCTCCTAGAGCTTTTTGCCAATAGATTTTGCAGGCCTTTTGTTTATACATTTAAATCTACTCTACACTAATTCTTTAGTCTGAAGTACTAGTCTTTTTGTGATACAAAATTAATTTTTCCATGTAAGACCAGTTTGCTCTTACTGTGCCAGCACTGTGTCCCACCAGAATATAGCTGAATACTTCTTCTCTATTCTCCTCAAGCTAAGCATTTTGGAATTTTATTATTTACTGGATTCTTGTATATTTACATCCAGAATTTCTGCTTCTGTTACCTCATGAATGTTACAGGTTGAGTGGCTTTTGCATCCACTCTCAGCAATTGGCCACTTCTTATCAGAAGTTTATTTTTTATGATGGATCTGGTAAGGCAGATACATCACTAGGAAAGGTAAAAACATGGACCCAATATATAGGGAAAACAAAGGTGTAGGGTACATTTCTGTTCACTTTCCTCCATCTTAGCCAGAATAGGTGGTGGGTAGGTTTTTTTCAGATATTTTCCTTTTTTTTTTTTTCCAGAGGAGAAAACCCAAATATTTTCAATGTTAAAGCAGGCAGTCACAGAAAATAAAGCTTCAGACCCGTCCCTGAGTTCGGGTAGATAACCAAAACAGAAAACCTTTGGAACACAGTTGCCTGAATTCCAAATGAATAATGCTATTTCTACTGGGAAGACCAACATGTTCTTTTTCAGTATTTTGCTGAGATGACTAACTTTTCTCTCTGTGTGTAGTAGCGAGCATTATTGTCTAACATAGAAAAAATGAAAATATTTAAGCAAAACTTTTGATAAAATGCTGAGTGCTACACTGTATGAAGTGAAAAGAGAAAGTTTCATTTTAAAGTATCTGCGTAGAATATAGATTTGAATTACCATCAGTCTAAATTCCTTTTGGTTTAGTACAATTTTAGTATTTTATCTTCTAATATGAAAAACAAAAGCATCCCTTTAATGCATTTTTCTTTAAGATATAAATTATATTTTTTTCAAATATCAAAGGTGAAAGCCAATGATACTCCAGGTTTATGTAGATTTCCTCTTGACCTGAGTTCCCTGTTTTTGTCTTGACAAGCAATTTTCCTATAACTTACAGATTTTATACATAAAGGGCTGTGGAGAAATGTGTGAAAACATATTTGTAGATTAGAGCGTTGGTGTCAGCCATGAACAGGTGAAAATTATTAAAAAAATGTTGAACTGCATAGTAAGTTGTTGCTGCCAGATCATTCTCAAACCAGTAATGAAGTTACAGCCTAATTAAGTTCATCTCTTTCCATCTGAATGTCTGGACTACAGAATCAGAGCAGCCTGATATGTATGATTTTTAGAAAGTGACCCTCTACTGTGGATAGACCTTTTACTCTCTGCCATGTCTTTGGCATTGTTCTTATGAAGAAATTAGTAAAATCTCCACATCACTGGAGCTCAGTCTTTTCAGAAGTCCAGTATTAGATTACCTATGACAGAAAGCCCTTTTGACTAGTGTCAAAAAAGTTTGTTTTCAAGACTTCTCCATTGTATGTGTGGGAGATTAGGGAAACAAAGCACGCTGAAATGGAAAAGTGAACATGGAAAACAAGAATTAAACAAATATTTGATCCCATAAATATTTAAAACAGCACAACTAATATTTAGGGGAATATTTACGTGCTAAGAAAAAGCAAAAACGCAAAAGGCATCTATTTAAATAACCGTCCTTTCAAGAGGTTAGACCAGCATATGCTGACAAGAGGCTTGTGTTGTGGTTTTTGTAGTACTCTTAGCCTAATTAACAAATGCATTACCGGCATAAGTGAGCCTGGAACAATTGCCAGTCAGAACACTCAGAGAGAAGCCACCAGGGAACACTGGATAGCAATAAAAAGCCATGGCTGCTTATTTTTAATTCTTTGGAGGGCCAATTCAAACAGCAAATGTAATTACAATTCTGTAAATAGAACACCCGAAAGCACTCCTTCTGGCATTAGTATGCATATCTTTGATATTTGTTTAACAAATGATCAAGTAGCCCTTTTCTCTATGTTGCTTCTTATTTAAGGGGTTTGCAAATTTGAAAAGCAAGGCTGAAAATACCATATAGCTGTGTAGGCTTTCACTTTCAAGTACGTTGGAAAATCACTGATTTGGCTACTGAAAGAGCCTGAATGCTACTTTCTGCTTCAGGTACAATAAACAGAAGAGGTATGCTTGTAAATGCCTTTCATGATAGTATTCCTTATTTGAAGACCAGATGCTGATTATGTTAGGGCATGATAAAGCCAAAATTATTTCAAAGGGAAATTACAGCATTTGAACAACTAAATGCTAAACCAAATGATCTGTGTTTCCACTCTACTTTCACTTAGCACAAAAACAAGAGTCAAAATAGAAAGAAGAAAACTCTGCTGTCCTTCAGATGTGGCATACTTTCCCATTACCTTACATATCGAGTGTCTCAGCAGGATGTTATCCTACTTTGTAGTATTTTGTGCAGCAGGCAGATTTGCTGTGGTAGTTTAATTCAGAGAAAGAGCAAAAGTGGCTAAGGCACAGCAAGATGTGATCATAAATTAATAATGTTCAATGGACTGTGACTGCAAGAGCTGTTATTGGTATTTCAGGTCAGGATAATCCCTAGACTCGGTTTAATTTCAAAAATGGTAGCCATATATTTCATGTGCAAGTGGAAGAACACGGAAGTCTTGTGGGGGATAGAAAGCTCTTAGAGAGATGAAGACAAGTACAGGAGGGAGAAAAATGGGAAAAGGACAATAATAAGGCCAAAGAAAGGTAAACTATCCTACCATGAGTACTTGATAAATACAGTAAGATTAACAACCTGCTCCCTGTACTAAAGATTCATATGATCAAAAATATCAAATTCTTGCTAAAGTACTCCTGGTTTTCTGACTTTAAAAGGTAATTGACAGCTTTTTTCCACCAGCGAAACACATGGGTGAGGAACAGTATCAGCTGTCATTAAGATGTAACTAAAAGGGAAAAGCACCTTTAAAATCTCTTTCCGGGCCCCTTCCAACCTTCCTGCCTCCCTCAGTTTCATAGTCTTGGTTGGGTTTTAGGAAACAAAATCCACCTGTTTGGCTGCTGAAACCCATTTTTATCAACTCTTTTAATTTTGTTTTTGCTTAGCAGTTAGTGCTTGATATTAGCTTTAAAAGACACTATTACATTCTCAACAGTCAAAACCAAATCAAATTATTTATGCAGCAGGCACAAATATTCTCCTTGTGTTTCTAGCATTTTAAAAAGTCAGTTTTACTGATGGAATGTCTTTACATTTCTGAATTTACAAAAGAGAGGAAAGCTTTGTAATTCTTCCGCTTGCAGTTTGCTTTAAAAACACCTGTTCTTTCAGGTGGTGTGTTGGGGTAGAAGGGATGCTGACTGACTGTCCTAGCTGGTGTGCTTCTCTTCTGGCCATGCCTTCACAGGAGGAGGAAGGACTGTTCTTTCATGACAAGAAGCAATCTGCTCCTTCAGTGATGCTTTGGGAATGCAATGTGGGGCAAAGGGAGAGGGTAGCATGATGGGATACTCAGTTCTGTTTCTAGGCAAGCCAGCTTCAGCACATGCACTTCCTTTGCTGCTACTCTGTGTCCATGTGGTATAGGACGCTCTATTTAATTTTTTTTGTGTTGCAAATCAATACACACCAAAGCAATGCAAGTTAGAAAAAAAACTTTAAAAAGATTATTTTTAACTCAGATCATTTCAGATAGCTGATTTACAGAGTGGCCTCCAAAACTGTTGTCTAAGCACTGCTGAATGGGCAGTGAACTTGTGCGGGGGAACAACTGCTTCAGGAAAAGAGCCTTTTAATTTGGCTTCACTGCCAAAGTTAATATATCTTGTACTCATGTGCTAAGACAGACAGTAAAAAGAATGCTTGCAGCATAAAAAAAACCCAAACCAAACCAAAACCAAACAGGGAGAGAGGCTTCTGAAAGGAACAGGAGTCCTGCTGCAGCAAAGACAAATTCTCAGCCGAAATGCTCAAGGCTGATGGATGACAAGAAGCTTCCCCAGAGACTGTGTGGTACTGTTATAGCTAAAGAAGCCAACAATAAGACTGAAGGGAAAAGTCAGTTCTCAAAAAGACAGTTCACAGACTTATTTTTCTAACCTTCATTTCACCTGTTTTGCTTTTTCTCAGCAGATCTGAAGATTCCTCGTTGGAGGTATCACCTTGTTCTGTTTTTCTTTACTAGGGCTTTGGAGGCTTGTGGTGTCTCCATGACAGGAGGAATAGGGGGCAGATTACACCTCTCCCTTGTGATCAGCATGGGTCCATGTGATGGACTGCAAATGTTCATGAAAGTGAAGAGAATTTTTAGTCTGCAGCAAAAAGCTAACCTGGACAATATGAGAAAGTTTGTCTTCCTCCCAGGTAGATAGGTGGTTTTAAGGAGGAACAGGATCTTCGTGGTAGAAGCTCAGTCCAGAAAAATAATTAATACAGCTGTAGCACAGTAGCACTCAATCTACAGAGTAACATTATTTTCAGTTGTAAATCTAACACAGCAAGACTATTGGGTTAAGGCTGAGAGACAAGCCGTCAGTACCCACTTCCCAGAATGAGAAGTTTTGAAGTTAGAGGAATTGATATCAACAGCATCAAATCGCTTATCTAACTTCTGGATCATTCCTTTAAGCTCTAGTGAAAAATATATATTCCCCAACTGTCTTGCCTCAAGGGTAAAATTTGCTATATTGTATTATTGTGGTGTCTTCTGAGTTCGAACCCATCTCCACAGTTTGTGAAACAGCTTGAAACAGAGGTGGTGGTCAGACACTCAATCAACAGACCTGTAGAAAAAGCTGTCACCTTGTGTGTGAATGATAGGAACTCAATTTGGTCTTGAAAGCATTTGAGCCTACTTTTTGCAACTCTCATATGAATGATTTAACTACTTTGTAGGAGACAATCTAGAGGTACAATTTGTTTATTTTAATATTTCCCATCTGTTCCGTTTTGCATAAAGTAATAAATCTTTATTGGATCTAATTCTACAGAGCAGTGGATACAGCAAATGACAGAGTCCTAACTCCTGCTTCGATCACTGATATATAATGCTTTCACTGATGAGTGAACGTGTAGCAGCTAAGTGCCTCCAGTCTACACATTTGCTCAAATATCACCATTTATTTCAGGATATTTGTTAGAACTGATCATAGCTCAAAATAAAGTAGGCAATATGATTTTTAGGAGCTAGAACTAAGTCACAATAAAAGGTAGGACAATGAAAATTTGATAGTAATGGCATATGGGAATGTAGACTAGATGGGCCAAAAACCAGTAAAAAACTTCAAGAGATTTACAAAGAAACCACTTCCCCTGCCTATTATATTTTGCTAGGACATCTCTTCTACTTAGTGTTTGTTCTGACTCTAGCAACATTTCAGTGTAGTCCTAATTGCAGCCAATTCTTTGCAGTTTCTTCTAGTCCTTATTAGAAGTCTTTGCTATCCTCCATCCCCTCTAAGGTCTAGGTATGCATCACGTGATTTCTTTTTCTCTTTGCGTGTCCTCCTTAACCTCTTAAAAATTCATTTCTTTACTTACACTTTCAGAAGTTTCCTCCTACTCAGAACACTGCAAATAGGCAGCTTTCCTCTCTTCTGCACAACCATGGCCTTAAATTTGCTGAAGGGAACACCTAGTGAGCAGAAAAAAAAACAACCAGCTACCCTGTCTCATTGTTGCTTCTGATTTCTTTTGATATTGTATTCTATATCCCTTCAAAACGTAAAAATAATTTCCACCCGCCCCCCCCCCCCCCCCCCCCCCCCGTGATCTGGCTGCAAGTCTGGTTACTACTCTTTTTCGGTCTAGCTTGGTTTACTGGGATCTGTTTCTCTGAATCTTTTCTCTCGTTTATCACAGTCACCATGGCAGGGGGGAGAAGAAGTGTAAGATTGAAGTGTTCTGTTCTCTTTACCTATTTCTAGCAGCACTAGGAGTATTAGTTGACCCTAGTGCTTCTAGGTCAGGTGCTCTGATGTCACAAAACTCACCACAAACTGTAAAAACCAGCTGAGAAACAGCTGGGCTCGAGCTTGGTGCTACCAGTGCCTGAGCTACCTCTTACACAGCTGAGTTATTGAAGCAGATTCAGAGCTCAGTCATGTTCAGATTTTTCATGCAGTTCCACGCCAAATATATAGGTTAAATATTTTCAAATGACTTCTGGTTTAGGACTTTTTCTCTCTTCTCTAGCAGTTGAATATGAAAAGTTTTATTTAGTTTGTAAGGCTTGCCATTTGAAAAAAAAAATCCAGAATTCCAACCAGGGACTATTTTTGAACTAGAGTTTATGAAAAACAAGACAGATCTTAGCTTTTAGGTTCTTTTTTTAACAGTGATGACTAAATAAGGAAAGGTTTTTGTTATTTCTTCCAAAATAAAATTTAATATAACTCTATATTTAAGGATGAATTACAAAACCTTGATAAGCGCTCACATAAACAGTCACTTTCATATGAAACACGTATTACCTGAGAAATAATATGCAGTATTCAAAAGCTGATTGTGCATTTAATTCATCAAAATATGAGTAGGGGTTAATAAAAGAACATATGCATCAAGACAATATTCTGCTCTGTTTCAGCATTTCCACTAGCTCCCATTTTATACTAAAGTGCGTAGTTATATTTTTAGATATTTGTAAACAATTCATAGATACACGGCACACTATTTTATGCTGACCCTTTACCTTTTCTGTCTCTTAGAAATTTGACAAATATGTCATTAGGTAATTAGGTAATAAACCTGTTTTTACAGAGCAGCAGCTTAATATGCAGGTGTGAGATGACACTTTTGCTTAGAATCAGCTGAAAGTTTTCTTTATATGGACTTCATGAAAGATCACTTACTTTCCTTTAGAAATTATTCTATCTGTTTAGAACTTAGGTTCTTCGGATGACTTAAACCCGAATTCAAATAAATTATTTCAACACTGCTCTTTGTGTACCCTAGGAAGCACAAATCCCCAAACTTCTGAGCAAATCTGCATAGTTTTGTTTTAGAGCCAGTTCAGAAGACAAAGGCCTGCTATACTTTTTTTAACCTTTGCAATTTAAATGTAAAACCATAACCAGTAGGAAAGATACATGGTTTCTCATCTGTAAGAATCTGTTCCTTGCTTCACCATGGACTTTTTCATCTGTGAAGTTTTGTTTGTGTATAATGTTCTATCAAGCATTTTCCCCATGAAAAACGTTAAATACTTTAGCTGTGTCCAGACACTGAAATATCTGTCTTTGACCCACTGAGTCGAGCAGAATTGAATCAATGCGATTTTTTCTTATTTGTTTGCTCATTTTGTGTTTGAAGTTGTCTATATATATTTGTTGAAGCAGGAAGTTTGACTGTCATTTACAGAGAAGGCAAGCTACACATGTGGAGGAGGCAGAAAAAGACTTAGAGAGGAGGTGCATCCCTCATTGGAGAGATACCACAATGATATAATAGCACTTAAGCAGCATGCTGCGTAGGTTTATCTACGTCATGTGGTATAGCCACATGAGCTTCAGGTTTGGAAATGACCAGCTCATTCATGAAGAATTCTGAAGAAAAGGGAATCATATAAAAGAGTTGCTCTGCTTGCACCTAAGTTCTTTCAGTGCAAAAGAGTTCTTAACAGCTGTGGTTCCACAATAATGAGGAATAGGGTAGGATGTAGGGAAATTCACCTCTAATGCTGCCAAATTGTTGAAAAGAAGCTCTTCAGGTTGGGCATTGGCCCTGGCCTGCAGTGCTGCCTGGGCACTTCTGCCCATCATTGGCAGGAGAGGAGCTGCATGTGGCTGCAGTGGGGCTGAGCTAGCCCTGAGCTCATTCAGCCAGAGCCTGGAAAGAATGGGGTCTTTTATAGTGGATATCACTGAGAGGATTCACACACATACTTAAACTGCTAAGACTGGAAGGGAGGAGTGTTGTGATCAAGGCGAAAATCAGTCCCAGGCAGTCCTCCAGGAGAGCTCCATGGTAGCTCACAGCAGAGGTTCATAGGAAGAGCATCGCACAAACCCCAAAAGTCTACAGTTGTTCATTTGTCGTGGCTGGAGTAGCCATGGATTTCTTCCAGTGCATTAGAAGGCAAGGAAAGATGTAAGCAGAGGGCTGGTAATCGCCAGGGACTAATCTCTCTTTCTGATAAGATAGCTTGTTTTCTCCCATTAAGAAGGATGCTTGTCCATACTGCTGACATATCTATTTGTGAAAGTTTACCCAGCTATTTTAATCAGACATATATAACCTCTGTGGTAAATAAGGATTGAGTTTTTTGTATTTTCTTTAGTGACTCTCTCATATGCTTTTGTGCATCCATAATATATGTCACGGTAATGATACGATTTTCACAGTACTCAATACATTCTCAGTTTAATGACCAAGACTGTCCTTGATTATCGTAAAATCATAGAATGGTTTGGGTTGGCAGGGACTTTAAAGCCCATCCAGTTCCAACTTCCTACCACGGGCAGAAACACCTCCCAATAAACAAGGCTGCTCAAGGCCCCATCCAACAGGGAGGGGGCATCCACAGCTTCCCTGGACAACTTGTGCCAGTGCCTCACCACCCTCACCATTAAGAATTTCTTCCTAATGTCTCATTTCAATCTTCCTCATTTCAGTTAAAAGCCATTCCCCATATCACTACAAGCCCTTGTAAAAAGTCTCTCCCCAGCTTCCTGGTATGCCCGCTTCAGGTACTGGAAGGCAGCTATAAGGTCTCCCTGGAACCTTCTCTTCTCCAGGCTGAACAACCCTGACACTCTCAGACTGTCCTCATAGCAGAGGTGCTCCACCCCTCGATCATCTTTGTGGCCTCCACTGGACCCGTTCCAACAGTTCCATATCCTTCTTATGTTGGGAATTCCAGAGATGGACACAACACTTCAGGTGAGGTCTCATGAGAATGGAGTAGAGGGGAAGAATCACCTCCCTCAACCTGCTGGCCACGCTTCTTTTGATGCAGCCCAGGACATGATTGGCCTTCTGGGCTGCTAGCACACATTGCCAGTTCATGTCTAGCTCCTCCTCAATCAGCACCCCGAAGTCCTCTGCAGAACTGTTCTCAATCACATGGTCCCCCATCCAGTACTGGGGGCTGCCCCGAACCAGATGTAAGACCTTGCACTTGGCCTTGTTGAACCTCATGACGTTCCCATACTCCCACTTCTTCAGTTGTCCAGGTCCCTCTGGATGACATTCCGTCCTCTGGCATGACCATTGCCCCACTCAACTTTTTATCATTTGCAAACTTGCTGAGGGTGCACTCAGTCTTGCTATTTAATTCAACAATAAATATATTAACAGCACTGGTCCCAGTATGAACCCCTGAGGGACACCACTTATCACAGGTCTCCATCTGGACATCGAGCCAGTGACAACTACTCTTTGAATGCAACTTTCCAACCAATTCCTTATCCACCAAACAGTCCACTCATTAAATCCGTATCTCTGTTAAAACAGAGAAGAATGTTGGGGACTGTGTCAAAGGCTTTACAGAAGTCCAGATAGATTACATCCATTGCTTTTCCCATGTCCATTGATGATGTCACCCCATCATAGAAAACCACTAGGCTGGTCAGACAAGACTTGTCCTTCGTGAAGCCATTACTTGTTTTACAGAAAGCAATGTATTTTTTTAGCCTTTTATCTGTTTAAAATAATGAGGAACAAGAGTTGGCTCTGCACTAATTGCAAGATTGTTTCAAGAATTATGATTTTACTTTTTTTATGCTTAATTTTTCAGTTCTCTGAGTGCTTAAGTTTCTGATCTTTTTTAAGCCTCCCCTTCCTTTTTATTTTGTTTTTCCTTTTTTTCTATGAAAAATCTGTGATTTTTTCTCATCATCTTATAACTAGAATATCCTGGTATCCCATAGCGTACCCTTTAACTATCTAACACTAAATATTATGAGATACAAGGAAATGGCAAAACTGAAGATTCTTTTTCTCTGGACCATGTTGATCCTACACAGGCTCACTCTCAGGAATTACAGAGGGTTTGGAAAGAATAAAAATTCGTACAAAACATTTTTTTTCTCTTCTACATTTCTTTCCATGTTTCTCTAAACATCCTTCACAAGCATATGACAAGAAAAAACCTTTTGTGCACTGAAGTAGAATAACAAAGATGAGAGGAAGTAGCTGGTTCTTGAAGTATCTAACTTGATTGTGCTCCAAAGGACAAAATTACATATGATGATAAGAAGTGAAAAACTACTATTGATTGATAGCAGAGCACAGAGTCAGTATGCTCAGTGGTGGTGACCTCAGAAGCCACATGGAGCAGGTTAAGAGCGAAATGTTCACTGCCTCCTGTTGAAGGTTTTGAGGGCATCAAACAAGCAAGCAGCTGGTTGAAAACAGACAAGAGAAGGTGTTTCTTTTGCTATTCATGGTTAAATGAGAAACTGATTGCCACAGGACACTACTAACACTAATCAGACATGAAATCAAAAAGCAGATAGAAAAACTCATGGAAGAAAAGTGTAAGTAGATTAATCACATTCAAGGTTCAATTCCTCCAACTTAGGAAACCCTCAAACCTCCAATCTCAAGAACACTACAAGCCCATAACTGCACAACGTCTAGAGTTTGGAACTCCTTGTTTGTTTCTCCAAAACCTGGAGGCCTTTTAGTCTTAGGAATGCACAGTCTGATTTTGTTGCTGGTGACTAGGATGAATAGGTTTTCCATCTGACATAGTGTGGCATTCTTATGACATTAACATAATGTTTATCAAATATTATCTATCCCAAGTCAAAGGACCACAACCAGTATTGGCTCTTATTTCTGATTTTTCAGGGCAAAATTTTTCTGTCACTCTATTTTTCTTACTTTCTCAAAATAAAATGCACTTTGTGCCCAGCCATCCAGAAATTTCCTCTCTTGTAGACTAGCAGGGGACTGCTGGTGTGTGCACAAACAAAGTTACCCTTAAAGAACATCTCATCACGTCTCACTCATTCATGTATATGAGAGCCTTCCTTCTGTTATTGTTGTTGCCAGATAACATGAAGGTGACATGGAAGGAAAGGGAGGCACACAGACAAATAAACTTTTTGTGGGGCATGAGAAATTTCCTTCCCTCACAAACAAAACAAGAAATTAAGAGGATGTAGAGAAGCTGACATTTGGAACAATCATTAAATTGTGACTTCCACAGTTACAGTTTGCCTTTGCTGTGTGTGCATGCTTACTGAAAAGCAGTGAGAAATTCTTTACTCAAAATGAGAAAAGTAAAATTCCATATAAAGTATTACTTCCCTGAGTGGCAGAATGGAAGCAGTAGGGAGGAAAACTGAAAAAGAGAGGGAAAAAAAGACTACATAATAAAATTATATGAAATTATATGAAGTTGATTTTTGTCTTACACCTATTAATCTACAGGAACTTAGCACGCTGATACCCTAGGGTGTAACTTCCTAGTTACACTGTTATGTGGTACCACGTCCAGCTAGCAAAGATGAAAGAAAACCTAAACCATAGATCAGTCTTACAACTACAGTAGTTGGATAACACAAGGAAAATGGAGGAATGGAAGTGGTTTTTCTTGTATGTGCTGGTTAAATTGATTTATATCTGTCTGCCACTGAAACTCTGTTTTAAAACTAATGATTGTGGCTTCCTGTAGAATAGTTGATATTCTGACCCACTTCCTAAAGGCCTCCTTCAGTCCTTAGCAAACAGAAATAAAAATGACCCCAGGAGCTAGAAGCCTCCACTGAGGTGTTAAATCAATGACATCTTCTTTGTCCAATTCCCTTTTTTTATTTTAAAAAAATGCATTTGAACGTTTTGGGTTTTTTTTCTAAATAATCCTTGAGGGCAAACTCTTTTACCTCTTCCCTTTTTAAATGTTGCTGATGTACCAGATTCTTTCCAGGCTCCAATAACAGACCACTACAATATAACTGGATGGGCTTGGCTGCCAATCTGTAATGTTCTTGGCCATGATTAATCTGATAAATAATAAATATATCAATCTAGTCTTTTAGACAAGGACAAATTCTTACCAGCGGGGAGGCACGAGGCTTCTTTCACAGCTGCCTGTAGTGCTGGAATTAATTATTTAATGCTTAATTCTTCAGGAAATGAGAAAGTTTTGATTAATGTTGTCCAGTGTCATTTCTTGCTTGTTTGATATGTGTCAGATAATTTTTCCTCGGCAGTCGCTCTAAAGAAGCCAGAGGCTACTGTCACTGGGATCAGACACTGAATTTCTAGAGATTAATTGAAGTGAAAATTCAGAGAAATGCACCATAAGTGCTTGCCCAGGATAACCTTTCAGGGGTTAAATTTAGCCTCCTTTGGTAATGTTAACCTCCTATTGCCGTAATATAAAACATTTATTTTTAATTCTGTGAGAAATCGATTTTGTTTCTTTGATTGTTTTTCCTTAGCTCCATGTATGCTATCATGATTATAACATTCAGGGTTTGATTCTCTTCCCATTTACCCCACTATAATTCAGCAGCTTCTATGAATACCAATAAAATGTTTATTAGTTTATTACAGAAGGGGATGGGTAGCTAGACTTGAACCATAAAATTAGAACCAGGTAAGTGAGGTATCAGCACTACCTACGGATTGTGTTAGCTCTAGCTCTCCAACAGAGTAACTCTGACTGCTAGAGGCATGTTTGTCTTGCTATTCATGCCAAGGTAATTCAACTAGCGTCATCAGATTTGCTGATTACGTATATTAGTGTGAATTAGACATTGTTCCTGCATTCACCAAATGTTTTGTGCAAGGTGAGGCTTTCTTTGAACTATCTAGACATTTGGGGAAATTTCTCCAGTGTCTTCACACAGATACATGTTTCCTTTTTGATCTGGCTCTCAGTTTGTCTGAAGAATGTTTCTGCGTAAGCTGAAGTTGTGGCATATGAAAGAAAAACAGATGTTTTCATTCTCCTTAAAGTTGTGTGAGTATGAAATTAAGAGACCAATACTCCACATGCAAATTGCTTCACAATTCCTATTTCTCCCCCTTGCTACTAATCCATGTAATGTAGTTAGTCTTGAAGAAAAACTCCCATTAAGACAGAGGGTATGATATTGTTGACTGCTGCAAACACTAAGATAAAGGTACGATGCAGCCTGTGGTACTGGATGTTCACATGGTTGTTTTCTTTGTAGCTCAGCACCCTCCAAACTAATTTTTCTGTGTTGGACTTTCCCAGTCTTTAATTTACTTCAATTACTGCCTTCCTTTCCTACTAAATAAGGACTGTATTCTACCTTCCTGTCTACTTTACTTCTGTTTCAAATGCTGCAAGTGCTTGTGTGTATTATGCCCTTTGAAGATAAAGTTCTTTAAATGCTAACACTTTTTATTAGATTTTCCTCTTGCAAAAATATGTATATATGTAGATATTCTTGTGAGTATATTTGTCAAAAGGTAGCAATATTGGGTTAGTTAGGCATGTTTACCTGGTAGTTGTATACTTATGTTGTATGATTATTGCCCATAAGAATGGTAAAACTTCCATCCCATCTACTCAGCACTGGTGAGACCACACCTCCAGTGCTAGGTCCAGTTTTGGGTTCCTCAGTACTAGAGAGACATGGACATACTAGAAAGAGCTCAACAAAGGACTTCTAAGATGCTGAAAGGATTGGATCATCTTACCTATAAGGAGGGGCTGGAACAGCGTGGGCTGTTCAGCCTGGAGAAGAAAAGGTTCAGGGGTGGCTTCACCAATATAAGTATCTAACGAGAGGGTGCAAAGAGGATGGAACCAGGCTCTTTTCACTGATGTCCAGTGGCAGGACCAGAGGCATTTGACACAAATGGAAACACAGCAGACTCTGTATGAACTTAAGGAAACACGTTTTTACTGTGAGAGTGATCAAGCACTGGCACAAGTTTCCCAAGAAGGCTGTGAACTCTGTGTTCTTGGAGATACTCAAAAACTGTCTAGATTTGATCCTGTGCGACTGGATCGATC
Source organism: Tapera naevia (assembly GCA_033556795.1). Lineage (NCBI taxonomy): Eukaryota > Metazoa > Chordata > Aves > Cuculiformes > Neomorphidae > Tapera > Tapera naevia. The sequence continues at coordinate 17,626,622 of JAUMJJ010000036.1, forward strand.
TACACAGCCCTCCTTGAGCAAGGGGGATGGACCAGATGATCTTCAGAGGCCCCTTCCCACTTCAACCATCCTGTGTACCAGTCTGTGAACTGTTGCTATAACCTAACTTCTACATTCCTAATTTATTACAGACACATGTTTTTGGTATATTTAAGAGTTTTCTTTAGTGATGCTGGGCTTATTTAATAAACCCACTTGTCTGCCCAGGTGTTGCACCACTCACATCTAGGAGAAGGATGGAGGAGCGAAATATTCAAAATATATCCATAAATAATGTACATGCTTTTTGTAGACATGAGGTATTGAACAAAAATGTGTTGAACTAGCATCTTCACAGTTTTTGATGAAAAGTGCAGAGCTCTTGTAACTGGCCTGGCAGGGAAAGAAAACAAATAAACTTTAGAATTATATTACTTGTCCACAAAAAAAAGATTCCAAACTGGATATTATTATTCTTTTCATTACAGAAAAAATAACTGCTTCAAGGAAATTCTAGCTTAAGAGTAAAATCTTTAAAAATCTTAATGGATTTTGTTTCTTTTATTTTGGTCTTGTTTTCAATATCAGGTATTTTAAGCTGTATAGGAGTCAGGAATCTTAGAATTGTAAGGTAGATTACTAAGCAGGTGATGGAATTGTAAACATGTAATTAATTGCACAAGGTTTTTAAAAATATATTTAGCAGTTCTTCCAGTTATCACATGGGATCATGCACATGTGCACATACACATAGACTTGCCCACATTGAGTATAAACAATTTATATGAGGATGTATCTATTAAACATATTTTAAACTTATATAAATCATCACTTTATATGAATTTTTCTAGTATTTAAGTACAATTTGAGCATTAGAAACAGACAATGTCAGGAATTAGATCATCATATGAATGCCTCTTTGCATTTTTCTGACTAATTTTTGAATCTCAAGGGAAACTGACGTTTTATTTCATTTGTTCTCAAAAGAAAACAAAAAAAGTCTTGAACTAATAAAAATGTGAAAATGAAAAACTACAAAAGGTTTGACTTATGCTTGTCTCACAAAAAAACCCCAAACCTAAAACTTAACTAACCTAAGCTAAATGCAAGACGCAAGAGAAAGGTCTTACAATGTGCTAATGCAACTTCAAAAGTTGGATTTGTTTAGGGAATTTGTATTTTCTGCTTCTTTCTTCAGGAACCTATTTGCATTTTAAATAATTAAAACATTAAAACTGAAAAATTTATAAATGAGAGCTGCAAAGAGAATCCTGCTTGGCAGACAATAGAAAAGAAATTATTACCCTGCTAGGTTTGCTTTAATGTCATATCTGTCACTCTCCCTAAGGTAGGTTCATTACCATACCAAGTGCACCTCCTGCCAACCCCTCCTCCACACACACATACTCTTTTTCTTCCACTCCCTGCCACTTAAGGACTCTGGATCTCTAGGGGACTTTGATCTCATTGTACACACTAACCCAAACAGAACCTCTGCTGTTCTCAATAATTTTTTCTTTAAAAAAAAAAAAAAGAGTGAGAGAGGAGTGTGGGGGGGGGAGGGGAGTGAATTTGTGTGAAGAGTGACAGAACGCTTTGTCCAGCGCAGCTTTGGCTGGTTGTAACAAGCGTCAGGACATTAGACGCAACAAAAGCTGGATTGGCAGTATCATCAATCACGGGTCTGACAGTTGACTTCAGTTTGTTTGTTCCACTCTGCATAATAAGTGATTGGATCAGGTTTAATTAGATATTGGGTAATCAATCATTGCCAACAAGGCAACCCAGCTTGGGATCTAGATGCTGCAAAGGGGGAGAAAAAAAGCAAATCTCATCCAGAGAGCATAAATGCTCGAATGTATAAGCACATAGGGTGAAGCTTCAGAAGAAAGGTATAAAGATGTCTGCAAGATGGCACGTAATAGAATCGTTCACATCTGTACTACTTGTTACCAGACATCTGCAGTTTGACATTTTACTTTCACTGCATAATTACTTTTCAATATAATATAATATACTGACCTGAGGGAGAAAGACAAAGCAATTAAATTATGCATAAGATCCTTTCCTCCCCAATCCTTACCAAAAAAAAAAAAAACCAAAAAAAAAACCAAAAGAGAGAAAAAGCAAGACTAGGAATCAGCATTCTTAGGGCTTTTTAAAGGAAAGGACAGAAAATTCTTCCTCCTGACTGCTATGATGATGAGTCCCACTGCATAACTTGTCAAATCACCTACTCTGAATTGAGATTAGAGTAAATGATTCTTTCTATCTGATTTTGCAGTGTGTACTTATTGATTAAGGCCCACGTGATGAAGTAAGAGGAGTGATAGATGGAGCAAATTAATCTCATTAACATTAATTAATCCTGTAAATTGAGAGAAGAGTTAAAAACACTCTTTTAGAAGACCCAAAGGGAACTGTACTTGCATTTTTTATAAACATATAATGCTGATATAAATTAACTCAGGATAAGATGTATCACTTATTTAGAAGGACCTCATTATCAGAGCCCTTCTAATATGCAAGGCTGGGCATACACAAGGTAGATGGGAACAATGCAGCACCTAACTCTGGTGTGTCCCATGTGTCCTACTGCCTAACAGTGCACAGTTCACAGGTAGATGCATTTTTTTCTATACAATGCGTGAGGAATGGTTTAGAGAAGCTGGCAAGCTGGGAGAAGAATTACTCATTTTCAGCAGGAAATACTGAGACTCAAACTCCACAAATTTAAGTGGGACCAGGGCAAACATCCTATCTGCTGGTATCTAGCGTTGTTTGCATTCTTCTTCTTTTCAATTGAAGTTTTAGGTGTCTTGTAGAAACCGAAAGAGCTACAGTATGAGAGTTGACATCTCAGGGCACAGGAGAGAGATCTGTCCTGAGATAAAATCAGTGCCCTGATAAGGATGAGGATAGATCGCTGCCTGCACCTCGTACATCCTGGATGAAAGTTTCTGATGAGACTGGTTTAAGGGTTTTATTTTTCACTTTATATGATCTGGTACCTGTGTTCTGACAGCTGAGCACCTCAAAGATGTCCATGGCTTCAGTTAGGCAAGACATTCTGTTAGGTAGATACTATCAAAGGCAACTGATTATACTGAAAGGACCAGTCTTTTCTTGGGAAGTGAAGGGAACTGCTGTCCTTTAGACCTTTATACCATCATTTGGGAAGAAACTTACCAGGGCCTGGTGACCAAGGCTTCACAGAGCGAAACAGTCTGTTTCCATTCCCTTTTCTACAGCTCTCATTGCCAAAGTTTTCAGTTTTGCAGTAGGAATAAAATAAAGGTAGACATCATGGTCAGACACAATACCTCTCTGTTGAAGATGTGTCAATTGGAAGAAAAGAACACAAGGTCTATTGATCAAAAAAAACAGCCAAGAGTGGGTGTGTATTATTTGATTGTATAACAGACTAGGAGATTTGTGGTGTGGTATGGAGTTTGCAGGTGTTTTCTGGTCAGGATGGACAAAATATCTGAGTTTTTATATCATGGAACCTGTTCTAGAAATGAAGGAAAAGGAAAGCTATGATAAAGTCTTTTCCTCTGCTCAGTTGCAATGTGCTACATTGAACAATGTTTCATATTTTGACACACACTTTAACCTGACACCACTGTAGTGATAGCTTGACTGCTTTGTCCACTGGAGAAAGCTTTTATCTTGATTTGTTGTTTTATATATTGCTCATTTTATGATGCATCTGTATCAGCTGCCATGATTCCTAGACCTGGGAGTAGCCATCAAATTACCAGTAAGCCATCACATCATTCTAAAGAGATAGTCTCTCTGACTCCTCTTCAGTCTTCTCAGCTGTAATTCTGTGATGGGACAAGATTTTCTCAGACAGTTTATTACCTTTATTTTCCTTCTGTGACTGGTGAGATTGGACGCCTCCATAATATTTACAGTGTAACTTTCTAACATCTAAGCACTATGTATTCTGCTTCTCTTAATTCTCTTCAAACTCACCAAGTTTGAAGACAGTCAGTGGTGTTATACCTGCTGCATTTGCCCCGTACTGAGTCCTCAGTTTCCAGCAAACAAGGCAGCTTTGATTTGAAGATATGAAGATATGAAGTAACAGGAAGTTAATCATTCTGTTAATAAAGTGACTGTTCACTGAAGATATTTACAAAAACTTGTGCTTGCTTTCATTTGTGTGACTTGGGTTTGAATTTCCCTGCAACAGAGGTAAGAAAAAAATCTGAAATATGCCCTTGCCCTTTGTCAGAACAAGATATTTTATACTTTTTTTAAGAAGGACTATAACATTTATTGGCAGATAGGACACAACCAAGGCAGCGAGTTCTCAGATTTCTGACCCTCATCCCCTGCTCTGGAAAGTCATCAGGTGTATTGCTTTCAACTTACAGAGTGTGTGTGACCTCCAGCACTATGAAAGCCTTGTAGCAAAACGGTTCAATGTCTTCTGTTAACCCCACTGAAAGTGTGATTTGTTCTAAAACGGAGTATTAGCTAGTTGAGGATGTGTAGAGTACTATGGCCGTGTGAACCTTTCGGTAATTACTTGTCTAAATACCTAATAATTTTCACGAAGTCACTTAAATTATAACCAAAAATTAAAAAAAATCTATGACTTGGTTTAATGCTGACATATTTATTTCAGCCTGAACCTCCTATGTCATTTCAATATAGATGTTCATTAATTGTCCTCAGCTGCCTAATTGTGTCAAAATAGCAAAGCAGAACATTTCAGCAGTTTTGAAAAACAGTGGTTTCAGTTGTTTGGTGTTTTTTAATTTCTTCTAGGCAAGTTTACGTAAAACAGTTTCTTCTGTATGAATGGACTTTTACCACTGTTCATTTACAAAGCTACCTTTCCAAACCTGGAATTGATTTGCAAGTGTTTTATATGACTTGGAAAGCTACTAGTAACCAAGAAAAGAGAGAGACTGGGTTAAAGCCCCAGTGCAATCTGCTTGGCAATCCTGGAAATCTTTGAGTATATTGTGACAGAATCCATTTGCCAAACTGCAGGAGCTGAAGATCCTGGGAATTTAGGCTGCAGATTCCCCATCCAACTGCCACTCAGGCTTCTCAGGAGTCAAATGGATGAGCGGGCGTAAGACCTGCCTGAATTGGACTGTAACCTTATCTAATTCAAACCTTCTCTCTGAAATGCTTGTGCTGTAACCAGTCTAAGAGATCAGTCAGTCAAAGGGAAGTACAGTCTTTTGAAGAGCTTTTCAGAAGCTTGTTTTATTATCAACAGCACTACTACTAGTCCAACAAATACTGTACCATTTGTGTCCTAGGGCTCAAATAAAGACCAAGGGCCCATTTTGCCAAGCTTGAGGGAGAACTGGTAGTGAACAGGCTGCTTCTTTCACACTAATTTCGTTGGGATTCATATACAGTACCACAGATAATTGGGTCTCTAATCCATCTGTTAACTGTTCAAGTTCACATGACTTTTTTCAGAAATTCTGTGACAAAATGGTCTGTTATCTCGTCTTAGACTCCCTTTATTCCCTTTATATAGAGGTCTTCTTTTTCTGTTCTTGCTGCTCCACTGCAAGTAGTCACAACAGCATGTGAAAGGAGCTCTGCCCACAGTCTGCTCTGATTCTTATTCTCTTTCCCTGAAAAGACTTTAGCAGCTGCAAACTCAGAAATGGCACATTCATTGACATTTCTCTGGCAATATCTACTTCAAATGCTTGGTGGAAAAACCCAAACCAAATCAAAACAAAAAAGCACTCATGCAAGGTCTCCCTGAAGCTGACATTACTGTTTTAGTGAAAGCGGAAATAGACGAAATATAGTATGACCAAAACCGCAAATGCATGTTAGAAAACCAAAATAAAAGGGGAGGAAATATTTTCGTAATGCATTTACTAATTAAACTAAGCTAGGCCTTACTTGAAATCGAATTGCAGCAGCATTCTTTTCAGGGAGGAAATTGTTTTTCTGTGGACAGTGTCCCAGAATATGGTTTTACAGTCATCTTGTAAATAAAATCATCGTGATTTCACAGTATTTGAGAAACAAGTCGGTTGGTTGTCGAGTTTTTATAATTCTTCCTTGGCTTTCTTTAGGCAAAGACCTCTTTTGAGCACTGTACTTAAGTTTATTTTACAGTGATCCCAGGCGTACTACATTTTTGCTATCCGTTTAACTTACATTTTTCCTATTTGCATTCATATATGTCTTGCCTGTGTAAAAATCCAGAAAAAAACAACATGAGTTGGCAGTGTATACAAGGCCAAGAGATTCTCACTTTAAATATCTTCCCTCTGGGCCATATGTTTTAAAGATATCTCTAGCTGTCCTCAGAGCTCATTTTCTTTAATCCTGGATTAGCCTTGTTGCCCCTCTTTACCTTTTCAAGTACTGAAAAGTCTCCCAACCACTTCCTCCCAATGCGGTAAGGAGAAAAGAACATAATACTCAAAACGATTTAAATTTTGACCAAAGCAATTCATAATCTTAGCATATTCTCTCTGGATTTCTAAACTTGCCTAACATTTCATTGGCTTATGCAGGAGAATGCCCTTTCTACAATATCTCGACATCGTTAAAAAGATGACAATTGCATTGGGATCTTAATGGAATCTACAGCAATCTTATCTGTCTTGAATGTTCTTACATGAAAACTGACTTTAAGTCCAGTGGCCAGGTATAGAAACAATTGCAATTAATTTGTTAAAATAGGTATTTACTATTTGTAGTCATTCGTCACCAGCACCAAGTTGTTGATGATGTAAGTGTATTACTTAGAAGTCACTTGGACATTTCCAAAGATGATACTGAAACAAGTTTTCTGACAGCAGAATGAGTGTTATTTGGGATCAAGAGAACAAAATACATAACTGTGTAGTAAAGGGGAATCTGTGTTATATGATGCTTTGTGAATGTCAGATTGGTGTGGTTTAACTGCAGCCAGCAACTAAGCGCTACACACCCGCTTTCTCACTCCTTCCTGGTGGGATGGGGGAGAGAATCATAAAGGCAAAAGTACGAAAACTCATGGTTGAGATACAGACAGTTTAACTGGGAAAGCAAAAGCCATGCACACAAGCAAAGGAAAACTAGAATTAACTCATCACTTCCCATATGCGGACAGGCATTTAGCCATCTCCAGGAGAGCAGCGTTTATTTATGCCTAACAGTTACTTGGGAAGATGAATGCCGTAACTCTGAATGCCCCCCTTTTCTTCTTCCCTCAGCTTTATATTGCTGAGTGTGACATCACACAGTATGGAATATCCCTTTGGTCATTTTGGGTCAGCTTTCCCAGCTGTATCCATTCCCAGATTCTTGCGCACTCCCAGCCTGCTTGCTGGTGGGGTGCTGTGAGAAGCAGGAAAGGTCTTGACTTTGTGTAAGCACTGCTCAGCAATAACGAAAACATCCATGTATTATCAACACAGCACAAATCCAAAACATAGCCCCGTACTAGCAACTAAAAAAAACTTAAATATATTCCAGCCAAAAGTAGCATATAGATATATTAAACTGAATTCATGAGATTTCATACTCTTTTTTTTCTAATCTAGAATAGTAATGAAAGAATTGTAGAATCATAGAATCATAGAACGTTTTGGGTTGGAAGGGACTTTAAAGATCCAGTTCCAAACCCCTGCCACGGGCAGAATGACCTCCCAGTAAACAAGGCTGCTCAAGGCCCCATCCAACCTGGCCTTGAACACTTCCAGGGAGCGGGCATCCACAGATTCCCTGGACAACCTGTGCCAGTGCCTCGCCACCTGCATCGGGAAGAATTTCTCTTAATGTCTAATCTGAATCTTCCCCCTTCCAGTTTAAAGCCATTCCCCCTCATCCTATCACTAAAAGCCCTTGTAAAAAGTCCCTCCCCAGATCTCTTGTACACCCCCTTCAGGTACTGGAAGGCTTCTATAGGGCCTTCCCATAGCCTTCTGTTCTCCGGGCTGAAAAACCCCAACCCTCTCAGCCTGTCCTCATAACAGAAGTTCTCCACTCCTCAATCATCTTTGTGGCCTCCTCTGGACCCGTTACAATAGTTTCACATCCTTCTTATGTTGGGGATTCCAGAACTGGACACAATACTTCAGGAGGGGGTCTCTGGGAGGAGTGGAGGGGGAGAATCACCCTGCTGGCAACACTTCTTTTGATGCAACCCAGGACACGGTTTACCTTCTGTTCTGCGAGTGCACATTTCCAGCTCATTCTCATCAATCAACACCCCCAAGTCCTTCTCCACAGGTGTGCTTATAATTACTTTGTACCCCATCCTGTATTAAAACCTGGGATTGCCCTGACCCAGGTGTAGGATCTTGCACTTCATTTTGTTGAATCTCATGATGTTCCTACAGGCCCACTTCTCCAGTTTAAGGATTGCTTCCATAAATCCTACTTCTTACACTGACTTATAAAATATCATTTAAAAAGGCATTCATCTTTCCCCTGCAAGTGCAGAATTGCTGAATAACACTTGAATAGTAAGAGGTAATTATTTCAAATTATGTGGCTCTAGCTTAATAACGAAGACCTTCAGATCATGAAAAATCACTTACAAAACAGAAATCACACATTTTCCAAACAAAAATGACAACATTTAAACCAAACTGATCAGTTAGGAAAAAAAAAACCTCGATATATAACACACCGAATAGGCCTTCATGTCTGCTATTATCTGTGCGTATTAAATTATTATATTTAGTGTTTATGAATGTTTTAATATCTTGACATATTTATCCAGATTTTGGTAAATGTTACTTCATAATGTGGATGGTCTCCTTGTTAACTCTCCCCCTGTGTATTGAAGTTTGCTGGAAATGGTTTCATGGAGCTGAAAAGGACAAGCAGGGCTCTAAGGTGTAGGTAAGGGAGTGAGATATAGATGTGAAAAAGAAGAAGCTGGGTGAGATTTTGCACTCTTGCCACCAAGCCAGCAGCTGGCGTAGATGAGACAGCGTTACAAGTTTAGAACAGCTGCCAACTAATGTTTGATCAGGGATAAAATATGCCGAGGTGACAACATCTTGCTCCCCTGCATTTCAGAGACTATCATTAAAAATGCAGCAAGGCTCGTACAGGCCCAGAAGGTCCTATGTTCTCTCAAGATACAAGGGAGAGAGACAAGTTCACAAGATGTCAAGAACAATATCCATTTGTGTTTACTATGCAAACCCGCTGAGTAACCTTTCTATGCATGTTTGTACTAAGGACCATTGAGAATTTAGGGGGAAAAAAGGGTTACTTAGAACGAGAGTGGAGAGGCAGCCAGGGAGGAACGAACAGGCAGAGATGCTATTTGGGAAGTGGAAAGATGCCACTGTGTGGGTAATTGGCTTCTCTGGGGGTGGGAAATAAAGAAGAAATGCAAGATTAAAAGATATATGTATTTATACACAAATATTGCCAGAAAAACTGCAGTATTGCTACAAGTTAGTGTCCGTGGCCCCTTCCCTCCTCCCCTTTTAATAATATATTGATGTAAGCAGCTTGCGCATGCCAAACAAATTCTCTACATAAAAAGTCAACTGTCGGAAGGAGGCTCATCAATCTGGCAAAGTGCACTCAGGTAGAATGCCTCTCGGGGCGCCAGCCCTGGCAGCCGTGCTGCTTGGGGGAAAGGGATCGCTCCAGCTGACGGGCTCATAAATGTTCATTACAGAGCCTTTCTGCCAGTTTACAGAAAAAGCAGCTGTTTTGCAGGAAAGTTGGTAATTTAATTCTCAGCGATATTACGGAAAGCTGTTGCAGATAATTGAACTGTAGGAAGTTTTGCTCTTCAAATGGCAGAGGCAGCTAGCCGAATTCACTCAATCAACACCTCTTTACTAGTACAGAAACCACAGTAAATCTAGAGATGTTCAGTTGAAGCTTTTTTGCTGCAGTTCTCTAGGAGGCATGTTATGTATTGCTTCCTACATTTCTCACATTGTCTCAACATTTCTTCTTCTCTAAAGAGGAGGGAGAAGAGGAAATATATTTATTTTTCTGTTGCAGCTATGATTTCCCCATGGATGATAAAGAGATAGATACATAGCTTTAGGAATACTATGACATGTTGTCAAAAAAGTATGAAAATCACTGTTAACATTTAGGTGAATTAGGAAACATAATTTGTATTTTTAACTATGATCAAAAATAACTTCCTTATTAGTTGTGGGATTGGTCTCCTTTCTCATGAGGCTATTGGTGAATGTCCTATTTATCTTCTACATAGAAAATATAACAATAATTAACTAGATATTTTCCCGAACACTTTTAATGTTTTAGAAATTGAGGTCTGTTCTTTGGTTTTAAAATTGCAAAATTTCACTGTAGTGATTTATAGTATGAAGAGATTTGTGTGTGTGGTGGAAGAACAACCATTTAGAGTAAGAACTAAAATAGTGGGATGATCTTACTTTCCTTTTTAATAGACTGGTTAAAATTAATTTATTTTAACATTTTTATAGATTAAAAATAGAGTGGTTAGCTTAGTAAGCCAGTTAGTTAGATAAAAAACTACAGGGTTGCATGAACAATTTACCCATCCTCATTTTAGGAAAGAAGTAAAAATCATGATTGCACCTAGCTTTTAAAAAAAAAGTAGTGTCAATGAAAGTGCTTCCATTTTAAGACAGTCTTTGTAAGAAGTGTGGTAAACCAATACATTTATTAGTTTTCAGGGAAGAAAAAAGTCTTCAACTCAATTTCAGTAGAGTTGCACTGGTTTGTGCTAGGGAGCATGATGGTCAAATGATAGAAGTCTTGAGAAGGCAATCTCAGAGATTAGATTCCCAAAACAGAATAAAGGGTCTTCCGGGATGAAGGTCAGCTAGTTTGCTATACAACAGCAATTTTCTGTTTTGGAATCAGAACAGAATCCTTTCGGCATTTTTTTTACTAGTGTATAATGATTCTATAAATAGGAGTCTTCTAAAACTAATACAAAGACAGTATCAATACTCTACTTTTGTTTAAATGAGTTGGGTTTTTTTTAAATTTTATATACAGTTGTGTAGTAAGTGATTTGAAACCGAATATATCTTATTAAAGATGAGTGAGAATATCTGTGCAGTCTTTTATGTTGGTTTAGCTGAATCACATTTTAAATCAACAGAACTCCTACCTGTCAACTAAATGTAAATGAAATATTTTACGGCCTGCACATAAATCTCTGAAGAGTTGGCTTAATAGAGAAGCCATTTTTACAATCTAGTGATATTATTACACTCAGAAAATAAAGAATCTCTGAAAAATCTAAGATAACTGCTATACATTAAAGAAACACCCTAGATATTATAAAATGACATACAATTTTCACTATGACCCAATGGTTTATAGAGAAAATTATCTTGACAGTGGTATCAATAAAAATCATAGCCTGAAAACTCTTGGCCAGTTCTGTTAGTTCTAGTGGTAAATCATGATGAATTTCCTGAGGGCTCACCTCTCATTTTGTTTACCCCTGTTATTTTCTTTCATACAGAAAAAGTAAAATTTCTCTAAGTTAGACCAAGAAAAAAAAGAACTCAGACTAAGGTAAATAATATAGATATTAACGGCGAAGTTGGCATGTATTTGGACTATATCTGAATTATGGGTCAGTACTCTAAATGCTTCCCTTACACCGATATTTTAAGGCATTTGTCCCATTCCTTTGATTATTTAGGATAAACAAAACAGTATTTTTTAAAAGTAGTCACCAAGAGGGCAGCATGCACTGATGCAGATCTCTGCTTACCTGTCTTCCTTCGTCATAGAGGAAGACCAATCACAGTATCACAGTATCACAAGGTTGGAAAGGACCTCCGAGATCATCGAGTACAACCTTAACCCAACACTAACACCAACACTAATACCATCATCTAAACCATGGCACTCAGTGCCTCATCCAGTTTCCCTTTAAACACCTTCAGGGTCGGCAACTCCACCACCTCCCTGGGCAGCGCATTCCAATGGCCAATCACCCTTTCAGTGAAGAACTTTTTCCTAACATCGTCTAAACTTTCCCTGACGAAGCTTGAGTCCATGCCCTCTAGTTCTGTCACTTGTCACCTGAGAGAAGAGACCAACCCCTGCCCGACTACAACCTCCTTTTGGGTAGTTGTAGAGAGCAATGAGGTCTCCCCTGAGCCTCCTCTTCTTCAGACTAAACAGCCCCAACTCCCTCAGTCGCTCCTCGTAGGGCTTGTGCTCCAGCCCCTTCACAATCTTCGTTGCCCTCCTCTGGACACACTCCAGCATCCTGACATCTTTCCCAAACTGGGGGGCCCAGAACTGTACACAGTACTCAAGGTGAGGCCTGACCAGTGCAGAGTACAGGGGGATGATAACTTCTCTGGTCCTCCTCGCCACACTATTCCTGATGCAGGCCAGAATGCCATTGGTCTTCTTGGCCACCTGGGCACACTGCTGGCTCATGTTGAGCTTCCTGTCAACCAGCACTCCCAGGTCCCTTTCTGCCTGACTACTCTCCAACCACTCTGTCCCCAGTCTATAGCTATGCATGGGATTGTTGTGTCCAAAATGAAGTACCTGACATTTGAACTTATTAAACATCATCCCATTAGAATCGGCCCATCTCTCCAGTCTGCCCAGGTCCCTCTAACAGATCAAGCCTTCCTCCAAGCTTGGTATCATCTACATACTTGCTGATGATGGACTCAATCCCCTCATCCAGATCATCAATAAAGATATTAAACAGAACTGGACCCAATACCGATCCCTGGGGGACACCACTGGTGACCGGCCGCCAACTGGATGAGACACCATTCACCACCACTCTTTGGGCTCGGCCATCTAACCAATTCCTAACCCAGCACAGAGTGCTCCCATCTAAGCCACGGGCTGCCAGCTTCTCTAGGAGTCTACTGTGGGAGACAGTGTCAAAGGCCTTGCTAAAGTCCAGGTATACCACATCCACAGCTTTCCTCTCATCCACCAGGTGAGTCACATGGTCATAAAAGGAGATCAGGTTGGTCAGGCAGGACCTGCTCCTCCTGAACCCATGCTGGCTGGGCCTGATCTCTTGGCCATTCTGCAGGTGCCGCATGATTTCACCCAGTACTATCTGCTCCATAATTTTACTTGGGACCGAGGTCAGGCTGACAGGTTTGTAATTACCTGGATCATCCTTACAGCCCTTCTTGTGGATGGGCGTCACATTAGCCAACTTCCAATCTTCCGGGACCTCTCTGGTGAGCCAGGACTGTTGAAAGATGATGGAGAGCGGCTTAGCAAGCTCATCCGCCATCTCTCTCATCACCCTAGGATGGATCCCATCCGGCCCCATAGATTTATGAGGGTCCAAGTGGCTCAGCAGGTCTCTAACTTCCTCCTCATCGATTGCAGGAGGGCCACATTTCACCCTGCCCCCATCAACCACTTCAGAAGACCAACTGTCAAGCGAACAGGCGTCCTTACTGTTGAAAACTGAGACAAAACTGATGCCTTCTCTGCATCTTTGGTTACTATATTTCCCTCCACATCCAACAAGGAGTGGAGGTCGCTGCTGCCGTTCTACCATTGATATATTTATAAAAACTCTTCTTGTTATCCTTAACAGAAGTGGACAATTTGAGCTCCAGCTGGGCTTTTGCTTCCCTGATTTTTTTCCTACACGATTTAACAACATCTTTGAACATGACGTGGCTTACGTCCCCTTCTTTCCAACGGCAATACATCCTCTTTTTCTTACTTAGTTCCTTCAGAAGCTCCTTACTCATCCAGGCTGGCCGTCTGCCCCTACGACTTTTCTTACAATACATGGGGACAGCCCGCTCCTGCGCCTTCAAGATTTCATTCTTGAAGTGCATCCAGCCTTTCTGGACCCCCTTGCCACTAAGAGCTATTTCCCAGGGTACTTTCCTGACTAGTTCCTTAAATAATCCAAAATCCGCCCACCGAAAGACCAGCATGATGTCCTGTTCCTGCCTTTTCTTGTTACATTGTTTACAGAAAACTCAATTATCTCATGATCACTACACCCCAGACAGACTCCAACAACAACATCACCCACCAGCCCTTCTTTGTTTGTAAACAGCAGGTCAAGCAGAGCCTCACCCCTGGTGGGCTCACTCACCAGCTGTGACAGAAAGCAGTCCTCGATACACTTTAAGAACCTCCTGGACTGCCTCCTCTCGGCCGTGTGAAGTTCCCAGCAGATATCCGGAAGATTAAAGTCTCCTAAAAGAACCAGGGCAGCTGATCTAGAGGCAGCCTCCAGTTGTTTAAACAATAGAAGATCCATCTCCTCCTCCTGGTCGGGCGGTCTATAACATACTCCAACCAGGAGGTCAGACTTGACTGCCCCTCTGACCCTTACCCATAGGCACTCAATCTGGTCATCACCGATCTCGACTTCGACAGCATCCAGGGTTTCCTTAGTATAGAGGGCTACCCCTCCATCCCTCCTCTCACGCCTGTCTCTCCTGAGGAGCCTGTAGCCTTCCATGGCAGCACTCCAGTTATGAGAGTCGTTCCACCACGTCCATCAGTCAGTGAAGGGGATCAGTCATCCAGATTTAAAGTCCTTGAAGCTTCCATTTGCTGTGGGCTGGTCTTAAAGGCAAACAGATAATAAGGAATGCCAAGTAGAGCCATGTAGGTAGAGTGTAGACCTATAGTGGTCTGAATGAACCATGTCTAGCAGTTCCCTAACATGAATATAACAATCTCAACAGCAGGAATTAGACTTTTGATGGAGAGTTAGCAGTATGTACCAAATATTTACACTGTTGTAATGCTGTGTGATTTTAAATTTTCTGATTTTTGTGCATTTTGAGTATGAATGTACTTTTTGCTTTTTTTCTCTTATTTCTTTTTTAAGGTATGCTGATCTATAGAACATAATCTTTATGAACATACTAATGACTGATTTCCATTCAAATTGGATATTATGATGCAGCAAGTTGCCAAAGTCAATGCTGTGTATACTCAGATGGAACAAACATCTATCCTGTGTGCATTTGGATTTGTTATAATGGTGTTTCATATAGTGGTCAAGTCTCCAGAAGTATTTTGTGAGAACAACAGCTCTGCAATGTGGGAAGTCAGCTGACTTGTCTGGTAATGTTGAGGGGAAAGGGAATCTCATCATACCCTTACATGAATACCTAAACCGCAAGCACTGACAAGTCATTACAGCTTCGGAATACCAAAACAAAAGAAATCAACTCCTTAATTAATTTTCTGTAAGTATGTCTCTAAAGAAATATGGTATTACTAGATTCAGTTTAAAAAGTAGTAATCTACGCCCAAAATACATATATTTTGAAAACAAATCTTTATTACAGTCTTATGCTAACTTCAGAGATCCTGCTACTCTGCAAAGAAAGTCTAAACTTTATATGGTATAGCGTCACTACCATTCTTATTCCACAGGAACCAGAAATAAGTCAAGTAATTGTGCAAAATATTTAACTTTTCTTCAGGGAGGTAGCTAAGAATTTCTTTCCAGGGCCTCCCTCTAACTTTCTTCAAAAAACACTACATCAGATATGAACATTATATGAAGGTAGAACCAAATTTCAAACAAAACTGAGGGGGGAATAATGAAATTTAGGAAACTAGCATTAGAAACCTATCCAAGCGCTAAGACTTTGAAAGATAAACAAAGTATTTTGTGCAATTGTAACAAAGTTATGTTATTTGATTTTTTTTTAATCAAACTTTCATAATGATTTCGGAAAAAGAAATTGTGTGTTGCAAACAGCTGATATTTTATGCTGCACATATTCTTCCAATTATTTGAATGATACCATGGTCTAAGATTCAAAGTTTGACTGTTACCTCTGTGATGAAGAATTTTGGTGATGTTAAAAACAATGTGATGTCATTGAAAATAGTTAATATGAGCAGTAAGTAATTATAAGAAAGAATTGTGTAAGTCTGTATTTCCACATAGACACTTTGGTAACTAACTAACACTCTGCTTATGAAGTTTGGAGCATACTTCCAAACTTGTATGTGGAAATATATGCATTAATCACGTCATTGCGTGAATGTAAAAACAAATGTTCTCTCGTGTCCGACCATCTGTCTGGTTTTGGTTTGCTTTGGGTTGTTTAGCTTTTTTTCTTTCCTTTACCCCCTACATGGTTTTGTTTCTTGGTATGGTTCTCATAATTCTGCCTTCCTTCCTTTTATTATATTCTCTTTCTCCTTCTGTCTTCTGACACGCATTTGTAGGTTGCCAAACTAGGCCAAAATTTTAGATGTATGCAAAGAACAAACCTAGATAGGGTATTATCCTTGGATTAGATGGGGGAGTTAAAACACAAACATTGCCCTTCTATTGGTGAGAATGAGAACATACGACACCACTAAAACGTTAAGAATATCTAAGGAATGTAATATAGTAACGTTAGGTAAAAATTTAACTTGTGTTTTTTGTGTAAAAGCTGTCAATTCTTGTAAGATTTTTGCATGTGTTTCGTAAGATTCCCATCTCCTGCACTTTGTGGATAGTGTCAGAATCTAGATATCCATTCATAAAAATATAGATATTATAAGATTTGTTCTCATGGAAGAAAAATTTCTACATGAACATGTCATGTGAAAGCATTAAAAAGTTTCAAACAAATACAGAAAGGTGAACTGAAGAATGGTGTGATATAAATATATGTATTTAAACCTTACATTAACCACTCTTAGAATTTAGAATACTCTGAGTTCTAGCCTCTGTAAGTTGGATGGTGTGGCACAACATTGTCAATTGTCAGTCATCTCATGATCTCTCATTTCTACTGCTGCCCCTTACATCCTCTCAGTATTGTTCATATGCACAGCAGTCATTTTATTTTTGTGTTTTTAGCACCGTCTCTACCTCCTCTTGCACCTTTTCTAACTGTTCCAAGTTGTTGGTGATAAGCGTTTTAGCAGTCAGTGTGAATGTTCGGATGTGTTCCAAGATGAACAGCTCTTTAACATTTGGCTTTGGCTTCCCTCACAAATAAATGTCACCGGCAGCTGGTGTCAGTGGCATGTACTGGTTATGGCATCCACAAGCACAGAAGTGAAGGTGTTACATGGTGCAGGTTTAGTCTCCAGGTCTATAACATGACAACAGTCTTGCCCCTTTTAGCAGGGAACTGGGTTCCTGGCCTCCAGCGCTCTTTGTTATGGAAAACAATTTAGCATTCAGGATGAGTCCAGCCCAGCCACATGCTGCAGAGAGGAATTCCACTAAGGTTGGCAGGAGCAAAGTAAGACACAACCTTTCACCAGATCCTTTACAATATATCAGAATATCTGGCCTGCCCTAAGCTCAGGCTAAAATCAGAGAACTGGTTACCACACAGTTTTATTTCTATCGTTTGTCACTGTTTTATTTTTAACCCCGACTTTCAAGTGGGCTGTGATTTTTAATCTGCTTAAACCAGATCAGTATGTTCCTGACAAACTTGGAGAACTTGGATTTTTTTAAAGGCGAGCTTCCTCATCATGTGTGGTTTTCAATGCTTGCTCATCTCTGCTAAGTAGAAGTACTTATAAATTAACTATAAGCCTACTTTACAAACCAGTAGGAGAAAAACTGTGTGCTATGCTGGATATGATTAAGATATAAGAGTAAAGAATTTGAGAGCAAAGACAGAAAGGACTTTTATTGACTGGCCTCTCTTCTAGCCTTTTTCTTGTGAAAATCATTTTCCTTTATAGGAAGATTTCTTGCTCTTTGTTAAAAAAAAAGATGCAAGCTTATTTAGAAGTGGAAATATGACTATTTTAAGCAACATTTCAAAGAGAGCCTAAAACAAATGTTTTTTTTTTAGAAAAAGAAAGCAAAATGTATTATAATATGCAAATACATACATCCTTTACTTTTGATCCATAGAAGAAGCAAATAAAATCACAGTCAGTGAGTAGCCTCAGAAAGAAGTGTATCTCTCCTTGGAAACCATTTTTGTATTATCTAGAGGAACAGAAGGAGTTACATACTGTAACTTAGGATTTGACACCTTTCAGTCTCCACCTCAATACTGTCTTTTTTGCCAATCTGCTATAGAGCTGGAATTGCAACTCCAGCCTTTTTGTATCAGTTAATTAATTCATCTTCATTTTGCTATTGAAGAATGGAGCATCTAATACATATTTTAAATTCTCCCTTCTATCCCCTGTTTATGGCAACAGGTTATTAGAAGTCCTATCTCAGTTGTATATAAAACCATTGGAAAGACATGAACAGAAGATAAAAATGACAATGTTCAAGGGAGGGAAATCAAACAAAATAATCAATGGAAAAAAATAAAATCAGGAGGCCTATTAAGTGTGTAAACTTACAGCTGTATTGAGATTGTTTCTCATAAAACTAAGAGTGTGGGACCAGAAAGTGCAAATGAAAAATAGCTTGTTATGGTGAGATGAATAGGCAATATATTGTCATCTTCGTTTATTTTTGGTTTTATTGCTGCTTAGAAATATTCAGAAGAAGGCAAAAATAAAAGAATATGCAGTTAAAGGGAAAAATCAGTTGGTTTCTTCTTCATTATGACACTCTGCCGTCTGTTTATGAGACTGATTTCTCAATGTTTTGTTAAAGCATCACCATCACTTCTGAATTACACTGAAAAAATGTTAAGGTTCTTCACTTCTGTGCACCTTTTCTTTCCATGTAATGTTTTCAGTGGCTTTTCCATCTGATTCTTATCTTGTCCCCTAATTTAGAGACTGGTTGTGTCAAAGGACTCCAGCTCCCTGACACTGCCTAAATCTGTTCTGCCCTAGCCTGAATAAACAATAACCCAGCCCATAGAAGTAAGCCAGGGTACAGCGCAGAAGTTATTTCACTCAACTATTAGGTGAAAAGCATCTGTCTTTGACTGCCCAGCTATCCTGTATGCTGAGAATGTCAACAAAAACACGTATTCCCCCATCTCTACTCTTCTTTTTCTCTTTTGGGACTTTGTGTATTTTGTCACATTTAGAACCAAATGACAGAAATAACCTTTTCCTCCCAGTAAGAAGGATAGCTTGACACAGAAAATTGACCTGAAGTCTTCTGTCTGCAAAATGGACTTTCTGATGTAAAAGGGACAGTTGGAAAACACTTTGTGCCATTTATTTATTTATATATTTATTTTCCAGTTTCCATTTCTCTGCATTTTCAAACTTCAGCACGGATTTTGAAACATTTGGCTTGCTACTGACGAGCTAAGATTTCTAAACCTTAAAACTTGACGTGTTTAAGTTTGTTGTCATACACTAACAGGTCACATCACACACCTTTGACTCTCTGGCTTTATCATCCATTGAAAGGAAAGAAAAACAGATATTTTTGTCGCCAAGAAGATGTGAGTCACAATTTGAACACAATGCATGCTTCTTCCACAACCTTTCTTCCTCCACATATGCATTGCAGTCATCAAAGGAGTGGAGAAAGCAAGGCTGAGAGGAATAATCACCATTTTCAAGAGTCACTTTCTGTGTAACTCTGAGTAGCTGTACATAATCTCATGAACTGATATGGACTGTGTCTGGCAACATTTTGTATGAAGCTTGGTACCGGAATGTTTATTCAGGAGATGATTGAAACATGGAAGTTTTCTTTTTTAATGAATGTTTTTAGCAAGAGTTGAATATTTATGGAAATGTCCATCTATCAGTGAAGATGCTCTTCATGGGGCCCTGGCCAGTGGTCCCTCATAATCTGTAGCAATTGCCATTGCTTTAGTCTATATTTTCTACATTATCTCCAGTCTTTGTTCATGAGCTAGTGTCTTTGTAAAACATACATTCACTAAAGAAGCAATGCCTATGGTAGTATCCATTTTTTTATTATGATCTTTAGATTTTCTCAATTCTTAAGGCAGATATTTTTATGGTTTCTACCAGTCATGTGAAGTCTCTTTGACTTTTCGTGGTTAGGAAGGAATTTGTGCACTTTTTTTCCTAACTGGTCAAAACTATGTGCTAATATCCCACTATTGCTGGCAATATCCACATGTCATGTACTTTTTTTTTTTTATTGAAAGCGGTGTTGCATTTTCCTAAACATAGTAAGTACAGAACAGCACATTGTAATGAAGGCTTCACAAGCCAGTTTTAACTATGCTGCTATTAAGTGCTGTTGGAAACTTTCGTTAGGTTCTGTAAGAATTTTTGTATACATTATTGTGGGAGTATTGACTCTTACCTCTTAAAATGATTGTCCAATTCTGCTTCAGTGTTCTTTAAATTTTTGTTCATTGTTTTACATGAGCTAAGTTAATCTGTCTCTTGGTGAATCTTCTTTGAATTTTCTTCGTGCATGAATACTGCTAATGTTTTCAAACACAACTGGAAAAGAAAGTGGTTACTTTTACTCCTGCCACTTTAAAGACCTTTCCTGCATCAATTGATACTAATTACCATTTTTGTATAAGTTTCTATACGAATTAGGTACTGATTGAAGTCTAATCTGGACTGTGTGAATTTAATAGTTTACTTTTTTTATCAGGGAACGTCAGCCTATTCTTAGTTGTTATGATGATAATGCTTTGAATACTTTCTTCCAACACTGACTTTTTTGAAAGGAATGTCATTCAAAAGCATTGTTTTTGCTCTCAAGAAAGGACTTTTGCCTTTTGTTTTGCACAGTTTTTCAGAAAGATTTTTATTTGGATTTTTCTTCTCTTGCTGTTACTGAGGCAGAAGATATGGTTCATTTACTTTGTCCAAGTACTTAATTTTTAATTTCCTCTGTTTCTGGGTAATGCATAACGTGTACATACTGGGAGATACTACTTGGATATATATGTGCAACAGATAAATACATTATCTGTTATCTATTAGACTTGCATAGTGATTATAGACAAATATAATATTATATATTGCATATAATTAAAACACTGCTCTATTCTCAGATATTTACCTCTGAAGAATTGCAATGCTGAAAAGACCATAAGAAAAATTAAAAGATCCTAACTAAATTATAACTTCAATTTTAGAGTTTCATTTAGAGACATGATAAGGATGGGAGATGATAAATTGAAGAATAACTTTTGCAATATTAAACGCAGCAAGTAGCAGTACTAGTTGTGCTTTATGTTCATGTACGTATCTAGAAATATATATTCACTCTTACTATGCTTCTACTTGGGCATCAGACACTTTTATCCATGATTTTTTTGTATAACATTCTTTCTGCACTCCTTTCTAATTAGAAAGTTCAACCAAAATGAGTAATCTTGTAATTCAACACATGATTTATAATTTCAGAAAACCCTAGGTGCAAACCTATATTCCAAACACCCTCATTTAAAACTGGACTGCTGTAATTATGTGATCATCTCATTTCAAATCTGCAGGGGACAGTAACTCAATATAAAGCATGAAAAAATTAATGAGAAGATTAATTGTAATAATATTATTAAATCCTAATAAGAGAAAAAATCTAACTTCTCTTTATTTTAGCTTGGGCACTAATATAATTTTATTACAGTACAGTAGTGATATTTTCTGAACTTTTAGAGAAACTAATAATGTAATGGCAAAGGCTGGATAATTTCAATCTACCCTTCCCTTTACTTCCTTTAAGTATAAGTGAAAAGGAAAAAGAAAATTTCCTCACAGTGTATAGGTACATGGACAGTATCTAATGCTGTTTAACTAGTGTCAGCCTTAGATTTCTCATCAATATTTAGCACTTCACTTTACTGGAATTGCATAATTTTTCACAGAAATGTATTTGTTCTTTCAGAATTCAGGGGCTGAGTACCTTCATTCACAGTGGATAAAGACAGAATTTTTAAGGTGCATTATCTTCTACTTTAAAGAGCAATGTACAAATGATAACAACCAAACTTCAGTTACCATGGCTACAGAATGTAGGCTGGCACAATTTTATTCATGGTTTATTAATATTTAGCAGATATCAGAATTTCCCTGTTTTTTTTGCATTTACAATCCAGATACTTTACAGAAGTTATTTGTAAAGAGCACAACATTCCTGAACACACAGCCCTGCTGGTGACAAATGTTTAAATGTGGAGTGCATTAGTGTGGCATCAGACATTGTCAATAATGCATGCTCACCACCATTTAATTATTTTGAAAACATCTGTTGAAGTAAAATATGTTCCAGAGGGGAATAGGGAAGTCAAGTGCATTAGTGACTGTGTTAACCACATTTTCACTCTGTAACATAGAAAACCCTAAAGGAAAGACCAGGATTCAAGGACATGAGGAGAATGTTAGAATTCATCTTCACTTTTAGTTTTTGTAGATAAGGAAGCAGTTAGCTAAATCTTTTGTGTAGATTTGTCTTTCCAAGTATTTTTAAAAGAGAATAAAATATTGTATAAGAATATGTATTAGAAAGACCTTATTTTTTTTCCTAGTCCTTCAGTATGCCGTTTGTCTTCTGAGAGATCCAAAACAATTACTGATATAGTTTGATGCCATTTTACAAGTGAAGATTCCTTTACTCTTGGCTCTGATTGATGGAGAGCTGGTAAGCTTCCTCTCCTTAGTTCACTTGTCTTCCTCTCATACAGTGTTTGTTTTCAATCTAGAAATAAAGCATTCTTTCCTTTTTTTCTGCTTTTTTTTTCCTAGCTTACTGCGACCACTAGAAATAATTAAAAAGGAACGTCTTTCCATTGTTAGTTTCAGAGTCTGTCGTAAGTAAGTTCATGTATGGTTATTTAAAATGTATCAAGCTATTAACATTTCATCATACTATCTTTCATAGTTTGTTTAAGGAATAAATTTCGGATGTTTATTGAGATGTTATCTGACGTATTCCGCTTGAAAAATTCTCTTGTCGTACACCTTCTATGAACATTGGCTATCATTGTCAGGTTAACTTTGTGGGTTGTAATTAACAGTACAAGGATCTAATAGACTTCTAGTCAGTGTATGTCAATACAGATATGCCACAGGCAGTATAAGGCAGCAGACTTAATTTACGTGGTCATGAATTTAGAAATGGACAGCATGTTCCACTAACCACTGAACAGAGTGGAAGGAAGCCAAATAATGAAGACAACAGACTAGCATGTCACACTCAACAATTAAGCTACCCTGGAAGTCCTAAAAAATAGTTAGTGAAGATAGCCTGGAGCACCAAAGAACAATACAGAAGACCCAAGCAAGATACTCACTGGGGAGCTGCCAGAGGCACTCAGCAGGGAACAGTCAATGGCTCACCTGAAGGGGCCTGTGTGTGGTGGTAAAAGCTACCAAAGTGAAAACATAAAGCTGAATCAAAACAGCAATAATGGGGAGCTTTGTGAAGAAGAGGCGGTGCTGTGGTCATGGAAAGAATCTTCTATTGTGGGAGAAAGTATGAAGTTTCAGTGGGGAGTAAAACCCAGGTTGGATACACCAAGGAAAAGGAAGAGGAAGGCAGTGTACTGCATCAGAAGGGCTGCAGCCTGCGGTACTCCCTGAGCTGGCAGGAGAAGGCAGAGTCCTGCCTTTAGGCAATCAGTGATGAACACAGGCTGAGGTCCTCAGCTCCTCTGGCTCAGCCATAAGGGACTCGTTTTCCAGTAGCATTTGAACCCAGTTAAGATGTGATTAATTTACTGAATTGCCTATTGATTGTAGGGATAACATGGAAGATGAGATTCCTAACTGAGGCCCAGTCATTAAGTTTAAAGTTTGTCGAGAAGAATCCAGATTGGGACTATATGGGGGTAAAGGTTCTATATCTTTATCTCAGCAGGCAGCCAATACTAGTGTTAATAATGGGAGCTCTCTGAAAACCAGTAGAAGACTTCTGGGGAGCTCTGCTTCTCTGTGGTCCCTTTCATCAGCCTCTTTAGTATGACAAATAGCTAGAGACTTCCTCCTAGCCAGTTATTTTTAAAGGTGTGAGAGAGTGGCTGGAAACATCTGTTCAAAGTCACCATTTTGAACTATTTTTCAACAACATAAAAACCCCAATTTAAGCTGAATATGAATATTCACCAATACATTGAATATAACTTTTACCAATACATTTGAAAAGCTCAACTGTCCATATAATATAGATCTCCAACCAAGGAAAGAACACTGAGGAAAAAACCTAAGTTTCCTGTGTACACAAGTCTGGACTGCACAGGTGATAATCACCTTTTCTTCCAAATTACCAATGAAAAATATCACATAAATCTTTTACCAGATTTTTGAAAATACGCAAAGAAGCTTGTGGCTAGAATCTTTACATTCTCCCTGTGCTCCTCTGCAGATAAGCGAGGAGGTAATGGATTTTTCACTACAGCCTTCTGACCATCATAAATGAGTTAATACTAGAGAAAATGTTTATACTGAGGGAGGAAAAATAAACATCCATAGAAAGATAGTGGCAGGGACTTTTGGTATAGCATGACCTGAAGTTCAGTGCAGTGAGCAAAGTCCCAGTTTGTGCTAAAGGAATGTTTCTAGGGAAAAACTTTTGTAATATGCAATCACAGAGAAAGTAAAGAAATAACTGTTGTGGATATGATAAAATACTGTTAGCATCACTGCAGTTCTTGAGTTCCTGGACTTGACACTTCACTACTATGTTGTCTTTTTCCAAATCTCAGCACATTGTTTTCTGAAATCAAATACCTTACACTTTTTATTGAATGTGCTACATAAATGTTGTAGTCATTTACATATATGATGCAGATGTTTATTTTCAGCTGTTGGTTGTGCCTTCTTTATGTCATTCCAACTTCTGAGTTTTTTTTGGCGTAATTTGAAATATGACAGTTTAGAAATTGTTACAATAGAGAACTGGCTGCCTATGGCGTTTTTTTCCTACTACTACATATTAAAAACATACTTTTTTTTATTTAGTTCCAACTTTGACTTCTTTAAAATGGAACAGCCAGAGAATGCACAAAAGTTTCTGACAGTGAGTTCTTTCCACACACAGTCAATTAAAAAAAAAAGAAAGTATGCATATTTAACATAATTTAACATCTCTACAGCTTGAGCAATTATCTTAATAGCAGGGAATCAAGGCCTACCAGTAAGTTTTATCCTCCCTTTGTCAAGCTTGTTTCTTTGATATTAGTATCTAGATGCATACCACAGGGTGAAACCAGGGTTTATTAAAGGAGGGTCAGCATTCTGTTAATCTAATTTAAAAGCATTAAGGGGAGTAGAGGAGCATTAATTGATTTGTTGGGAGGGTTCTGGCTCCAAATAATCTCATCTTGCTGTTTACACTCTCTCTTCATTTACACTCTATTGAAAAAACCTTCTTGAGCAGAAGTACAACATATCTTTTATTTTGTCTTTAATTAAAAAAAAGCTATAGCAGATGTTGACACATATATTACAGAGTTATGTGACTTTATCAATGAAATGGCTGAAGTGAAGTGATTTAAAATATCACAACTTTCTGTGATTGGAAACGAGTCAATTTTAACATAAAGGCAATAACTGGAAAAAACTGGTCTATAAGAAAAACTGCTTGCAGAAAGAAGAATTACATGTTAAGGTAATATAATGTTACGACAATCTTGAAACAAGTGAGAAAAATATTTCTAGAGTTCCCTGGGTTTTTTTTTTGTTTATAAATTAAAAATCAAAATCTGTTGAAAACTTCTACATTTGTCAATGAATTTTTGGAGTTCAGCTTATAAAGTACTTGGAGGACTTACCTCTTTGTTTCATGTTTTGTTTTTCCCTGTGACTCCTCCTTCCTCTCATCCTTCTCTTTCATATGCAATAAAAAAAATCTAAAAGATCAAAGTTAAATTTAATAACAGCCTGGAGAAAGAAAAGTATGGAAGTAGTTATCTGCGCATAAAAAGTATGGACACTCATTTTTATGGATTCATACCAAAGACTGATGAAGTTGGCATTTAAGAAGATGCAGTCTGATGGAAAATGTGATTGAAGTTTTCCCACAGTGGGAGCTTTTACTGAGTTTCCTTCTGTGTAGATTCTCTCCACGTGAGCGTTTTCTTCAGAGGGGACAGTAATAAATGTCTTCCAATGTCTATTTTGACAAGACTTGTAGGAGTTATTCTCTCCAACAAATCTGCTCCTCTGTCATATTTGGGTGACTCTGGTCAATGAATGAAAAATTAGTGGAGGGAAGACAAGTAGGCATATTCATGTGTGATAGTAAGAATGTTGTTGGGAGACAACTGAAATACCCAAAGATTTCCAAATTCTAAAGTTTGAAAGAGAAATGTTCTTTAAAAAATTATGAAGAAAAATTTATCCTAGTAATTTTTTGACTGGCTTTTCAAGTCCTTGAAATCAACATCATAATAAATTATTTTCAAAGGCTTCTATCCAAGAACATGCAATACATAAGTCTCTTTACAGACTGCAAGCATTAAAACCCACACAAAATTATTTCACATCTATTTTTCATCAGTCCCATACGCTGTAAGAATTAATAAACATCTTGATATCTGATATCTGTTAGTTGTAATTAGTCAAATGAGTGTGAGTTCAGATTTCTTAGACAATTTTGTGAAATGGAAGTAATTTGGGCATGCAGAGAATATACCTTAGATTTAACCTTGCATAATACATTGAGAACATATCCATGATTCTGACTGAGATCCTAAAAGAAGGAAACAATACTGGAAGAAGTAAAACTTCTCCTGAGAAAGCTCCAGGTGTATTAAGATGAGGTACAGTTGCCTGTGTCAAAGCTAAGGGAGTTTTCCTGGTGCTTGAGGTTGCCTTTTTGGGCTTTTCTACTCCACAGTAATTCAGGGTACAGAAAATAAGGCACTTGTGAGATATGATCATATTCATAGAAATATGCTCGCGCTGTGTCCTGGCTATGTAAATAGCCCCCATCTTTTATAAAGCTTTCTGGAAGTCAGAGGGATTGAGAAGCCAAATTTCAGGCATGGGCTTCCCAGGGAGTCCTGAAGAGCTGTTGCTGCTCTTTGGGTGACTTGAGGAAGAATGAAAAGAGGGCTACCAAATCAAATAATCATAGAATCACCTTGTTGGAAAAAACCTTTGACATCATCAAGTCCAACCGTACCTGTCCCCTTCCTAAACCATGTCCCTAAGAAATAGCTACCCGGCTTTTAAACACCTCCACGGATGGTGACTCAACCACCCCCCTGGGCAATATATTCCAGTGCCTAACCACCCTTTCAGTAAGAATTTTTTTCCCAATACCTAATAAACCTGCCCTGGAGCAACTTGTGGCCATTGCCCTTTGTCCTATCACTTGTCACTTGTGAGAAGAGACCAATGCTCACCTCACTACAACCTCCTTTGAGGTAGTTGTACACAGTGATGAGGTCTCCCCTCAGTCTCCTCTTCTTTAAGCTAAACAACCCCTGTTCCCTCAGCTGTTCCTCGTAGGACTTGTTCTCCAGCCCTTTCATCAGCCTCATTGCCCTTCTCTGGATGTGCTCCAACACCTCAATGTTCTTCTTGTAGTAAAGGAGGCCCAGAACTGAACATAGTGCCTAGAGTGTGGTCCAGGCAAATGGCAGCCAGTTTCTCAATCAGAATACTATGAGAAACGGTGTCAAAGGCTTTACAAAAGTCCAGGTACACCACATCCACAGCCTTCCCCTCATCCATTAACCGGGTAACCTTGTCACAGAAGGAGATCAGATTGGTCTTGCAGGACCTGCCTTTCATAAACCCATGTTGACCTGGTCTGATCACCTGATTGTGCTGTGTGTGCTGTATGATAGCATTCAATATGATCTGCTCTATGACCTTCCCTGGTGCCAAGGTCAGACTGCCAGGCCTATAATTCCCTAGATCCTCCCTCTGAACCTTCTTGTAAGTGGACATAACATTTGCCAGTCTCCAGTGAAGTCGCACTTCCCCAGTCAGCCAGGTCTGCTGGTAGGTGAGGGAAAAGGTTTTGGTGAGAACCTCTGCCAGCTCTCATCTACCACTCTTATCATGGGGTAAGAAGAATTTACTTTACTTCTTTTCCAGCTCTCTCTTACAGAATCACTCAGTCTAGAATTTTTACCACTTCAAGTGATCTCAATAATAGCTGTAATTGACGACTGAAAATCTATGCCAGACAGAAGACATTCTGGGAATAAATGTGATGGTCTACTCAGGTAGATGTCTCTTGAGAAAATGGAGTTATTTACCTGCAATTCATTACTTATAAAGAACAATTTACATTTAATTAACAATTTCCTAATTCTTCTCCACATAAAAAAATTCTGGTAATAGAATTTTTTTCTCATTTGATTTCTGAATACTTTGGGGAAATTTAAATATATCTTGACTGAAACACAGCATTTTCAAACACCTGTTTCAATTATGTCAGCTTTTCAACTTTAACCCAGTCAGTTTTTATTTAAATGCTGGATATTTAAAAACCTCCTTTAATATACAGCAGCATTTGATCTTCATTTTTATGTAATGAGAACGACACTGGCAAATAAACCAGTTAAAATAATTGTACTGCTGAAAACCTGCTTTCCTGCAGAAAATATGTAGCTCATACACTTAACTTGGAATGGGAATACCACAGTTTAATTCTACAGTTTAAATTCTTATATCCTTTGTACAGGTCTGCTATTATATTACTCTAAATAAAACCTGTGGAAGCCAGAAGAGAGCACTTATAAACCCAGAAGCCATTCCTGAAAAAAATGGTGTATTTTGAAGTTCTCTTCACACTTTTTTTTTTTACTCTAGAAGCCATGCTTCTTCAATAATTCAGGAGGAGCAAGAACCAGCAGATCTTACAGCATATTTGATGTGCCAGCAAACAGACTGGAGATGTTTCATTTCAATTAGCCCCTTTGTTGCCAACAAAAGACTGACAAACACACTGAGAGAGAGACAGGCATATGGCACTTCTACTTTCCACTTTGCTTTTCATTTGATGATAGTCTTCTTATCGCAGCTTCTTGCTGATTCCCCTGCCTTGTGCCCACTTCCTTCTTTGCCATACTTTATCTACTATTGCTCTCTTTGTATCATCTTACTTGGGATCAAGTGATTCTTTCCAGCACAAAAATAAGAAGACATATTCTTTTTCAGCCTCTTCTGATCTCCTAGGCTAATTGGCTCAGGTGTAAACCAAGCCAGCAGGGTTGCAACTTTGATGTGACACTTTAGAGCGGCACACCTGGTAACATCCCTGTTTGTGTGTCAAATACCAGCCGGCCTTGCCTGCTGCTCAAACTTGGCTAATAAAAACGCTAGTAATCACGTTGTATTACAAGGCTCAAATTCATGCTGTTCCTTTATTGCAAGGTTGTCATTAATTTTGCAGGGTGAACCTGAAATCCGATCTGACCTGTTTTTAATATGTGCGGGTCTGTGTGGAAGTGTGTGAGTGACAGAAAGGCGACGGCCAGCTGTTTCTTCTTTACATGTGATGTTACCCTTTGCTTTGATCAATAATGCTGTTTCACTTTAAAAAGAAACTCGTTTTGTAAAGATGCAGAAGAGAGGCCTTCCTTCCTGCTTTGTCCCTGTGGTTTATTTGTAAAGCATACATAATTAGGGAAAGGTCAGTCAACAGTAAGTAATATCTTACTGCTTTGCTAGAAATTGTTGGCCTCTTTTGCTCTGTAAAGCTAGGCTTGTTGTTTAACAGTTGTCTTATTACTGTTGTATCTGATGGTATTTGGTAGAATTACAAACCTGGTGAAAACTGGGAAAAGTAATAATAATAAATTTTAAAAATTGCAAAAGAATTTCACATCTAAAATGAAAATGTTTAAATCCTGCTGAGTCACAAGAACTCTTTAACTACAGTCCAGTATACATGTACAGGTGTAATTATATTTGCATATAATAATTACAAACCCATAAATATGTATATCTGCATATGCATCTTAAGTCTTAAAATACTAAATATTTTCATTTCTTATTGTGGGGAAAATGTTAAGTTTTTCAAAACTCTGTGTAACTGTGACCATAAATACCTTCAATATTTTACAAAACTGCTATTAGCAATGAATCAGGCAGTAGTGGTGAGTTAGCAATGCAGGATAACAATAAGATGTTATTGTTGCAGGAAGTGTTTTTACCAAATGACTCCCTTGTGTTTACAGTTGGAAAATACTGAGAGTATGAGACACATCATACAGAAGCTAAAAAGTACGAGAACTTGGAATAAGGTAAGTATTACAGATTATAAGTAAACAGATTACTGATCTTTTTGAAATGTAATGAAAATAATACTTGATTTCTGGAGATACTTGGAAAAACAATCTAAAGTCTCCTAATCAAAAATTTAAAAATATTATCGAAGGCAGAGGAAATATGGATCAAAGTTCCTTTCATTTTTTTTTTCCTCTTCTGTCTTTTCCCCTACCCTCCATTCATGGAATACAGATTTTGAGCTTTTTGTTTACAGTTTGTGGAGGAGTCCTTAGAAGAATATGGGAAATTAGCATCTTTAAACTGAACTCATAAGCATCACAAAGTGAGTCTTTTAGTGCTCTGTCTGCACTGCAGGCACTCTGTTATCTGTAATGACTAATAAACCCCAGTCAGATCTTCCCATAACAGAGGTGCTTTGTACTGTCATAAGTAAGTTCCTGTAAGTTAAAATTCACTACGTTTACAGAGAAGAGTGTAAATACCCACAACATGACATTTAAATATGAAGTAGTTCATATGAAGAATTATCTTTGTAAAAATTTTCCAAGTGTTACAAACAGTAACTTACTGTTAGGCTCAAATATATTAATTTTGATATTGAGTTTTCTATGAGAATGGTCTGAAAAATACATTGATGGTACATATGGAGAAAGAAACTAAAAAAACCCCTCAGTAAAAGCAGAGAGGAGGTGAGGTAAAAATAATTCTGATTGCTTTTACATCATCAATACATACAACAATACCTTTTTTATGTCACATGGATACTTTTTACATCAATGATTTAAAAATTGCAAGAGTAAAGCAATCCACCTGACAAAAAAAATAGTCAAAAGTTTATGTAAATGTATAGCTAGCCGAAAGCAGAAACATGAAAAAAATACAATAAGGAGGCAAAAACTATTTAGCGCAATTTGAAATTTTATGGTTAGAGGCCTTTATTGCCAAACCGTTTCATGTGACTTAATCTGCAACACTATACCCCTTTTTGATCACTTCATTGTTAGAAATAAGATGAGAAATTGGAGGTAACTCAGAAGCTTGAAATTAAAATATATCAACTGGTAGATAGGAGTGAGTAATTGGAAGGGCAAATTTGCATGTTAAAAGCTTAAGGTATTTATTGCAAAAAAACTTTTTAATGGGTTGAATTTGTTTCCATATTGGCTCCAATAAGAACATTAATAGACTCTCAGAAAAACACCTATGAATTGTTGGCAGGCAAAGATCAGAAGAGCAGTCATAATTGAGGAAAATTTTGAGGAAGTGAGAGCAAAACGTTAATTCTAGAAAACGGGGTAAAAGCTGAATATAAGCAAAATATTTCCTTGTAATTTGGCCTTCACAATAGTGGAAGTGTCTTGATCTACACTTTTAAGCCTGCACAGAGGAATCCAATGCACCCAACCCAGTGATGAAGCAGGAAAAATGGAACACAATTTCTGTCCTGTTTTCTTAACTCTAAATGTCTGGGACCATAGAAGTCAGTCTCACTCTTTTCTAGCCTCTTAAAACTTCTGTATCCTATCTTTAATCCCCATCTTGGAAATGGTTTGAGAAACTTTTTCTTATTTGTCTACCAGAGTCAGAAGTGGAGTGTGCCCTCCCTTGCATAAACAGGTTTTCAAAGTTCTCTTGAAATACTAAGTGCTATTGAGAACGGAAATGTGAGAAAAGATACCTGATTAGACTTAATAATAAAAGGCAGTTGAAAATCACGTTACTCTTTTCTACTGCAATGAGTTATAAAGTACGTCTTATTGTGTTTGCTATTGTTGTTAATTAACAGAAACGTAAGAACAAATCTTTATACCCCTACTCTGTGTCTCCTTGCACAAGACTGTAAGAGGAGCTTCTATTTTTTTCATGTCCTATCCTTGCAGATCTGTAGGAATACATTGTATTTAAGGCAAGTTTTGAAGGTGACATTAGTTGTCATGTAGGCAGAATCAAATTCTTCAGAAAGACACCACATACTAGCTTTCTATGGTAAAACATTTTTTACTTAGATTAATACTGAGAAAACATGACTTAATACATTTCTTCCAATATTTAAATTGATGGTAGACGTCAAGTTCGATGTAGGTATCATATAGTTGAGCTGAAATGTTTTTGTTCATCTGATTAATATCTATTTTCTACTGCTTGAAGGAAAGTTATCTAAAATATGACAATTCTGCCTGTATTTTGCAATTTTATCACTGCCTTAAACTGTTTTTTTATAATTTTTTTGGCTGTTTTTTTTATTTTTTAAACGCATAGGTTCTTAAAAGTTCTAGTTTTCCTTTGAATTTGTAAGCAAACATAGTGATTATTTGAATAAATAAGTAATTTAGATTCTTAATGTCATACTCCTGAGCCTGCCTTTTTTCTGGTGTTCCTTGAAGAGTTATCCTTTTGTACCTTTGATGTTTCCAGGGTGACAATGAAGTAGAATGTCTTGGAAGAGTTTTAGATCCTGGCCTTTGGATTTTAATTGTTATTGAGTGTAGGAAAGCCTACAGATGAAGCAACTATTTTAACTGCCCTCCCTTATTCCTAAAACAGTACTAATTAACAAAATAAAATGAAGTAATAACAGTGTTTGTGTGATACAAAAAGAACAGGCTAAAAGAATATGTGAAATATTATCATATGTATGTGTTTTATTAAAACAATTATGGGCCGGATTCTCTCCATTACTTGGAAAATTTATTCTGTAATGAGAATCAAGATAGGGCCAGATACCTGTTTTAGGAAGGTTTAATAACTGGCACTAGGAAATCCGTAGGATTGTACAGCTGTTTCTCTTCTACTTTATTTCCATAGTCTTACACGATGAAGTATCTTCTTCATTATCAGTATGTGCCTCTTTGCATGCAACACTTCTGCCAAACTAGGGGACAATTTTGCACACTATGGAGCAATGCATGACCTGCATTGCTACTAATGAGGATGACAGTTTATCATGCTGTACAAAGTGAACTTCATTAAGTGGTATCCTAAGTATGTACAGATTATTTTAATAATCAGAGGGTGGTGAAAATGACATAAACCTGTGAGTGTGCAGCTCCTGCAGAGAGACTGAGAGACCACAGGACCGCAAAGCTTACTGCAATGCAGAAAAACTATTAATTGCTTGCCTAGGAGAGGGGGACAATTGGCAGACAGACGGCTGATTGTTGAAATAATTTTCATTCCCATTCTGTCTTCCCTGGTTGCTTTGGGTTCACTCAAAAAGTTTCTTACAATTATTGTGAATATTATTATTAATGGTGTCACTAATAGAAGCTTTGGAAGCCTTTTGGTCTCTTTTTGGAGGTCCTTTTCAGAGGTGATGTAGGTAGATCCACCTCAAGATTTCAGTCAATTCGAAGTTCTACCACAGAAATATGTTGAGGGAGGTGATTCTCTCCCTCTATACCACTCTCATGAGATCCTACCTGGAGTACTGCATTCAGTTCTGGAGTCCTCATCACAGGAAAGACATGAATCTGTTAGAGTGAGTCCAGAGGAGGGCCATGAAGATGATGAGAGGGCTGTAACACCTCCCATACAAGGACAGGGTGAGAGAATTGGACTTGTTTAGCCAAGAGAAGAGAAAGTTCCGGAGAGAACTTTAGAACAGCCTTCTAGTAATGAAAGGGGGCCTACAGTAAAGCTGGGGAGGAGTTTTTTGTCAGGGAGTGTAGTAATAGGATAAGGGCTAATGATTTTAAACTGAAAGAGAATAGATTTAAATTACATATTTAGGAAGAAATTTCTTACTGTGAGGGTAGTGAGGTAATGGAACCGGTTGCCCAGAGAAGTCGCAAATGCCCCATCCATGGAGGTGTTCAAGGCCAGGCTGGATGGGGCTCTGAGCAGCCTGATCTAGTGGAAGGTGTCCCTGCCCATGGCAGGGGTGTTGAAAGTGGAGAAGAGGTGTTGGAAGGGGATCTTTAAGGTCCCTTCCAATTCAAAACATTCTATGATTTGTTTAGTTTTATGAATATGTGGAAATTCACCCCATCTCTTTGAAAAAGAGGTTGTTTAGCGTCTACCCATCCAAATAATGAAATAGGTGAAGCTGTGACACAGTACGGTGTTTGCCAGAGAACTCGAGAAATTTCCAAGGTCCATAGCTTTCGTTTGGTAACCTCATTCTTTTGGGCCTTTTGATTTGTTTTTAAATGATTTACATTCTGCTACTGTGTCTGAGTGACTCAATTTGTACTTTGGATAATTTTTCCATGTATCTTACTTTTTTGAGAATATTTATGCTGGTTTGTGTTTTCTTTAAAAACT
Source organism: Tapera naevia (assembly GCA_033556795.1). Taxonomy (NCBI): domain Eukaryota; kingdom Metazoa; phylum Chordata; class Aves; order Cuculiformes; family Neomorphidae; genus Tapera; species Tapera naevia. Next base: position 17,660,798 of record JAUMJJ010000036.1, read on the forward strand.
CAGTTTGTATTTCCTGCTTTAAGAAAGTCCTTGATATCACCCATTTGCTTCTCTACCCTAAAGCAAGCTACAAGTCATGAGGTATTTTTCCTGTTTGGTCTCCAAAGTAGTTTCTTACTTGTGGTTCTATTTGCAGAAAGGAATCAAAGATTTACAGACACATTAACTCCTTAGGATCTGAGAGGATTTTTCTTTGTTTTTCATGATCATAGAATCATAGAATCACCTGGTTGGAAAAAACCTTTGACATCATCAAGTCCAACCGTACCTGTCCCCTTACTAAACCATGTCCCTAAGAAACAGCTTACCCGGCTTCTCAACACCTCCAGGGATGGTGACTCAACTACCTCCCTGGGCAATATATTTCAGTGTCTAACCACGCTTTCAGTAAGAATTTTTTCCTAATACCCAGCCTAAACCTGCCCTGGAGCAACTTGTGGCCATTGCCCTTTGTCCTATCACTTGTCACTTGTGAGAAGAGACCAATGCTCACCTCACTACAACCTCCTTTGAGGTAGTTGTAGACAGTGATGAGGTCTCCTCTCAGTCTCCTGTTCTTTAAGCTGTTCCTCGTAGGACTTGTTCTCCAGCCCTTTCATCAGCCTCATTGCCCTTCTCTGGATGTGCTCCAACACCTCAGTGTCCTTTTTGTAGTGAGGGGCCCAGAACGGAACACAGTACCCAGAGTGTGGTCTCACTGATGTCAAATATAGGGGCAAAATAACTTCTTTGGTCCTGATGGCCACACTGTTTCTGATACAGGCCAAGATGCCATTGGCCTTCTTGGCCACCTGGGCACACTGATGGCTAATATTCAGCCGGTTGTCAACCAACACCCCCAGGTCTTTATCCTCCAGACAGCTCTCCAGCCAGTCTTACTCATGCTTGTAACACTGCATGGGGTTCTTGTGTCCCAAGTGCAGAACTCGGTACTTGGTCTTGTTGAACGTCATCCTGTTGGTCTTAGCCCATCGATCCAGCCTGTTCGGATCCCTCTGCAGAGCCTCCCTGCCTTCAAGCAGATCAACACTGCCCCACAGCTTGGTGTCATCTGCAAACTTGCTAAGGGTGCACTCTATCCCCTCGTCCAGATTGTTGACAAATATGTTGAACAGGACTGGACCCAGCACTGAACTCTGGGAAACACCACTTGCGGCCAGCCTCTGACTGGATTTAACTCCATCTACCACCACCCTCTGGGCCCAGTCATCCAGCCAGTTTTTCACCCAGCAGAGGGTGTGCCAGTCCAGGCCAATGGCAGCCAGTTTCTCAATCAGAATACTGTGAGAAACTGTGTCAAAGGCACACCACATCCACAGCCTTTCCCTTATCCATTAACCGGGTAACCTTGTCACAGAAGGAGATCAGATTGGTCTTGCAGGACCTGCCTTTCATAAACCCATGTTGACCTGGTCTGATCACCTGATTGTGCTGTGTGTGCTGTATGATAGCATTCAATATGATCTGCTCTATGACCTTCCCTGGTGCCAAGGTCAGACTGCCAGGCCTATAATTCCCTAGATCCTCCCTCTGAACCTTCTTGTAAGTGGACATAACATTTGCCAGTCTCCAGTGAAGTCTCACTTCCCCAGTCAGCCAGGTCTGCTGGTAGGTGAGGGAAAAGGTTTTGGTGAGAACCTCTGCCAGCTCTCTTAGTATATCATCCATTTTATCAGAACTCTCTAGTTGTGTCTTTCAACCGTCTCATGCTTAATTAAAAACAGAACTCTACTGTTACTTGCTTGTTTTAAGTAATTTTTTCTCTGTACTTTTTTCCTCTAAGTTGAATTACATTTTTATGAAATGTTGTCTTTTCTAGAGATTAATTCTACTCAGTTTCTCTTCTTTTCTATTTTATATGCTATTTCCCGCTCTGATAGCTGGGTATGGATGGCTCTATATCCATTACAATATTCAAGTGTATTCACTTCTTTCATACTTATTCAGATTAGAATTTTTTTTAATGAAAGCTAAAATTTTTCGGTAACAGATATTTTTGTTAAAAAATAATCCTATTTTCTGTAAGTCAGCCAAAGGCATTTCCCTTCTTGGGTACTCAATATTTTCTGTCATTTCTTCACCGTTACTGGAGTTTTCATTCTATATCTTCTTTTTTAATTTTCAGCACGTTTCTTTTTTGTTCAGTTTTTCCTGCAGATGAACTACCACTATTACTGTCTTGCAAATTAAAACCTTGAACGTCGTTACTTTTTTTTTATTCTGCTTCAAGCATAATGCATGTGGATAAACTGTGAAGTTCTTTAATCCTCTAATTCTCGTATATCTTCACATTCATACATGATAAGGTGGAGCTATTGGTGAATGCTGTCTCTTCAAAGCTTAGCAAAACACTAAATTTTTGGTATTTTCCAATTCCATTCATATGCATTGCATTTTGTTGAGTGACTTAGCCATTACTAAACTCTGAGCTAAGATCTTGAGCTACTGAAACTAAAATGTATCTTTTCCTGTCCTGATACAATTAATTACAAATGCAGTAGCATAGGAGGATTTACATTTTTCTGTAGTGTATATTACATTGTACTCATTAAGGCTGATTTTCGTTTTCTAGTTCGTTGTTCCTGATCCCTTTGCCAGATTAACTTGTTCCAAATATTCACATTCAGAGATCATTATGAGGATAATCTTAAATAACTTTGTGGTATCATGATTCTTTCCTTTTCCAGATCATTAGAACACAAATGAGAAGCTTCTTGATTTCACTCTTTTCACACCTTGAAACTTTCCATTTATCCTCTCTCTTCTCATCATTACTGCTACTTGCTGCAATGCTGTCTTTAGCAAAAGGACTTTTCTCAAAGATTTGTGAAGGTTCCTTCACACTGCTTTAGGTGGTTCTCATTTATCCACTATTTTGTCAATACTTTCAAGCAATCTTAATCCATTTTTGTACCCCTGCTTGTACCTCTACTCATACACACATGTTCTGTATTAAGTCATACCTTACTTTGCTCAGCTACTTCCTAATCCTGGTTTCATGCAATTACCTTCACAAATAGACCGTTTCAACTCTCTTTATGCAGGGCTCCTCTTTTGTTTTTACCTGGCTTTCCCTGACCTGATCTCAGTGAGGTCAAGAGCTGTTTTGAAATCACATCAATCCCAGACAAGATTACAGCACAACTGACCATGAGTATTGGGTTAGCTGCTGTCCTCAAATGTTACGTGATTGGCTGTTTCTGTAAAGCACCACAGAAAATCTTATATATTAAGGAGCCTGGAAAAACTAAAGAGCATGTGGGCTAAGATACAAGCATTTGCAAAAATTCACGAATGCCTAACAGTTTTTTCCACAACTTGACTTCTTTTTAATATCCCTTCCCTCATGAATACATTGAAATAGCATGGTTTTTTTTAAACATATCTTGGAGTAAAATATTACAATAATCAAGATTTTTGACAATTTATGAAGCCCATTATGAATTCCGCAGGCTTAAAATTCTTCAGGATAATCTTGAAGAGAATGAACTAAAATCTTCAAGAAAATAAATATGCAGTTTAGACACTCTGTTACATACTGTAACTGTGTTTTTTAATGAGTTTGTAAAGTTGTTAATTTTAAGGATACGTCAGATTATCTTCCCTTTTCTTTTTCCTGTTTTGTTTCGTGGGCCATCAATCAGAAGAAAAGCAGGGAAGTCCTTCAAGAATATTCTTATTATTTCCAGTGGGAGTTATTTGCCTTGCAATATCAGAAACAGAAAGACCATACTGAATACATTTCTAAGAACTGGGAGGAAAAAACAACATTATGTTTCAGAACCTTTTACCAATACAAAAAATGCATTAAATCTACTGACAACATCAATTCAGTATGTACTGCAAGTGATTTTTTGATGACTCTAGTATTATAGAACTTCATTTGGATCAGTTAAATTGTCCATTCACATCACTAGCTCCCATCCAATATTATCTGGGAGCAGCACTTAAAATGAGAGCAAAAGAGGACAAAGTGTGCAGTAACCGTTGCCCATTTTTACTTCCAGCTTCCAGAGGAAAGTCAAGGTGCTGCCTTCAACAATTCTTGATGGGCCTCTTTTCCCATGAAGTTGTCTAATTTAACTTTTGAAATGTAAAACATCCTGTGTCAGTAAGCTCTAGGTTTGTAGGGCAGAGGTGATTTCCCTTTTTTAACTATGTGTATCCTTGGAAGAAACAATTGGAGGAATGGGCAAGGTATGTTTCTGGATGGAGAGCATTTTACTCCCTCAGAGTCAGCCAAAGATAAACTTATGTTCAAAAGGACCTTAAAGGAAATCTTTTAGAACCCATAGATATTAAAGGAGAGGGAGTTTGCCACCAGGTAGACCAGGAGGCTGTGAGAGGCTGTGCAAAAAAACACATCCTGATTCCTGTCTTCCACCCCCCTTTTATTTAATCACCATAAAAAATGTGATAAAACCGATCTTTTTACACCATTATTTGTCATTTGTTACTCTGTGTTTGGGACAGATGTGCAGATTCACATAACTACACCTGGTGAGAAAAAAATCAGCTCTGTCTACCTTGGCTTGTTTATCATTATGGAAGTTTCATACCCACAGAACAATTCCCTGAGTATTCTGTTTATAATTTGTTTCACATTTGGTCTGATTCTAGTTTTAATATGGAAGCCTTTGGATTAGTGGATGTGATGTGTTTGGGGAACTGTTTGTGTGGATCCTAAAAGATCCCCTTTCCAAAAATCTTACTCATAATCTGTAGAAGTTATAGTTTGCTAAAATGCCTGCCTAACTTTCTAGTTGCAACAGGTATATTTCCCAAAGCCTTGTTTTTTAACAAGTGAGGGGCACCAATTAATTTTTTTTTCTGTCTGCTCACTGACCTTTCACTTTGCTGTCATGCACAAGCCATCCTTATAAGGAAGCTCCCATTGAATTGCTTTTATACTCAGTGAAATACAAAAAACTTTGTAAGAAAAGGAATGGGAAGGAATGACAGGCTTGAATTAAAAAATAGTCATGGCCTATGCATTGTTTTGAAAAATAGATGCTTAAATAAACGAGTTATTTGTTGGCAATAAGGAACAGCTAGCTTCATCAGATTCTCTCCTTGTTCTCAGCAAAAAAAAATCAATGAAGTGTCCTTCCTGGCTTCCCAGAGAAGAAGGAAAAGGTGGAAAGGTCAAGCAGGACACATTTACCACAGAAAGTGCCCATGGCTAACACATATTGGCAAGTATTACTTGCAGCTTGTGCCAGTGACGTGCGAGGTGGAAGGGGCTTTGCCTGTATGCGACAGCACAGTGATGAAGTTAACAACACATACAGAAAACTACCTGGTAAGTAGAACACAAAGATGGTCAGATGGACCAAGGAACGTGAGTCCAAAGCCAGGCACGTAGATAACCCAGCAGGTTATGAACATCTCAATCTGGACATGGGAAAAACTCAGTGTCCTTTCTCCCAGTCTCATGCTGCAAGCACTGCTTCTGCACTTTCTGTATGGATTCCAGACTGTCTGTTGCTTTCCAGAGTTTGTGTTTGCTAACCTGATACCCATAAGTACAGGCATTTTACCCTTGACTCCTCAGATAGGTAGCAAAGCACCAAATGATGAGGAGTCAGAAACAAGACTGGAAGATGCAGAGGGAATCCTGCATTATTCCCTGGCATCTTTTGGTTCATAGAATCACAGAATCACAAAATTGTTTAGGTTGGAAAAGACCTTTAAGATCATCAAGTCCAACCATAAACCAAACACTGCCAAGTCTACCACTAAACCATGTACCTAAGCATCACATCTACACGTCTTTTAAATACCTTTGGCAATGGTAACTCAACCACTTCCCTAGGCAGTCTGTTGCAGTGTTCGAAAACCACTTCAGTGAAGTAATTTTTCCTAATATCTAGTCTAAAACTTCCCTGGCACAACACACTGAAGAGAGTCTATTGCCACATAGGAGGTAGAAAGACATAATTTGAAGTCTTGCTCTTAAAAAGAAAGGTTGTCATATTATTAATCATCAACAGTACTTTGCGAAATGTCAAGGGACCCACCTGCTTTTTTCTCATCCCCTCAACTGTTGACGGAATAACCTATAGCTGATTTTCCATTATTTTTTTCCCATAAAACTTCTAATATAATTTGACTTTATTTTAAGAAAAAAACATGCTGAAAATTTGACAAGAGAATTCTCTGAAGAAAAGCATACATCAACCTGGGAAAGAAGTCGATCTGGCTTTTCAGCAAGCTGTAGCCTTCCTCGTTCTGTCAAGCCTTTACTGTGTCATTAAGTGATAGACACTCACTTACTTCCACCTTGGCTATATGAACAAACAATCTGGCACCTAAGCCATGCCTCTCTGTGCTGAGAGCACCAGAATTAGTGTGACCCTATCAGTAAGGCAGGGTAGTGGATCTAGTCTGGGTTTAGCATGACATTAACACATCTATTCTGATTCCACGCCCTGAGCTGGTAGAGTTGCTTCTTTCCTGCTTTTATCTGTTAACAAAGAATCCTTGGTCAAACTCTTACATTTCTCAAGTGCATCATGTTTACTCTGAGAGTTCTGGGGAAACATAGTGGTCTTCTAGTCTCTTCTTTACTGCTAAAATAATTTTTTCTTTTGTTTTTATTTATACTTTTAAATCCTTGCCTTTCTAATTAAGTCCTCACCGTTCTAGATTTCTTTCTTTAAGTAGCAAGCTGTTATTTGTTTACTGGTCTTCTGGTCTTGGTACATAGTTACATATACATCTCACAAAAACTTCTACAGGTTTTAGAAATATCTTGTTCACAAAATCTGATAATCTGATGGGTTCATTTTCTCTGTCTTTACAATGAGGAGCTGTCATAATCAACTGGGATTGTAGTAATGGCATCTGCATCAGAGATATAATTTGGACAGGTGCAATGTGCCAATTAAAACATAAACAAACACAAAATGCTTAGATTCACTCCAGCAGTTTAATTTTTTTTCTCAATCCTAAAGTCAATTTGCAATTAATTTAATACTGAAGTAGAAATGACAGATGATCTAATTGTTAGTGTGGTACAAGTTTAGAAAGACATTAGAGTACCATTCTGGAGAACTGTTGCACATAATTGCTCAGGTGTTCTGAACACATTTCCTTCTCCCTGCTGTGCAAGGACTTCTGTTCCTGGATTTTTTTTCAATGGTTCCCCCAGAAGTGGGATTAAAAGTAGAAACTTAATGATAATGAATTGAATTCTTCACATCTAAAAGGGACTGATTGGCAGGATGCCGGAGACAAAGAGATCCCTGACGATGGTTAAAAAAACAAAAGTAATTGGATTACGCAAAGAAAATAAGATAAATATTCATTAAAATTACAGTAACAGACTGTGATTAATGAGCATATACAAGTGCAAGCAGCATACATTCTTTAGGCCCTGCAAGACCTACATCCAGCACTATAACTAATAATTTTTAATTGTTTAGTAAGTAATTGTTATGCACTTTCCAGTTCAAAATATTTGAACTTGTTTTCCCTAACCTGATTTTATCTGTGACTACTATGGAGTTGTCAAAAATATTGCAATTGGTAACGCAATTTAGACTGTGCTTTTTTGACTGTGAAATTTGAATTTATGTGATTCTGCTTAGAAAATTCTTCATGGAACTTGAAGAACTCACTATGGAGGAAAGTTCTATGTCTCTGTTCTTCTTAACATACCAAAAGAAGTTCCATGTTTAAATGTCAAAATGTTTAAAGTTGGTGAAAAGAGGTATTTTTGTATATTAGGTAGATATTTTAGCTCTGCTGGTTACATGAACTTGTTCACCAAGTCTGGTGAGTCAAAATACTTTGATGGGCTGGAGATAAAATCAACCATGAGTGTAGGTTTGAGTTTTGCTTAAGAACTAAGAGGACTGGTAGTTTTTGACAGTTCTGAAAATGCCTTGATTTCTATAGCAGCTGTAGATATAGGACTAAGCCGTAAACTGCATGTGAGAAGCAAGCAGACAACTCTCTGTCTGTGCTTTGGGTCCAACATATTTCAAGAGCTCCCAAATGAGAGCAAGAGAGCAAGTGGTGTCTAGATATCTACAACACTCAGAAACAGCGACCCCTTTAAGAGTTTTAAGTTCTGTGTCCTTCGTAAGCCTTGTGCCTGAATGACTGTTTAGCAGGCTGTCTGCAGGATGCTATACTGCTGTGTTTGGGTGCAGAAGAGCCCTGCAGGATTTTGGAAGTACTTCTAAATAGACTGGTAGTGCTGGTAGGGGAAAGCAGTGAGTCTGGGGAGAAAAGCAAAAAGCAGTGCTTGCAAATTTGGAGTCCTTACTGGAGACACTCTGGAGAGCAGTCTTTCTTGGAGTCCTTGGGAAACTTGCCAAAATTACTAGGTCATACAGATTACTGATGCACTCCTGACTGTCCACAGTGATTTCTCAGCACGTGCAGCAAAAGATTGTCAAGAGTTCTAGCTGCTGGGAGCACTAGCAATGTTTCAGTTGCTTTATTTTAGTGCATGCATTAAGGTAGCAGAAATTTTGCAAGACATCTTCCTAAATATTGTATCTCTGGCTGATCAAAATCAATGATAAGCATCAATGCCAATACTGTCATCACTCAATGTCACCAATACTATTATTCTTTAAGGTTGCATTTCATCAAGTTTTCATCCCTATTTCCAATGCAGAACTACTGTACCGATGTTACTCAGCACTTATACCTGATAGAGATTTTGAAAGCCTGTTTGAAAACATTTGCCTTTCCCTGATGTTCACTTAAGAATACAGCTATATTGGCAGAAAGCAATGGGTGATTCATGGGATGCTGATGGATATTGAGTGGGGTGAGTGACCACATACCAGCCTGTTTCCTGCCGCAACGCCTTCTCTTCTTGATTTACATGGCCAACTTGAGCATTTGATACCATAGATACATTCTTGCCAGAAGATACCACAACTCTTTATTATAAAACAGGTCTTCTAATATCCGATGCTGTGACCCAAGGAGAAAATGTCTGGTGCTTCTTTTAGTAAGTCTTTGCCTTAAAAGATGGTTGTCTCTGGTAAAGGTGGCAAGGGCTCAGAGATGTTTTTGCTCAGTGCTCCCACAGCAAGCTATGAACTTCAGTGCTCGCAACAGTACAAAATTACTAGGATAGCCAAAGTCTGTATTACCTTTTTCTTTTTTTTTAATGGAAACTTCTTCAAAACCTACTCACTTGAAAATGCTGTTGTCTCACTTCTGCTATTTGAAAGAAATAGCTTTTGTGCGTAAATTATGTAATGAAGAGACTGATGCCCTTTCATTCTCTCTCTTCTGTAACTCGAAATGGCAAGTATCAAGCAAATACTTGTCAAACCATCTTATATTATGTTCTAGAGGAATAACTCCATGGATCTGAGGCAAGAAACATGGGTCTTGAGGGGGCTGAAAGAAAAAGATGTATCTCTAGGGGTCTGGAGTTGAAGAATCAGCTCAGGTTTTAGAGCAAAAAACAAATACAACAAGAATGTAGGTGTGGTTTGGTAGAATTTTTCTTCATGTCTTGAATTTAGAAATGTGTATATAGCTTTCTTTTATTTGTTATTCGTATCTTTCTTTATATTGGGGAGTCTGTAAATCTCACATTCTTGTCCTATACAGTAGATCAGGGCTGTCAAACTCACGGGTCCCGCCGCTCTCCTGCTCCTGCAGTGTAACACGTGTCACACACTGCACACATGACCAGCACTGGCAGGAGCATGGGGGCAAGGAGCTCAGGCCAGATAAAACAAGGTGGAGGGCTGGTTTTGGCCTGCGGGCCTTGAGTTTGACAGCCCTGCACGAGAGTACGTGTTGAGGGCACAGAATGGCTAATGTGTCAGAGACAGACTTTTAATCTGTTTTTTTTTTTCCCTTCTTATTCAACAAGCCATAAGCATGACAGAATCCATCTCCAAAAGTTCTGCTCAATGTTCTTTGAAGCACAGAGGTTCTTGAAATCTGTCCCTACTGACTGGGTGAAGTGGGAGAGAAGGGCATGGTGATGAGGTGAAAACTAATACAGCCCAGGTTTATCTATATTCCAGGTATGAAGAGTATTAGTGGTGGTCAAGAAAGTCTTATCACAAGTGCTACAAACATCCACTACTATCTGCCAGAAAGCTAGGCATTGACTCTTAATATCTTCAGTGTTTTCATGTCAATGTTTTCCTTTCCAGCCACAGTGCGCTTTACATGCTTCCTGATGTACATAAAGGTCCTGTTGTAGCCATGGTAATCTCATAGGGCTACTAAGAACTAAACACCTAACATTACCACGAGTGTTTTTCCCAATAAGATCAATTTTAATTAGTTAAGTGGACCAAAGAATTTTTGAAAACTCTTAAAACATAAATTATATTTGTTGATCATGGGTAAAAGTATTATAATCCTAGTCCTACTGCTTTAGGAAGAAATTATTTAAAAAAATATATGTTGAAAGTACAATTTTAAGAAATTGAGTCAAACTGTTGTGCCGGTCTGAATGAGTAAGGAGATTCTTAAGGAGCTAAGCGAGAAAAAGAGGGTGTATTGCCTTTGGAAAGAAGGGCTGGTAATTCAGGATATGTTCAAAGATATCATTAAGTCGTGTAGGAGGAAAATTAGGGAGGCAAAAGCCCAGCTGGAGCTCAAATTGGCCACTTTTGTTAATGACAACAAGAAGCGTTTTTACAAATATATTAATGATGGAAAAAAGGGCAGCAACGACCTCCACTCCTTATTGGATGTCGAGGGAAATACAGTAACTAAAGGTGAAGAGAAGGCTGAAATTCTTAATGCCTCCTATACCTCCGTTTTCAACACTAAGACAGATTGTTCACTGGACAACTGGCCTTCTGAAGTGGTGGATGGGGTCAAGATGGAATATAACTCCCCTGTAATCCAGGAGGAAGAAGCTAGAGACCTGCTGACCTGCTGAGCCACTTGGATGTTCATAGGTCTATGGGGCCAGATGAGATCCATCCTAGGGTGATGAGAGAGCTGGCAGACGAGCTTGCTAAGCCACTTTCCATCATTTATCAACAGTCTTGGGTCACTGGAGAGGTCCCGGAAGACTGGAAGTTGGCTAATGTGACGCCCATCCACAAGAAGGGCAGTAAGGATGATCCAGGTAATTACAGACCTGTCAGTCTGACCTCGGTTCCAGGTAAAATTATGGAGCATATAATCCTAAGTGCAATCATGTGGCACCTGCAGAATGACTGAGAGATTAGGCCCAGCCAGCATGGATTTAGGAGGGGCAGGTCCTGCCAGACCAACCTGATCTCCTTTTATGACCATGTGACTCGGCTGGTGGATGAGAGGAAAGCTGTGGATGTGGTATACTTGGACTTCAGCAAGGCCTTTGACACCGTTCCTCATAGTAAACTCCTGGAGAAGCTGACAACAGCCCGTGGCTTGGACAGGAGTGCTCTGTGCTGGGTTAGGAGTTTGTGGGTTGGCTGAGCCCAGAGAGTGATAGTGAACAGTGTCTCATCCAGTTGGCAGTCAGCCACTAGTTGTGTCTCCCGGGGGTCGGTGTTGGGCCTGGCCCTGTTTAACATCTTTGTGGATGATCTGGATGAGGGGATTGAGTCCATCATTAGCAATTTTGCAGATGATACCAAGCTGGGAGGAAGTGTTGATCTGCTGGAGGGTAAGAGGGCCCTACAGAGGACCTTGACAGACTGGAGAGATGGGCTGATTCCAATGGGATGAAGTTTAACAAGTCCAAGTGCTGGGTTCTACCCTTTGGACACAACAACCCCCTGCAGAACTATAGGCTGGGGCCAGAATGGCTGGAGAATAGCCAAGTGGAAAGAGACTTGGGAGCGATGGTGGACAGGAAACTCAACATGAGCCAGCAGTGTGCCCAAGTGGCCAAGAGGGCCAATGGTATCCTGGCCTGCATCAGGAATGGTGTGGTCAGCAGGGCCAGAAAAGTTATCATCCCTTTATACTCGACATTGGTCAGGCCGCACCTTGAGTACTGTGTCCAGTTCTGGGTCCCTCAGTTTAAGAGAGATGTTGAGATGCTGGAGTGTGTCCAGAGGAGAACAACGAAGATGGTGAAGGGGCACAAGTCCTAAGAATAGCAACTGAGGGAGCTGAGGTTGTTTAGCCTGGAGAAGAGGAGGCTCAGGGGAGACCTTATTGCTCTCTTTAACTACCTAAAAGGAGTTGTAGGCAGGCAGGGATTGGTCTCTTCTCTTAGGCGATCAGTGACAGAACAAGAGGACATGGTCTCAAACTTTTTCAGGGGAGGTTTAGGCTTGATATTAGGAAAAAAATTTCACTGAAAGGGAGATTCGCAAAAGGAATGTGCTGCCCAGGGAGGTGGTGGAGTCATCGTCCCTGGAGGTGTATAAAAACAGATTGGATGAGGCGCTTAGTGCCATGGTCTTTGGCTTAAACAGACCAACTGTTGTACTCACAATTTCGCCTTTTAGACAATTAACTTTTCCTGTGTGTCCTAATGACAACAGTTTTAATACTGCTAAAACCATGGACTAAAAAACAACCAAAGTACTGTTTTCCTTCAAACTTGTTTTTTTCACTTAAATGATGCCTCTAATTTAAAGCCCCTAGCTTAAATACTTATCCGTTACAAATCAAACCAAGCCCACTAAAGCTCCTCTGCCAATACTGATTTATAGCCAGAAAGCTTGGACCTAGATGTTTAATTTTCCAGTTACTTTCTATTTGTCTACTTATGTATTTGTTTGAAAACTAGGTCTAAATTACTACATGCTATAAGGATAAGTGAACTAAAACTTCTGATATTTGGACATTTCATATCTATTTTCTATGCACTGAAATGCAATGGAAAATGAGTTACGAATAAAGGAAAATATAAGATGTTTTTCTGGAAATTACTACAGTAATTACACTTTTTTGTGACTCTCTACCTGCTTCTTGCAGACACACCATCATGCTTTTCTTTCATACCAAAAAGAGTAAAAGTGCTTTTTTAATAGGCATTTAGGTAAATTAATATATTTAACACTATTTTTCATAACCATAAGTAAATGTTCTTATTTGCTAATATTTCAAGCTGCATGCCAAACAGATGAGCCACTCCCTCTGCTGGGGATAGTTCTACAAACTGCTCTGTAAAGGAAAAAGGTGTTAAGTTTTTTTTCAGGGAAATGATAGAAACACTTTCAAAGTCTCATAAAACCTTAGCAGTGTTATTGTGTACAAACATTTCTCACGAGCACATAAGTGTCTTTGCTATTCTATACTCTTAAAATATCTTTATATAAATTTTAAATAGCTCATTAAAAAAAAAAAAGATGAAACAGAAACATCAAAATGTAAAAACTTAGCCAAATGGTTTTAGGTATTTTTCTTTTCATATATTTATAAATTTATTTACATCTTACTGAAGGTAACTTACTGATAATCAATCAGAGGAAAGCTTTCCATTTAGCTACACATTAGGTTCAGCCTGGACAAGAGTTGTAGGACATGAGCAGCAGGTTTTTTCACTTTTGTCTGTTAACACTCCGAAAACCACCTGGAGAGTAGCTATTCTCAGGAAAAGAAGTTCAATTCATTCCCAGCTTTCATTCAGTTATTGGCCTTTTGGATTAAGCTGCAGTGGATTTAAAAGAAAATCTCTCATGGGATTCTAGTTAGTGTTCCAAGATACATCAGTTTCTCGTTCAAGCTAAGAAAGTGTGAAAGCATTTGTATTTCAAAAAAATAAGGATATTTTTTAAAAGATACAGGAAAAAAGGTACAAGATCAGGTTATCTTGTATTTATTTTCTTGCCTGCGTACTACAGCACTAATTTATTTGCCTATACCAAGCAGGTGTGAAAGAAGGATACATGTTTCATAGACAAGAAAGAGTCTGCAAGCTCTCTGAAAACTGTTATCCAGGTAGAGGAAGGAGATTCAAATTAGAATTGCTGCAAACAAGGAAACAGATCTCAACCACTATATGTTTTGCTTGGAAGCCAGTATTCCTCTCAGGCTGCAGGTATGAGAATGTCAAAGTGCAGAAGTATGACGACAGACCACAGCACTGCTTTTGCCTTCCTAGGTAAGAGTGGCAAAAGAAATAAAGGCAAACCAATACTAGAGGGTACAGGGAATAAAGCATACAACTCTATTGACAATCATGTCACTTCCATTCTGGTTTTCATGGAACGCTTTCCTATATTTTTAAATTTATATCAAAGTCAAAATAAATGAAATTTATAGGAAAAAATGGAAATAGTTTGTTCTGAAAAGGTAAAATGAAAATTGCGTGCTCCCCAAAATTTCCCTCCAGTTTGTTTGCAGAATTTTACCTTTATTCAGAACAGTTTGGGTTCAAACAAACTCCTAAGCTGATATTATTTTTCATTGAATTTTGAAGAATGACATGCCCATCCCAGTAGTTAGTGTCTTTGTGGTGTTTTTGTTGGTTTAGTGGCAACTTGTTCAGCAGGACAGAAGAAAACCACTAAATAAGTGCGGAATTCTAAGAGCCTTATATTGAAAAGTGCTAATTTCAATGAGACTGTTTGAAGAGAGTGTAGTCTTTGAACATGCCTGAATAGGGCAAAAACTGGTGTGGTAATTACACTGAGAATAGACTACATGACTGAACTTATCTACTTTTGAATTTCTACAGGCTCATTTTACTTTTCACATCCATTGCTAAACAGAGGGGATCCTAATGGCCACAGGCGTCAGTGGAGAACATGACCATACATAATGATTCCCTCATTATTACTCAGCTACAACTGATTTGGACTTTTTCCTGTGCTTAGGACCTCTTTCTGTCGTTCTTTTGTACAATGTATACAAGATACAAAAGATGGAACATTTTGGAACCAAGAAATAAATTTGTTTCTTGAGAGCTGGATGATCTAACACAACTCTGAGTTGTGTGTTTTCTGGGAAAAGAGATGCGAAAAGTGATGATACACTCATTGTGAAAAGGTAGGCATAAAGACATCCGACTTTTTAATAGTAAGCAAAAAAACCCCTGCAAAACTAGAGATCACTATTACTGAAACAATTTCAGGGTAAATTGGCAGGACCATGTCACTGTAAAAAAACATGAGAAATAGGAAAACTCTTGTAGACAGAATATTTGAGACAACTGTCTAAGATTTGAGGGACTCAACAGAAGCCAAGAAATTCACTCCAACTTTATGTAAGACATCGTATATTTAAGACTTTATTAAAATTGGAATTGCTAAGGGAGGAAAATGAAAAAACCCTCCATCTTTGATTTTGAGACTTGTCACACTTAGCCTCTCTAAAGTATTTATTTAGCATGTTTCATTGCATCAAAAACTTCCCTACTTGGTCTAAAACCATTTAATATGGCAGAAGCAATAGTTCAACACAGGGGTACTGTGTCATGTGCATAAAACCCAGGGGAATGTAAATGTATCATGAAGTCTGATCTCTTGCTACTCTTGGTACCACATATTTATTCAATTTACTGAAAATCTCACAAAAAAGCTTTAAGTTGTTGCTGTTCAGTTGTGTGCTAGGAGCTTATGTACCTCTAATTCAAGCCTTTCCTAGAGTTGTGACATGTAACATGTCTCTTTTCAAATACTTGGTGGAATATGACTGTGTTACTTTTCTCATATCCCCAGATAAAACTGCAGGTTGACAGAAGCATAGCACTGAGGAAAAATAAAGCGTGAACCCAGTTAGGTCCACACCGGAAGTTAGATGAGAGCTAAATGGGGTACTAAGAGCTACAAATGTGGTTTCACAGTTTTTTACCTGAGGGAAGGAGAGCCACTAGGAATTTTTCCATGGGAAACAGAACACACTGATAGCTATATGATAGGCAAAGTTAAGAGATTAATAAATTCAGAAAGCGTGGTACTGATAGGTGCTGAAGACAGGGCAGTGTGTTCTGCCTGCTGAACATACAGCTGCTACTTCAGCAAATGCGGCGATCATTCTCGCTTCTCTCCTGTGGCTCTTCCAGGTGTTTCAGTGAATGCAACATCTGGAGGATAGTGCACAGTTTTACTCAGGTCATCTATTGTTCTGTGGATTACAAATGAGGTCCTGTCAATTTAACTGTGTGTTTGCTGGGAAAGTAACATTAAAAAAGTGTTCAATAGTTTTTCTAATTAAAACAGACTGCCAAATTAAATTTTAAAAGTTAACAGCATCCTTCACCTCATAACTTTTGCATTTCCTATATCACCACAACCATTGCTAATATCTTTGAGCCTGGAAGATTATGAGGTAGTATGGAGTGGGTATTCTGCACAGAAACTAAACCTAGAGCCTTATGCCAGCTCACTGCTGGTCACAACTTTACTTCCTTTATTTTCCACTTCTCCTGTCTTCTCACAGTAGCTTTGTCAAATGTATATGCTGAAGTATGGCTGCCTGATACGGTGGTTATTCTAGCTATCCAAATGGGGTAAAAAAATAGTCTAGAAATGTTTATTTTTTTCACATATTATAGGACTATCCGGGAAGTATTTAGATATATTGTGCCTAATTTTGACTGAAAGGGTGATTATCCTAATGGAAATGTGATTTCTGTTTAATGTTCTGTGATTTGTATTTCTGTAGTAAGAGAAATGTGATTTGTGTTTAAAAGGTCTGTATATTTAAGCATGTACATATGACATAATCTTATTTGACCCTTGCAGACCATTGTTCGCAAGAGTCTCCAATAAAATTTCTTCAGATTTTTATGTACAACTCCTCAAAATAAATAAATCTCAGAAACAGAATATTCATTCCAATTGTATATTAAACATTGTGCACACAGAAATCCCAACCAAGAGTGTTAGTGGAATATAAAAATAGTTTACATTTAACTGATAAGTCTTTGTACTGAGAGGTCCTTATAAACTATTTTCACTGAATCACAAGAATACATGTCTGTTGGAATGCTCCAGCACTATATACTGTATTGCTGTCTCAAAGCAGCAGTTTCTATGAATATAGCAAATGTGTCTGACTGTGAGTATGTGTGTGAGGGCATGTATATCACATTCTGCCTTCCTAGAAAAGGAAAGGTTTTCTAGAAACTAAATATGTCTCCTCTTGTGTAGTTTTCCTTTTCCTCTGGTCCAGCTTTGCAAGCTGTCTTGGGACAGCAGTGTAGAGTCCTAATAACGCCACGTATCTTTCAGATCATTTTCATCACAAAACTAACTGCAAACAAAGTGGGTTCAGTTCAGAGTGTTTTTAAGGGTTGCATAGTTAAAAGTCTTAATCTCACATTTATGTGTCTTTATGTACTTGAGTGTATTACTTTCAGATCTGGTCCTACATATTTGGCATTTGCTGTAGTTTCCATTTCAATAACAAAATCTTTCTGAGAATCTGTCCTACTGTGACAGAGTGGGTCCAACACAGGGCTAGAAAGATAACCCAGATGTCCCAAGTTATAGTGTAGTGTCATAACCACTTTTAATACACTGTTGTTTCACTGAGCCAACATAGGTTGAACCTTCATGCTTTCTTTTGCTCAGAGAATGAATTATCATGTATTTGTAGTTAAACTGATGACATATACGTTCTACACAATGTATTCCTTCTATAAGTGTCAGTAATTTTTTTTAAAGTCTGTTACAGAAGCAGGTGCACGGGTATATTTTTTTCATTTTGAAATGTAATAAAGTCAGGTTTTGGCCTCGAGCAATACTAGGATTTAAAATAGGAACTACTTTGAAGCAACATGAAGTTGCACCCAGCCTCGAGGTTATTAAATGTGTTTTCTCTCTCCAGCTTCCTAAATGCATCTCATTGTTTAATGTAATTCTAACAGTAATATTTAGTTGTAGGCATTTCAGCTGGACTTCCTTTAGAAACGCATAATGATACACCAATGACTTCAAAACACACCAAATGTATTGGAGGGGGGAATAAAACATTTTTTTTTTCTTCCAGATCACAAGGAGAAAAAAACAAATTAACAGTATGTCAAGAGAAGCAATAATATGCCTGGTGGGTGGTCATCTCAGAGATCGGGGCAG
Organism: Tapera naevia; assembly: GCA_033556795.1. NCBI lineage: Eukaryota > Metazoa > Chordata > Aves > Cuculiformes > Neomorphidae > Tapera > Tapera naevia. The sequence continues at coordinate 17,678,713 of JAUMJJ010000036.1, forward strand.
GTAGAGCTGGGGTTCAGCCTTCAAGGGCTTTCTTTCAAGAGCAACTTAGTTTGTGCAGTTCACGATCAGCAATAAGCTGTTCTTTTAAAACATCTCGGTAAATAAAAATTCCACTCCAGCAAGTCTGCCTTTTCAGTCAATTTAGATATTCTCGTAACTAGGATTGATTTGTGAACTTTGACACTTTCAAATTGAGCACTCTTTTCTTGACAATGGTTGTGTTAGCCAAATTGAGCATCTGGATAAGAAGGCAAAACCATCCTCTGAATTACAGAAACATAAGTATCATCCAGAACTTACAATGAGTTTAAACTATCTTCCCCAGGAGATCTGTAGTGTACCTAGCAGACTCTGGATTGCATTAAATGAATTCTTTTGCAAAAGCAGTCATATACTACCTGTAAATTCACAATAAAATTATATACCTCACATAAATGCCATAGGTACTGCTATAAAAATATCCTCTTGCAAAAAAGATGGAGTGAAAGTGTCAAACCCAGAGAAGAATATTCATATTTTACTTTGATATGGGGTAAAGACAGCTCAGCTGGTACAGTTGGAGGTACATTGAGGAGACAACATGAAAGAGAAATAGACACTGCCATTCTTTGCTTAATATTCATTCCACAGACAGAAGGTTTTAATTTCTAATTGCCAGTTTACCCTTTCTTTTTTTTAACTAATTCTACTTCAATTAAAAAAAAAAATTAAAAGGTACGTTTCATTATTTCAATCTTTTCTTTTTAGAAATGTTTCAGCTTTTCTTGTGCTTGTAGACTTGCTCCAGAATGCTAATATCTTCTCCAACCCCAAACAAAATCATGTTAGAGCAAGTAATGCTTTCTGAATGGAAGTTTTATTTTCACACACAGCCAAAATGAGTAATATTGCACCTGCATGAAAAATGTTTCCTTTATTTTATGAAACTGGAAGACAGCCAAGTTATACAGCATTTCTGGAGGTGCAGAGTTTTTTCACACGCCTCTTCCCAGCACCACCTGCTTCAATGATTTGGGTGTTCCCCTCAGGTAGGTCACAATTTAAAACATGTTAGTACTGAGATTGGCCGCACCCAGAGATAATACACTCTTTTCTTGACAATGGTTGCGTTAGCCAAATATGACATAGCGATCTATGCTAGTTATTTTTGGAACTTCACACAAGTCTGTTACTGTCAGGGATAGCTGGTGCTAGTATACAAAGATTTCCAGAACTATAGCATGAGATCCAATTAGAGGGTAAACAAAAAGAAATGGAAAGATGAATGAGCCCAGTGCTCCAGTTGCTTTATTATTCTGTCTCTAGAACTGGACAGCAAGAAGCATTGAAAAGCAAAGAGCAAGAAATGCTGTACAGAACTGTAATTTTATTATCATGTCATGCTGAAGTTCACTTGCAGATTGGGATGTGGTGATGTAGTTTCCAATGGGGATCTAGTTTCCCATGACTATGCTCTACCTCCTCAATGATCTTCATTTCCTGCTGGTCTCAACCCAATATTTTTTTCCTTGTAGCTTACTCGCACAAAAATAAATTAAATATAGCTCCACAGTGGGAGGGTCTGTCTATCTGGAGTGTGAAACAATTCAATCCAAGTAAATTTTGTCTGTTTTTCTGCTTTAAAAAGCTTTTGTTTGGTTAATTGGTGCCGAAGGCAGATAACCAATTTTCTCCTGTGGAGGGATTAACAGAACTCCATTGTTGAGATGTTCTAATTGTTAATTTGCATGCTTGGGAAAGATTATAGTTTTGATTGTGAAACCTACCACTGTTGATTTTTTTGCCTGAGTAAAGTAGAGAAAATAGGTTTTTGTACTTAATTAATACCTACATGATATCAAGCATTGGACAACATCAAACACAATTATGAAGCATATTTAAAGAACAAACGTCCCTAATTCTTCTCTTCAGAAATATTTCATAGCCAGCTCTGTCTCCAGAGGAAGTTAGATAAACCCTAAGGCTGAAAAGTCCTCTAAAAGCTCTTAAGCTCACAAAGGATTGCGGGAGTCCAGAAAACCTGTCACTGTTCTCAGTTCATATATTCCAGGAGCTACTCTTTATCTTTGCCCTTCTTTTCACAGTGAAAAATAAAATAAGGTTGAGTTATTAACTTAAGCAGGATAATTGGAGGTAAAGTCCTACAGAAGGTGAGACACTTTGAAGTTTTGATATGAATTAATAGATTGTGATAAATCTATGGGGTGGGGTGTGTGTGGGGGGGGGAATTCATTCTTTATCTGTGCCTGGCAGTTTGTCACAAAATTACTATCTTATCAGGTCTGGGAATTTTATCCCATTTAGCTAACTTGAGCTAAAGTTAACAGCATTAGACACTGTTTCTGGAAAATGCTATACAAATTTCAGTTTCTTATTTAGCAGAACATTGACACATTTCTAACGCTGCTGCTTTGCAAAGAGATGCTGCATCAATGTCCTCAAGTGGTATTCAGTTACTGTTGATTTTAATCCCTTCATCACTCCACTGCTTGGGTTCTGTTATTATACCAATAGTGACAGGAGAAGATCTGGTATTTTGAATTTCTGATGCAAAAAGTCCTGCTTCCTTGTGGTCTGTCAGAGCCTTTTATAGCTATGATAAATGATTGTGAAGTCACTGCAAAATGTCCTCACTTGAAAAAGTTTCTAACTCCTAGCATGAGACCATGGCAATTTAAGACTATTTTCACCTTATGGACAAGTAACCTTTTTAAGTGCTGTAGAAAATTTCTGCAGATGAGTAGGGAGTATCAGGACAAGGCAGATTAAAATGGTGGAAGGAAGGTGGATTAAGTGCCTGGATCAACAGCTACTATGAAAAAACATTGCTTGGAAGCCAGAAACTAAGAAATCTCTGAGTCGTTGCAGAATAGAAGGGAGTCACTGCTTTCCTCAGAGTACAAAAATATGAAAAAAAAAAGTGGTATCTGGGAGGGTGGTTTAGGTTTTTTCCTCTCTCTCTGATCTTCGGGGGTCTAGAATGTGAATGTCTGCAGAATTGTCTTCCTGCAATCAAAGAAAGGATGAGAAGAACAAAAAATATGCATTGATTTAGTGAGAAGATCCTAAAATCCCCATGCAAAGCAATGTTTGGATAATTATATACTGGTGAGTACTACACAACAAAAGTGGTTTTTTTGCTGACTGAGAGAAATGGAAAAAATGAGAGGGTTAAAGCAAACCAAATAAAATGAATTGTTTCATGCAAACATGGACAGATAAACACTTTGTTTTCTGTCTTCAGTACATTTCATAACACAAAACAAATGTCTATAATTGCAAATTTTACTGATGATTGCGTTAAGAATTTTGAAGGAGTCATAGAATAACAGAATGGCGGAGGTTGGAAGCAACCTCTGGAGATCAACTGATCCAACCTCCATGCTGAGGCAGGTTTCACCTAAAGCAGGTTGCACAGAAACGTGTCCAGGAGGGTTTTGAATATCTTCAGAGAAGGAGATTCCATAACCTAGCTGGACAGCTTGTTCCAGTACTTCATCACCCTCAGAGTAAATTTTTTCCTAATATTGAAGTGGAACCTCGTGGGCTAGAGTTTGTGCCCATTGTCCCTGGTCCTGTCACTGGGCACCACTGAAAAGAGTCTGGCCTCATCCTCTTAACATCCACCCTTTAGATATTTACAAGCATTGATAAGAAACCCTTTCAACCTTCTCTTCTCAAGGCTAAACAGACTCAGGTCCTTCAGTCTTTACTTATACGAGAGATGCTCCAGTCCTCTAATCATCTTTGTGGCCTTCCCCGGGACTCTCTTCAATATTCCTTGTCTTTCTTGAGTTGAGAAGCTCTGAACTGGACTCAGTACTCCAGATGCAGCCTCACTAGGGCAGAGTAGAGGGAAGAAGGACCTCCCTCAACCTGCTAGCCACACTGTTCTTAGTGCGCACTAGGACACTATTGGTCTTCTTGGTCATGAGGTCATCCATTTTATTTTACGTGTACTGGCTTACTTCCCTTCTATCAAAAATATTTGATTCTTCACAGTGATTCCCACTAGACCTTGTTCCAATAGAACAGTTACATGACATGTTCCTAAAAAGCTAATATTGGGTTCATCTGTAATAATTATATTAAATAGTGTCCGTATGTTATATATCAGCAGAAAAGATTTTTTTTCCAGCAGAAAGCAATATAGAAAGTTTATACAGGAAAAGTGTCTATGGGTAGGCATTAACATTGTGTGACACAGCTGGTGGATATTGTAGAGCTTTTGAGTGCACAATGAACATTTAGATGGATGGTTACCAAATTACTGGGGCCTGTTTTCTAGGCTGTTGATCAGTATTATGCTGGGCTTAGAAGAGACATTGCTTGGATTCTTTATGGCAAAAGTCAGTAGTATCTCCATGCAAAACGTGTGCTGTATTATAGTTTGTGATATTTTAGCAGCCCAACACTTTGTACTGATATTGAATCTGTTCACAGGTCACCATTCATGACATCACATCCATAATCTAGGAACTTTTCCTAAAGATAAGACAAATAATAGACCTCAATACAGACCCTCACCCCATTCGGTGGAGGGATATAATACTAGCCCATTTAGATAACCCAAATCTGAAATGTTAGTAAATAGCACAGGGCAAATAAGAACACCCAAACCCCACCCTGAATGATCGCCTTAGCCACAAAGGAGGAATGTGACTTGTTGAGAACTGGCCACTGCAGTTAGTGGTGAAAAAGGTAAGCCCACATCTGGACTCTAGAAAACAACTGCTGTTTCCCCTTTGCTCATATTAATTCAAGCCCTTTGCGAAATACTTCCAGACCAGGCAGACTCTTTAGTTTTCTTATTGAAAAAAAGAGTATCAGTCAACCATTGCTATTATTAGACTACTTGCCCTTAACAGCTCCTGAATAACATTAAATTGTTTGTTTACATATTTTATTTTTAGTTTCAACTGCTTAGTAGTCATTTACTGATCCTCAGTGCCCATGAAACCATCACTGTGAAACTGTGATCAAGTTTAAGACACAGGCAAAAGATATATTTACAGACTAGACTGAGTTTCTTTTTTCTATTTGACTAAGTGGGGGATATTGTGTTTCTTGTTCATAGCCTGAGAAAAAAAATAAAAACTACAGACTGAGATGACATACATTTTCATTCAAACCTCTCCCTGACATTCAACTAAACTACTTTAGGCAGCCCTGAAATATTTAAAGACCTGACTCTATGTTTTAGTTCAATATTTTGTACCTTCGTCAATGTAATCTAGGAGTCTCTAGATTTGGGAACCAGAATTAGATGGCAATCTAATTCTAATCTAAATCTTTTTCACAGTCCTTTTGAAATACTAGCATTTTCATTAGAAAATGTTCTCTTACAAATGCTAGGTCTGCACTTTTTAATATAGGAATTGTTGGCTAAAACTTCAGATTTCTGAATGGATATGTCAGTGAAGGCCTTGGAGGCCTATGCATCTTCTTCTGTGACATGTCCCTGACTGAATCTCACAAAGACAAACACTAAAGACTGATACTATGCATTGACAATGTATTTTAGCTAAGAAAATGAAAAAATGCAGGGTTTGAGTAGTATTTATGGGAGAAAGCTGTCATTTTGGAATTCAGCTTTGGTTGCTCACTGACCATGATTATTCAGGCACGGGTAATTTTAATTGACTGTCTGTAGATCAGAAATAGCACTGGGCTTCAGAAGTCAAATTAGAGCAGTCCCAGGTTGCACTGTGTGCTGTTTACTGGGTCACACCAAAAAACTTCATTAGTAGCATAACATGTCAGGATTAGTCACTTAAGAATGTAAACATCTCCAGAAACAGGAATGAGCAGGCCTCCAGCCATCTGCTTTGTGTGTTAGCCCTGCTTTTTCACTGTAGGCACTGATTTTTGTTCACTCAGCCAGATGATCGTTGTCTTAGATTCAGCTGAGTGTCCTGAAATAGCAGAGAGCAGGAATGTCGGCAGATTGCAATGCCTTCCGGTAGGGGCACAAGGCTCTGGGCTCAGCAGGGAGGAGCAACATCAACAGCTGGTACATCCCAGGACCTCTTTTCCATCTTCTCCTCTCATTTTTTTGCTACAGATGTGAGAAGCAAACGATCTTGTCATTATTAACAAAGGCACCCTGGCGTAACCCTACACTCTTTTAACTCAAACCAGTGACAAACTGTTCTCCCTCATCTTCCCTCCCCCTCTCTCTTCTTCCTTCTCACCTCTCTCCTCACTCTGTTCTCTGCTATTCTGACATTTTAAACTTGAATTTAGCATATAGTCTTCTTTTGTTTCTATACAGTATATTTTTTTCTGCCAATTCTGCAGCAGCTGATTCTTATGGGCCTGATTCTTCATGTTTGATTTCTTTAAGATTTATTGAGATAAATTTGTGTATTTGTAAATTTATATAAAATAACATAGAAGTAATGAATTTTAAATAATTTTTGGCTCTAAAAATACAGAAAGTCTACACTCGACATGCAATCAGAAAAGAAATCCTAAACTGCACGATCAAAAGAAAATATTAACACGTTTCTGAACAGAAGTAACAGCATCAATTGCCAGTTCATATAAAAGAGTCAGTAGGGAACTAGGCAATCACTGTGCAAAGAACAAAACAACTATTTCCTAAAAAATAGTGTTTAGATGATGGCCATTTAATGAAATTGTTTGCATGGCATTTGTGATTTTTAATGTAATTTCAGAAGAGGTTACAGAGAGGAGCTGGAAGATAAGATTTAGTACAGATACAGAAAGCTTTCATTTCTTTGCTAAATGCATAGTCTTTCAACATATTGTCATTCCCATTAATAGACTGAGAGTCAAAATATATGAACCTAGAATGACTTGTGGAAAATTCATCCTAACTTTAATTGAGAAGTAAACATTAATTGGTAGTGTCATTACTGTACAACCATGCTTTAGAGATGTTAAGGACCAAAGTGAGAGGAAATGTCTTACACCAGAGATGCAAAACTCACTTTCAGAGTTAATGAGCTGTCCCAGTGATCTGTGTTGAGGGAAAAAAATTGCACTGAGAAAGGCCTAGTGAAAAAACCTCACTTCATTTGCTGATGAAAAAAAATGCAAAACAATAGACAACCTCACATCAAAATCATGATGAACTTAAACATTAATATTTCAGTATATTTATTAATCAGTGGGAATGAGGAAAAACATTAACTAAGAATGGAGGGGGGTTGGGAGGAGCATTTTTGTGAACTTTTGCTGCCTTTCAAGATTCTGGTAAGTACTGGAGAAAGGATATTAAACTTAACATGGCTCTGATATGATTAACTACACTTATTATACTTCGTATATATCACATTTATTTCTGAATTTGGTGTTGTGCCAGTTATTTGGACTAAAAATAGATGTATTATAAAATAGGAAAGACATGCATTAATAACTATAAACCAAGAAAAGTTTATTCTCAATTGTATACCCCAGCTATGATAATGATGTAGCCTCTCTGTCATTAGCAGAGAACCTGACTGTGTAGCAAACTTTGGGTGAGGTTCTATTTGTCACTGCCCTTTAACAAACATATCAAAAGAGAAGGGGCAGGCTGGTCACCGTAGTCCTTCAGCCCTCTAACAGTCCTGGTCCTGGAATTAGGCTGAAAGGACACCTAACCTACATTGAGTTCATCATAAATGTCAAGAACATTTTCATTAAACAACCATAATCATATGATGAGCATTTTAGATAAAATATCTTGCCCTCTTCTCAATTCCTCAATGTTTCTGTTAAACTTCAGCTCACTGTGTACAAAGGAATGAAAGATTCATGAGCTAGAAAGACAGTAAGGCAAGAGGAACATGGCTCTCTAATAGTGACAGTCATACTTGGTAAGGCAGCAGCATACCTAAATGAGTCTGGTGTCAGCCTATACTCATGTCTTCACAGACTCATACTGCCCCTCATCTCTTCTTGCCAGCTGGACCCTTACTTAAAAGTTGCCTTTGGACTTAGTGAATTCCCTTGCAATCAGCAAGAATGTACTAAAACTGGAAGTTACATAATGCTCTCACCTCCCTGCTTTCTCTATACACCTATTAGCATCTCATAATATTTTGATTAATAATATGATTACACATGGTAGGACTGTGATATGGCTTTGTTATCATGAAAAGTTCAGATGGTATTGGTCATTCCTGTGTTGCTATTTAGTGGTTAGGCTGCTCAGGATATATACAAGCAAGAACTTTTAATTTCTGCTGTTTCTGTTCCTAATTCTATAACAACCTTGGCTGGGTAGAGTCAACACTAAGTAGGTTTTAGCACCTCCTTGTTATTTAAGTAGTTTTGGGAAAAAAAGTCAGTTGGCATACCTGTTTTGAAAAATGTATCACAGCGCTATCACAGTGGCAAATATTGAAATCATAGTAGTTGTTTTGCTGTTGTGATGAAATAGACTGGAAATTCCTACATTATACTGTATTGTGTTTCTTATCCAAGAAAAAATCAATTCAGTCTAACCTGTTGATTAATTTACCCCAAAGTTTTTTTGTATAGAACTGTTAAAGATCAAGTTGTGCCTGTACAAAAATGTCAACAAATCTAGCCAAGTATAGTCACAACAGGTCCTGCACACTTGTTGTCCAATCAGTTTAACCTTGATATCATCTATCAAAGTCCTGTCTAACATTCTCTCTACTTCTCCATGGAAGTGCAGTAAGGATAGAGTTTTTTTCTGCTAATAAATTTATGCTAAGAAAATAAGGTGGCACATTACAGTGGTCATTGGGAGTGAGGAAAATAATATGACATATCTTTAAGTTCAGACTTATGACAAGAAAGCTCAGTTCTGTGGAAAAAACAGATGTCATGCAAAATAACGTTTTCATTTTATTTACATAAGCATGAAGTGTTGTAAGGGCTAGTTAGCAGATATTCAGTTAAAACAGAATATCAGCATATTTTTTATAAATGTAAATGAGTACTGTTTATATCTTTTAGACTTCCTTCTTCCAGTTTATTTTTCCTCCGTGCCATGCACCCTTTCTTTTTATTTCCCACCTAGGCAGAAAGAATTGTACAGTCATCCTGATAACCGATATGCAGCTACACTAGGCACAAGATGTGTGCAGTCTACATCAGACAAAAATAATGCAGCAAATAGTATACCATATTGGATCAGACTCAGTTGCTGAAGTCAAGTATAAGCATGCTTCTGTCCAAAACAAACTTGTCCCATATGACAGTTCCATTATATTAAAAAGCAAAAAGTGGGAGTTGCATGTGGTATGATGCAAATCACAGTTCAGTTATTTAATACTTCAGAATAGTAAATTATGATCTTGTTTAAACTGTGATTCATCTGGTAACATAGAAATTATCTGGAGCACTTCAGAGGCTTAGTTTTAAACTTCCTTCATGTATGAAATTATTCAGTTTTGTTTCTTTTTTGCTTTGAATGTGCTGTTATCATAGTTATAATGTGCCACTGTTGCAGTGCATGTTGTTAGGAATTAAGCTTAACCCTTTGAAGAGAAGGTTCAGATGCTTCTTATTTTTATGGTTTATCTGTAAAAGCACAGAAATGTGTAGCGGCCAATGCATTTGGTGGAAGGTCAAGTAGTTGGTAACAACTGGTACATGTTGCCCAGAAAATGTGAAGAAGTCAACTTTGACCCTCACAACAAACACTAAATTTCCTTGCACAGGACAAAACTCTGATGGAGAGGGCAGCCCAAAGTCTTTTACTATGTCGTCTACTACTGTTATAAATTATTAATTAATGTGACTTGCTCAGTCTAAACAGGAAGTGTAACAAGATGTCCACACTAGTCAAAAGAGAGTTGTGTGGACAAGCTACTGTAAGGTGCACAAGCATTTAAGTGAAGCAAGACTGGATGGACCCCACTGCCCCATTCCTTATCTCTCTGCTTGGGCAGAGGGAGAAGTCAGGACTCAGACCCCCAGCAGGCACCTCCCAAGCCATCACGTCACTCCATTTCCAGCACCTCTAGGTACCGCACATTTTGAAGTTCCCATTCTTCCTTTTAGTTAGGGTGCAAAATGCCTTCTGAGAACTTTTTCAACATTCATGTCATGTATTAATATGGCAGTTGCACTCAAAGGTCAGTGGAGAAATCAGAAAACCAGCAGACTTTTCTGTTGTGACATCCTTGTTGCACAGAGGTTGTATTTATAACATTACACAGATTCTACAGAATTAAAAACCTCTTAGAGACACAATTAAACAAACCAAAAAACTATTTTAGAAAAATACTTCATTTTTTTTGCATTTGATTTAAGACATGGAACATGAACCATTTTTACTGATCATTTTTAGTTTGTTCCTTAATACATTCATCCTATCATACAGTTTAAAAGCCTCAGTATTGCAGATGTGATAACTTTCTTTTCTTCACTTCACTGTCATAAAATTGACCATAGTAAAACCAGTCCCAGGAGAAACAGGATATATTCATAAGCTTTGGGTTTTTTACAATAAAATGTGTGATTCTTGCTTGTTCTGAGCTCATGACTCCCTTTTCATAAAGCGAGGGACCTCCTCATGCTGCTTCAATTCACTTCTTTCTCCTATTCAGAAAATGCCTCTAAGCTTTAGGAAGTCAACCTCCATCCAGGGAGAGAACAGGAATAATAAGGGTTGGTTAGGTTTTATCTCCTAATTTCTCTTCTAGAACAGCACAAGCAGTTGTCAGAGATACACAAAGGGGTGTTCAGCCCAGCAGAACTTTCCCGCAAACCGTGCTTCGGTTCCCTACACAGCTTTGTGTTTTATTTCAGTTTTAATAGAAAAATGATGATCCTTCTCAAATTTTTTTATCTTTGTTGGTGTATGAGGATATGTTGTGTTACTTCGGCTCATGTAGGCACCCTTTTGACAGCACACGAAAGTGCTACTTTCTGCTTGCCTGGCTTTTTGGCTTGAAACGGTCTCCAGGTTGTATCAGACTTATATTTGCAGCTATTTCTTCAAAAAGGAAGGCAAGTAAAAAAACTGGCAGAAGTTCCCATAAAAAAGTACAAAAGCAGATTTTTCTTTTCTTTAGGATACATTTTTCAAGACAAGGAAAACTCAGAGGAAATATATACTTGAGGAAATATATACAATTTTGGTGATATTAAGAAGCAATTGTGCCTGAGAAACAAAAACACTTGCAAGGAGTACTAAACAACTCATCTGGTCCTTTGGTTTTTAATCAGAATTTTATCCTGTCATTCTTTTCTTTTTCTTATCATTATTGTACTACATCCTTGTACTTCCTGTCATGCCTTTTGCTTTTTTTGTCTAAAACCACCTTTCATAATTTGCTAAAACAAGTCTATGTTTACACATTTGAAAGACGTTAAACTTATATAAATTTCAGTATCCAGTGTTTACAATTCAAGAAGTTAGGCAGTTTTTAAATTTATATGAGCAATACATAGGTGGACCTTGTTGCCAAAGTTTGTTGGTATTTTTTTAATTCATTCTGTACATAATCAGTATTTAGAATTACTGCTTTGACATGTAACACTCAATGAATTCACTGAAAAATTAAATAACCACTTCTGTAAAAGAATTGTAAGTACTCCTATCTGTAAAACAAAAAGTGTGCATGCTTCATTTTTATGAGAAAGGAATATCACTGTAAAAATATTCAGACTTGTAATCAATAAACATAACCTTCCAGAGTGTTATTACAGACTTTCATTTATCTTCAAGTTTTACTTGCAACCATTATCAGCTGTGTGGTATGAAGGTCATTTTATACATACCAGATGTGACAAAGGTAACATGCTACCTGAGTATCTGTGTTTTCAGAAAAATGCTACAGTAAGTTAGGACAGAGTAAAATTAAATACTAATTCTGAACTACATGAGTTTTTACAAATATCAGTTTTATGAAGATAGTGACTTAAAAGCAAGCATTATTCCTCAGTTTTGTTCCATATACTATTAATTCTGTCATACCTGGTATTTGGCATTTCAAATACAAAACTAGAATTTTCTCTGTGTTTTCAGCTTCGTAGTAAGAACTCAAACTTCCCAAGGGCAGCTGCTCATTCTCAGATTTTTCCTTCCACTTCATCTTTCTTCAACACCAAGATAATGTTTTCTGGGGAGAGGAGTTTATTTTTTTTTTAATGTGGTAGTTCTTTTAAACATATCAGCATCTGGAAACTAAGCAGTTCTGCTAGAAATCTGCGCACAGTATCTTAACTAAGCGCAGCCAGTTTAGTATTAGAGCCTGAAGAACTCTCTATTCAGGCCAGATGCTTGCAACATCTCTAAAGGTTCTTTGATTAATTGAGGTGAAACCACCCTATATAACAGGGTCAGCACACACAAGCTTTCATTATTTTCTTCATTTACGTCAATTAGAATTATGGAGGTCCTGGGGCTACTCCTGACTTCTAAAAACATGATCTACTCCTAGGTGATGTTTAAATAGAGCACCGGAAAAACTCCATCATATTTCATTAACGCATAAACCTTTTATTTCTTTCATAAACTACAACAAGATTTATACTAAGTATATTGCTAAAGTAAGTCATTAACATATATCACTCAAGTTGGTCAGACTCTGAAGAACTGCAACTTGGTGTATATCACAACAATGAATCTAAAGACAGTGAATTTCATTTTTTGCATAGTCTGCAGTCAAGAAAGAATGAGCATCAACTCCAGCAGGTTTTGTGAATTCCAGTTTTCTTTTCATGACAGCTTATTTAAGTGGTGTGCAAACCACTGCTTTGTATTATGACTAAACTGGAGAATGGCTTTACCAGACCGAAGAAAAAAGAAATTAAGTTCAGGTCCTCCACCTTGAAAGCTAGATGAAAGGAGTAACTCTACCACACATAGAGGTGACATAGCATATCACATCAGAATTAGAGAGGTATTCCAGAAGTGAACCAAAAGAAGCATGGTATTGATAATATCGTAATTTTCTACAGTCCCGTGTGTAACAGCAGACATCTCTCTAGCGGATGTTTCGTTCAAGGTGAAATCAATGCCACATTTTCCTTTGCTCAGTGTAAGTTATTGCCAGTCACTGTAGCCTTGTCCAACAAAGCAAAATTTGACTCACCAAGTGTTTTATCGACATGTGCAAGTCAATTACTTGCAGTGACACTATTGCTGCAAATATAGTGAATATTTGTGCAAATTTTAATAAAATTATTCTGAATGGTGGAATAACGTGTTTTATTAAATAATTGGGTCCATATTGTGGCTTTAAATCCAACCATATAGTACTGTGAACCTAAATATCCCTTCTTTTGTGAGGAAGGGCTTCTACTTTCTCCACATTATTTTTCCTATTTCCCTTTCATGCCATTGTAACACCATGTAGCCTGTAAGGTTAATGACCATATTCATCTGCAGATAGAGATAGGCAATAGCAGAAGAAGAGCTAGGAAATATGTATTTTCCATTACTTTTACCTGAGGTAAGAAGTAAAATCAATAACTGGCGTTATTAATACAGATGCCAGACAAGAATTGAATGATCTTACTCTGGCAGCTGGAAAAGAGTATAGGCATAGCCTCCTGGTGCAGTCCAAGAGGGCCATCAAACCAACCAACCAGTTTATGGTTACTCTGTGATCTGTGGTCTTTGGAGGTCTTCCAAATTGAGAAGAGGGAAGGGCTAAGATGGTCTCACAGAAGCCACAGTATGTTCTATCTTTTTTGCCTTATTTTTTTCTAACATTTGTCCAGTGCTTCACCATCCACAGCATGAGTAGGAAAAACAAATTTTGCATGAGCTCTGATAAACTGCCCTGACATTTTAAAAAAATCTACTCTGCTTGTGTCTATAAAAATAGCATTTGAATATATTTTTTTCACATTAATTCTAACATTCATATAGTTTAAAATCCAGTACTACTTTTAAAAAATACCTACCTTACACAGTGGGAAGCACACTCAGCTTTTCAGTCTGCTGACAGTATAACTACAATATGCTAAACACAGACTACACCGCAATTCATGGAAGAAAGCAATGTTCTTGGCCTACTTTCAACTTTTAGAATGTATCAAATATTAGGAACAAACTGTTAACATTACACCTAGACACCTGGCTGTCTCAACGTGGCTATTGGAGACAACTTCAGGCAGAGACATTAAAGGAAAAATAAAGAAGATTTTTTTTTTAATATGATACAGAGAACACAGCGTTCACTGTAGTAGAAAACCCAATTTTAAAAGATGAGAGAGAAAAGTTAGCTTGTGCTTCTAAGTAACAAGAAGCATCGGAAAGATAGTCAAGGGTGATGATCTGTTTGATGTGATTTTATCAATTTTTGTTCAAGATGATTGGTGATTGGTCCTTACCAAAGGAGTTAGAAGCTATTAGAAGCCCTCTGTGCAGGGGGATTTCTTACCTATTCTAAAATTTTACAGAATATTTTGTATTGTGTTAAAAGGATAAGGGGTCCTACATGTGGCTAAGGAAAAAAACGCCCTCCCATTAGAACCAACTTGTCTGTCAGTGTCCAAAGAGGGACTTTCACTAAAAAGTCTCACAAGTTTGATTAATTAAACTAGGCCTATTGGTGTCCATGGAGGACTCTCACCAAATAGTTTTGCAAGGCTGATAGGACTGGTGTTTATCTGTTGGAGTCCTATATTTCACTTACCAGATTCTCAAAATTGAATCAATAAAACGATTTGTTGAAGTAATACGTATAACAAGTTTGAGATTGCGGTGATAAATTCACTCAATGCAAAATCAAGCTAAATATAAAAATTAAGCACTTCTGGTTGACTGTAATTTCCCAGGTAACATCCAACGCTGTCGGAGTTGTAAATCTTATCAAGATACTGTCTCTGCCTGGGGAGGAAAGAAAGAATCAGACCTGTCTACCCATCCTGTAGTTGGAGTTCCCATCCTCCAAGCAGAGGATACTAAATGCCAGATATATATTCTTAGTGAGGTGGGACTAAATCAATTACCAGGTGCCAACTGATCTTTAGCAAATAGCAAGTTCAGTATCCCATATAGTCTTTGTTTTGAGTACTGCTTACTGTTTTGACGTTGCATAGTTCAACTGTATGAGACAACTTGAAAACTTGAGAAGTTTATGGTTTATTGCTTCACAGATCTTGGGGGAGAAAAGAGCACGTGATCTCTGAAGAAGCACTTAACAAGAACCTACTCAAGTATTGTGGATCAGAGGTTTTCTTATGATAAGCACATTTGAAGCCATTCTGATCATAATAGCTCAGGACTCTACCAAACTGAGTTGTGTGTGAATAGTGTTCAACAGCAGAAATAAGCATTGCTGCTTTGCCTGGGCTGTACTAGCATCCTGCAGATTAGTCTGCGTGAAAAAAATCAGTTTTAGCAGCTGTAATTTGTAAGTGCCAGGAAAGAAGAGGCTATGAACTGCTTGGAAACTTTGTGGCTGGTAAATCCCATGTGTTCTGTTGTTCCTAATTTCCTTTTCAGTTTGAGGTAAAATGAATGAGGAAAATAAATACACTTTACAGTTGGTGGTTAAATGCTGCATGACACCTAGATGGATAGGTTTCTCATTCCATCTGCTGCCATACAAAGATTGGCCTCAGAATGGAAAACATTTTTCCACATGATCAGCTACTGTATGAACAGTAGATAGCACAAACAAATACGGGTATCATAGTAGTTAAGTACTGAGGCACTAACGATTATAACAAAGTACATTTTATCAGTTCATTTACGAAAGTTCACAAACTTTGTCAGCCATTCCCAGAACATGTTTTATTTTACCTGACTTTCTGTTCCATCCTGACACTTTATAACAGCTTTAATCAAACAATATTTAAATTTACAAATAAATCCAAATGCATTGCAGCAGGACTGTGCTAGAGACAACGTTACTTAAACACTTAGTTTCGGGCTGGTAATGAACACCACAGCGGTACTTGCAAGCTTGGCATAGATAGCAAAGGCACAAAGCTCATCACGCATATTAGATATACTGGATGAAAAGCTGGACATTAGATGAAAATGTGCACTTGCAGCTCAAAAAGCCAATCATATCCTGAGTTGTTTCAAAAGAATCATGACCAGCAGGCCAAACAAGGAAGTTCTGCCCCTCTACTCTCCTCTGGTGAGGCTACATTTGGAATACTACATCCATCTCTGGAACCTTCAGCACAGGAAAGACATGGACCTGTTGGAGTGGGTCCAGAGGAGGGCCACAATAATAATCAGAGGAATGGAACATCTCTCCTGTGAAGAAAGGCTGAGAGAGCAGGGGCTGCTCAGCCTGGAGAAAAGAAGGCTCCAGGGAGACCTTATTGTGGCATTTCACTACTTGAAGAGTAGTGAAGAGGACAAACATATTAGCAGGGCCCATTGCAATAGGATGAGAGGTAATGTTTTTAAACTAAAAGAGGGTAGATTTAGACTAGGTATAAGGAAGAAATTTTTTACCATGAGGGTCATGAAACAGTGGAACAAGTTGCCCAAAGAGGTGGTAAATGTGCCATCTCTGGAAGCATTCAAGGTCAGGTTGGATGGGACTCCGAACAATATGATCTAGTTGAAGGTATCTCTGCTCTTTGCAGGGAGGCTGGACTAGATGACCTTTAAAGGTCCCTTCCAACCCAAACTTTTCTATGATTCTATGATTCCTTATTAAATTTGTGATTGCATGAAGTCTAGAGGGGCAGGAGAGAAGTGAAATTTCTGCTATATATTCCACTGGTATATTAAATTATGACAGGATCTTTGCTCCATCAGATACTCTGTGTTCAGCTCTTTTTCATGAAGCTGGAAAGCATTTATTTTCACATAGAACTTTGCCCTGAATTGATATTATAATGATTCTTGTAATTTTGGTCTTTCTCTCTATCTGATCTGATACATTAGATGTTGACAGTAACTTTGAACATATGTTTCTTCTGTAGATGTTGACGGAGTGCTGTTATTTCCTGTATAATAACAGTTTCAATTTCCTGTTCACCATTTGAGTTTTTCATACAGTGATCACAGAATAAAATCTTCAGGGAAGACTGAATAAAGTTTAATCTTTACAGATGACTGATTAATGAAATGATTAAACGCAGTCTTTGTACCTAACAGATAATGTTGAAATGATTACACATTCCTCTTCCTTTTGTGGAGGTGGTTTCATTACTACCAAAAATAAGAGAATCTATTTAAAATACTTTTGAGTTTTTCAAAGTAGATTTTTAATGTAGATTTTTATGACTGAAATGTTTCTTTAAAGTTTTCAATGTTATTCATACATTTATCTTTAACTAAAAGGACCCTTCTACCTACAGTTTATACAGAAACAAAATAAGCTAACATGTATTAGGAACTGAAATAGATCCACTGATGACACTGAGGCAATTTAGACATGCTGACCTATATCTAAACTAGGAAATAGTACTATACACTAGGAAAGTTTCTACCAGAAGTCAAGATGATGTCTACGCATGAGGGAGTACTATAAACTGGGTCCTGTGAATTGAACACTCGTCGGCAACTAAAGCACAGTCAGGTTCAATTGTGAAGCATTCCTTCTTGTTGAGTTTCATTTTAAAGTAATGCTGTTTGTGTTTGTGGACACTGTTCAGTGTGTACCAAAGCACTTTAAAAGACACAATTAGAAGGATTCACCTGAAAATACACTCTTGATCCAAAGTACACCGGCAGTATAGATTCATCTTGAACAGTGCTGGAGAATTTGTCCTGCATAATTCTGAAAAATGATTTTGTATAACTTTGAAGATTAGGATATCTGTTAAATCGGCCTTGAGTTGTATTTCTCAATTTCCCTGCTAGTTTACAACCATAGCTCAGAGGTAAGTTTCACCCAGTTCATTGGAAAGCCACCAGTCATATCTCAATTATAAGTCGGCCTTGTAACCATAATGAGTTACCATTATGGTAACTTCAAGGCAATCCTTGAACTCCTAGTGAAAACCTGTTTTCCCCACTTGTGGGAAGTGACATGTGGTGATACAGATATCCTCAGAGATGCTTAGGCATCTAAATAGTTAGAGAAATCTGACAGTGAATGTTAATTATGTGCAATTAAGAAAAAAAGAAAAAACATAGTAAAATATAAGGAAAAAGAACACCTCTCCTCTAGGTCTGTATTACTGCTCACGTGGAAATGAAAGGTAAATTTTCCACTGGGTGCATTTAGAAGTCTCATTAGCAATACAAAATTCTTAAGAAGATTCTGAATTTTAAAAGTATATGTAATCCCTTCAGTCTAGTCAGCCCAGTCACATTCTTCAAGTTAATCACATGCCCAAGAGTTCAGCTTGCTTGTCGTAGATATGCTACTTTGTAAAATTTAATAAACAACTCCGAATTAATAACTTACTCAACAAATGTATGTCTTCTACAATCCGCAGAATGTCAGTGGGCTAGTCATGATTTCTCTGAATTTACTCATTATTTCAACTGATATGCTAGATGTTCTTTAACTTAGCAGACCAATCCTGAGGAGTTTCCTTTATGGGTATTAGTAATCTGATATTTTAAAATAAATTGAGTGTCCCAATACTGACTTTGTACCCTCTGATTGCAAGTAGTTACGAATACAACCAATTAGATTTATATGAACATTTATGGTTGTACAGGAACAGCTATCTATCTACTGTAATTTTTATGACTCTCCTGATGCTGTTACCAGGAGAAATAGTATGATCATCTGTTGCCTAAGACTCATGAAGGTGCTACATAAACTGCTGTCATTATAAAAAAGATGTTTTTGTATGTGTGGATGCAATGTGCAATCTGCTCTACACAAAGACCAAACTTTTCAGTGGTCACTAAATCAGGAGCGCTACAGCAAGGAGAAATTTGATGCCCGCCACTTACGAACAATGCCAGGAATCTCAGATAAACCAACAAGTACATTTGAGGCTCATTCACCTTTCTCTTCCTTATCAGGTATTTTAAAATAAGTGAGGCAAGAATTACATAATGATACATAATACCCCTTTTTTATTTCCCATGACTTAAATACCTACATACCTGAACAGTTCAATGCCTTTTGACATTTGTTCTTTAATATGTTTCTCTAACCTCCTGAAGTAATTCCAGCCATCCAGGGAATATTAAGCCTAAGATTTTTATTTAACCCGCAAGCTGAAAATTCATTTTTCAGTCTCCTGACTGCCCGCTTCCTTTGCCTTGAGGTTTTTTTTTTCATGGAATATCCCCTTTTAAGACCCTTTAAGGTTACAGCTAAATGGTCACAAGGTAGTCTTCATAATAACAGTGGATGCTACCTATGCCTTTGAAAAGGTATGCCATGCATCTAGCAGGCATATAATTTCCTTCAGGTTGGCCCAATAACATAACATAAATTTTTCCTAAAAACAGAATTTAAAGGCAGCTTTTCTTAAACTTTCTTCACATTCTTTAAGGAATTGATACACACAAATATACCTTGCTTGTGCGGAGCACAGGAATTAGCCAGCTATTTGCATCCAGAACCAGGATGTCATATCTGGAAATGATGAGGGGAAAACAGAGCAGAACCCTACTGCAACTTGTGATGACAATGCAGTCCCTTATTGCATGAGATCTGCCTACATCTTGTTGATGCGAAACCTCTCTCTGATACAAACTCATGATTGTCTTTTTATCCATCATTATAATGTTACGAAGAGCTATTGATGTTTTAACTGTTACCTTCTCTTTACTCTGGGAAAATGGAAAGTTCTAGCTTAATCTGATTTCAAGGTTAGTGTACACACTAGCTAAAGGATATTAATTACTGTTTATTTTTATATGTTTGCAGGTAAAAAAGTGAGAAATACAGAAATTTCCTTGCTGTACCCAGTGTACACACACAATACACTAACCAATAACAAAAAAACTCTAAAATTCCTTCTATGGAAGTAAATTTTGAAATTGCTGCGGTGTTTCATGATACATTTCAATAACACCATCCTCTGGCTTGTGTTGAGCTCACTTCTCCCATGCTACAAATTTTTGGTGCCCTTCTCTTCCCCTTTGCCTTCTCTTCCCCTTTGCCTTGTCTTTCATTTTTCCTTTTCTTTTCTTTTCTTTTCTTTTCTTTTCTTTTCTTTTCTTTTCTTTTCTTTTCTTTTCTTTT
Source organism: Tapera naevia (assembly GCA_033556795.1). NCBI lineage: Eukaryota > Metazoa > Chordata > Aves > Cuculiformes > Neomorphidae > Tapera > Tapera naevia. The sequence goes on from JAUMJJ010000036.1 coordinate 17,698,728, forward strand.
CTTTTCTTTTCTTTTCTTTTCTTTTCTTTTCTTTTCTTTTCTTTTCTTTTCTTTTCTTTTCTTTTCTTTTCTTTTCTTTTTGTAATTATGATGTTTACTGGGATTTTTTTAAAACCCTTTCAAGACTTCTGTAAGCTCCAAACTTGGCCATACATCATTGTGACTGAATATTGAACTAATCATTTCAGTTAACCATTCGCTATCACTGACAAGAGGGGAACTCAATAAACCATGAATTAGTTCAGAGTTTTATTCAGCTCAATTTGTTACTGTAAGTTACTTTTGTGAGTTACAATATCCACTTCCCAACTGAAAAGCTCTTACTAAATCACAGCAGCAGTCAATTTCAGTCATGACCCATGCAGGGCTGCCCTTTTCTTCATGGTATTCAGCTGTCATTCAAGTCAACGCTTTTCATTAAATACAGTGTACCCCAACCTATGAAGGCTAGTTCAAGACAAAACATTGTAACAGTATACTACTATTTAAAAAAGCATGCATACACTTTAATCCTCTGCATATTTACTCTCACTCATAAACACCCAGGGTGCTTATCCTTTTGACAAACCAAGAAATGTTCTTTGTCCTGGTGCATATCTCAACAAATCAAATACTGTGATTGTTCATTCAAAAGGAGCTAGGTGTGCAACACCAACTTTGGTATTCTGAGAATTCATAGAGCCTTGATTTTTTTTATTACTGAGGAGATTAACAACATTTTATTTACAAATATTTCCGCTCTTGAGTAAACAATTATTAGATTTTTATATATACTTTTCATTCTAGTTCATAGTTAAAAAAATATTTAGAATTGCATTGCAATTAAATAACTGAGGAGTTTTTATTTGTGCAGCGTGACACAACTCGTGGGATTTAACTCTATCTAATACTTTGTCTCTTTCTAATGAGGGATATATTTCTGTATTGAAGAACACTGCCAGCTTGCGCAAGTTCAAAATATGGTAGTAATTTGTTCTTATTTTTTTCTCTCTGATTCTCTTCATAGGTTATCTAGAAATGATCCATAAAACACATTTTCAAAATAGCGTGTGTATGACATGATTGACTGACTTTTCACTATGAATTCTCCTGCACCATGTTAGGGAATTCATTTAAATATTCCTGTTGAATTTTTTTGGTTGTACTAGAATCATAGAATCATAGAACAGTTTGGGCTGGAAAGGACGTTTAAAGGTGGCAGAGAGCAGAGGTCCCTTGTGGGACGAATAAACTATAAATGCAGGAAAGGCTTGAAAGGGATCAGAGCTCTGTCAACCGCCTGAAACATACACACCATGTTCTTTTGAGTTAAGCAAAAGAGTTTTTCACAACCAAAAATAAGCTAAACATAGTAAGTAATATAACCAAAGCAAGATAAGATGCAAGAAATCAATAAAAAGTAGTTTAGAATAGATTTATTAATTTTCCTTCTTTATTTTGTTCTAAGATGTTAATCTGGTTTCCTGATAATTTTATGGATCTTTCCTCTTTCATGCGCCAAGAATGAAAATGATAGTGTAGAGAAATCATAGGTAAACATGTTTTGTAGTTTTTTGCAAAGTTTGCTCTTATGATTTCATCCAAAACTCCCATATTGCAGAAAATAGTGTGCAAGTGTTTCTTTTTCCAGAGCAAACTTAATAAGGGTCTCCTGAAAATTAGTATCTTGGATTTTTTTTTCTCAAAGGTTACGTTTCTCTGTGCATATTCATTTTGCAGTAAAACCTCTATTTATAATACTTACTTATTCTATATCGCACCATTGAACTACAGAATGAAGCCCCTTTTGTACCACTGCATCTTTTTTTTTGTTTTTTCATCTGTAAACGAAAATACCTCACATATAATATTTCAAAAAGTGAATATTCTCAACATCTGATAGATAAATACAAGCCTGTTTTCTTTATACTTATAAAAACAATCATATTCACATTGTTACATGTACAGGAGATTTTGCTAATGTTCTGTAAATCTTCCAGTCTCAGATTGTCCATCACTGTGAAATGCAGCTTTGTGCACTTTTGGCATGCTGGAGAGACAGAGTCTGTGTGCACTTACCATGTTGTAGGTCACATTAGCTTTCTAGATAGGACAGACTTACCTATGCAAACATGTTAGCAAAATTGTGCAAAAATCAATCTAGGCAAGTAAACTCTCAAATGACAGTTCTGTTGATAGGTCTGTAAACCTTCTAGCCCCTCTTCCGTATGGTGTTTTGTCCATAAATTTTTATTTCACACTCATGTTTAAACAGAATCTCATTGCAGAAGTAACTAAAAGATTTTGCAGTATTTAAAGACCCTGCTTGGCAGCAGCCACCAGTGCACGGTTGCCAACCTGCAAATATTTTCATGAAGCCAACATGCAGCCATTGGGGTAGTTTGTAAGCTAGCAAATAAATAATTCTAGTATAGTTCAAAACAAAAACTTACTGTATGCGTTATACCAAGGTAGTTTACAGGACAACACAAATCAGTGCAAATAACTTATTTAACAATACCTAGAAAGGAGAAGGGGTGGGCTAGATCTCTACCTAGTGCACCTATTCATCAGGGAGCTGTTTCAAAGAAGAAAATCCCTCCATAGGTGAGGCATTTTCATCTAATACAACTTCATTTTCCACAGATGTAATTCCCCACCATCCAGATAAAAGGTTCAGGTAGACAGTGAAAAATTTTCCAGGCAATTTTTGTTTCGAATAAAGAGGATGGCCAGGAAAAGTATATATAGTTCCCCAGAAAAAACTCCTGGAACATGCTATAAGCCCTCTTACTCAGTGCAAATTACCAGCTCTGTCTTTTGAGCACTTACATCCAAAGAGACAGTGATAAAGCACCCAGGAAAGGAAAACACGAACCTTTCCTTCAGGATGATCAAAGGAAAAAAGACTCAAGGCAAAGCAATCACTGACTGGTTCACACTTTGGACAGTGCTGTGAATAGTGCTGCAGGCCAGCAAAGCTGTCTAGAAACTCACTGAGTCAGACTTGCCTTGGCTGACACTGTCATCCTTAGCACCAAGGGATTTAAAAAGCAGTGATCCTGGCAGATTGCAACCTCAGTGGTTTTGTGCTCTGAGAGTATTACTGAAAATCCAGCTGTGTGAGGTATTCTTACTCAGTAAAATTAAATTTCTTGTCTCAGAAGCCCAGGAAGAGTATGACTAAGAAAGTGGTATGCATAATACAGAGTGACAAACAGGTTCCTGTGCTCCGTAACATGAGTTGTTATATTTTCATAGACTTCTCTTTCATAATGTCGATTGACGGAGTACTGAGTCAGCTTAGGTACTTGTATGTTTATCTAAAGGTACAAGCATTTACATTTCACAGTGTGTTCCTTTCTATCAGTTCTTCTAATTAGTTGCTCAGGACTTCACAGCACTACCTTACATCCTGTGAAAAATTATTTCCTACTTTTCTTACTTTTAGAGATGGTAGCAAAGGTTTGACTGCTAACCCACAATTACTGCCCTCACAGTGTAGTAAGCACCTGACCCTTTCCGGAAAGATCATTAAACTGAATCACACATGAATATATAAATCATGTTTTCTTTTCAAGAGCAATACAAGTAAATCCTCGTAGTATGTGACAACTCTAGAGATGTAAAGTTACACCTGTGTTTATCTGAATAAATACCCGGAGTCCACCACAAAACCTTAACTCTGTGCACTCCAACCATGCCATTGTATTCACCCTCACATCTTGATGCTGGAATTACAGACATTTTTGAAAGTTAAGAGCTTATTTCAAACTCCTGCTCCAAATGGTTGTGTGCTTGCTGTTATAAAGGCCTTGCCAAAAACCCATTAGCAGAATGTGTTAGTTACCCTTTAGCAGAATGTGGAGGTCAGGTTTTTTTCTTCCCTTTCCCTGCTTTCTTGACTGAAGCCACAAGGCTAGTGAATTTCTTTCAAACTAAGCCTCCTTCTGACCTAGGTTTTTTCAAATATATTCTATGAAGTAGAAATGTCAATGTGTGAAAAAAACTTTTCTTGCCTAGCAGTGTTTACAGAGCTTTTGGAGAGACTTCCACTGTAAGAGCATGTATTTGGCTAAAACAAGTTTATCTGTGTGATAATTATAAGTAAATCCCAAAAGGCAGTCTGAGATCGTCCTTTAGTTTCGTCTTAGGCTGGCTCTCCCAGTACTGTGATATCAATGTATTAAATTGGCCCCCCAAATCAAAACTTCCAGTAGTCCCTCTGTCTTTACACCTTAAATGGTTTTCCAATAAAGTCACATCTGTGCTTCTTTTTAATATTTTCCAGCAATGTCTTGAAAAGACTGAGACAGCTGTAGGGCACAGATGTTGATGTTTGAAATGATTAATCTCCCTCCTAGCACCTCTTTCTAAGTGATTGACTTTTTATGCTGCTTTCACCATAAGTGAATCTTGGTGGGTATTTGGTTACTCTGAGGCTAGTCTTCTTGCAGATATCAGTTTGTGACTGCTGAAAAAATACTTTTTAATACAGCTTTTGTGTCCCATGTGGTTTAAGATTTTCCCTCTGTGCATGCAATTTAGGTTTAAATTAAGGAAAGCCTAGTGACAGGGATGCAGATTTCTTTTTGTGAAGTTTTACTTGAACTGGACTTAGGAAAGCCTGATTCTTGGACTTGGCTTCTTACATCATAATATTCCTCAGATTCATGAGTAAATTTACTCTCTCAATTGCACAAACAGAAAACTCATAAAAAGAGGTTCACCAGTTCTCTGTAAATACATCCCATTAAGTTCCTATACCTAATGGAACGTTGTATCGTGAGCTTTTCTAAATCTTTTAATTAAAACATGTTAACAAAGCCTAAGAAAAATAAATGAAACTACTCACAAGGAAATTAAATTGAGAAGCTAAGCTCATTTATAATTATTGTATTTCAATTAGGCTTTGCTGGGGCTGGGTGAAGGGAGAGATAAAAAGAAACTACTTTGATGTCTGAGTTTCATAAATATTTCTAGTGTTCTGTTTGTGAAGTCCATAATATTAATGACAACAGTTTACAGCATACAAGGTTTTTCATGCCAATTACTGTACTGAAGAATTCAGTCATAGCATTACATCAGAACATGTCAAGGCTTAGTCCCTTGGTTTTGTGAAGCAGATTTCCTGCATAGTAGAGAGGCAGTGAAACTACTCACACCTCTGATTCACAGATTCAATAGACTTTACAGTTTGTCAGAATTTCTGATTTGTTCTGATTATAGAATTTTATCAGGTGATTCCCACATCAGATCCAAATCTCTCAGCTGGATTAGAATATATTTATTAGATAGCAAAAGTTCAGCTTATTTCTCACTAATACACATTAAACTTTACCTTCCTGTTTTTCCATCTTATTATCTTCTGCTTCTTAATTGAGGAGTCATGAAATAATCAGGAATTTTCTAGTGATGCACATACTTACAACCATGAACCTAGTCACCTCTTAATGTTCTACCATCACAGACTGTTCTTGCCCAAGCATTAAAGTGCAGTCGTTCTAAAATATATTTTTCAAAATTCAGTCTTAATCTTTCATTTTTTTGATTAGTTCATGTGTTAAAATATACTAAAACTGGAAGATCTAATAATTCTAGACAGCTCATTCCGCACTATCTTCTGTTTGCAACAGTTATGCTTTCCTAAATTATGATAATTTTAAAAATAATTACCATACAAAGGAAGTAGTGTCAAACATTTTTAAAATACATTTACTTTTCCATCCAAAATTTCTCACTGTAAAGGTCAAATAAGTTACAACAATTGTTGCTAATTTATTTTTTTTAAATTTATTTAAACTTCTAAAGTAATGCCTGTTACAAATATTATTCTTTATTAAAGCATAGGAAAATATCCATTTATCTTCATAGGGATGACCCTAGATAAGCAAAGGTAGTGATACATAAATGTACTTAGTGGGAACAGATTAGGAGGCTGATAGATGTTACTGCACATATTTCATCATACTATTATGATCATTAAAAAAAATTCCTTTGTCTAAAAAATAATCTTTAATTTTATTGTCAAGTCATTGCTTTCTTCCCTTAGTGAAGAGAGGGCACTGAGTGATTCACTCAAGTTGTTTGGGTGAATTAGTTCTAATGGATTTCTGTATATTTGGTTTTTTAGCTCCTCTCACCAAAGGAAATGAGCTCATCACCTAATCTGGGAACCTAAAAGCAACTTTCAGGATGCTCTGTGTTGGCAAGTGATTATACAACACATCTGATCACAATAATCTAGGAAGAAATCAATGGCATAAAAATACATTTTAAAGCTGAGGTCATGGTTATTTTTTTACTTTAAAAAGCCACAACACCAGATCTAAGTTAAAGCGTGAATTTATCACTTACCTGCTTCTTCCTATTGCTCTCCGTTCCACAGGAGCGGAGTGGAATTTCAACATCATTTTTCAAAGATGTTAGACAGATTTAACACTTGCTAAAAATACTATTTGACTATTTGCCAGAGGTTTCTTGGCCTCCATGGCAGCAATGACACTATTCCAGGCTGCTTCTCCCTCCAGCTGTACAAAATAATTTGCTATATTCAGATACGCTCTGTGTCACAGTGAGTCAAGCATTCACACCAAGTCAACATCACTCAAGGTCTCTTGTCTGCCAGTGTGTTTTGATGTGTTAAAGCATAGCTCTAAGAGCATTTCTATGAAATGACTGAAAAGTCATTTTGGTGAAATGTCTGAAACACAATAATTGCTGTTGTCATATTGTAAATGCAAAGTATTCTGTTGATTCTTTCCCATACTACTTTCATGGGTCAAGAGAAAGTTACACATATGCAAAGAAGTTTTTTGGTTGTGGTTTGTATTGTTTTGTTTTGTTTTCACATCTCTGTTCCGAAATCTCAAAATAGAATCACAAAGTAGAACTATCAGGTTGGGAGAGATCTGCAGAGGTCTCCAGTTCAACCACCTGTTCAAAGCAGGATCAGCTATGAAATCAGACCAAGTTGCCCAGGCTTTTATCCAGTCTTCTAAACCTTCAAGGAGGGAAACTGCATAGCCTCTCAGTGTAAACTCTAGGCAACCTCTTCCAGTGCCTGAATGTCATCTGATTGAAAAATATTTTGGCTTAAGTTGGAGCCTCCCTGTTTCATTTTATGACCATTGTATTTGTTCTCCCACCACACAACTCAGTCATAAGCCTGGGTCCCTCTTCTTAATAACCTCATTTTGGGCACTGAAAAACTATTAAGACACCCCCAAAAAGACCTCTCCTTCCCAGGCTGAAGAAGGCCTCTTCCCTCAGTCTTTTTACACAGTCAAGCATTCCAGAGCACTAGGCATCTTGGTGGGCCTCTCCTGAACTTACTCCAGTTTATTGATAACTTTCCTAGGTAGGGAGGACAGATGCAGTCTACCAGGTGCCATGCAAAACAAAATAATCCCTTTTCTTGAGTAGCTCCTGGTGAGTGAAGCAGCATTGACTTGGAGGTTTTCTGATCACAACTATGCTGACAGAGCACTTCCAAAGCATAGACCTGGTTTAATTTGTGCTCTGCAAATATGTGACACGAATGAAAATAAGCTACAGTATTATTTTTATTATTGTTGAGGGGCAGTTCCAGGTGTTGGGAATAGCTTTCCAGTCCAAAATAAGAACACTGGTAATGTGTAGGGAACCCAGTTACCTGTGAGCCTTCCACTCCATCCAGCTGCTGGTGGAATTCAGGACTTAGTGACATAAAAGTATAAAGGGTACACTTTGAGAACTGTGTTTGGATAGTTTATGAATTATTGTCTTTAGCTCGCTGTTAAAACAGTGAATTTCCAGTGACATTTAAATAATTCTGTTTAACTTTATCTTGAAATAGGTTATGACCAATTATAATAGTAGTTTCTGCATCTCAACTCATAAACAGAAACTCTTTAAACTTGCCAAAACTAGTCAGTGATGCCACCAGCTTGCTCTCTCCAGTTCAGTCTGCACATTGTAACTTCCCCTTTACAGAAGAACTGAAATCACCACATCCAGAAGAGCAAAGAAGGGTGTCAGGGAATAAAGCAGGATCTGATTTTTTTTTCATGCGAGTCTAGAAACTATATCAGAATTTCTGCCTCATGGTATTTATCATTCCAGTATTTATTTGCATTAACATACAGTATTTGTATTTGTCTGTTTTGTAATCGGTTGTAGGAATCAGTGCCACAATTAATAATCATAGACAATGAGAGAAAATAGATAAATTAATCTGGGTTGTTCATTGTATGTTAATTGATGGTTAATGAATATGTTCTTACATAAGAATGGCAACAGGCATGCCCGCTCTTTAGCTGTATCAAGAACATTGTTCACTTTAATATTTCTTTGTTTTATTAAAGATAAAAGAAACAATGTTGTATCATACCTTACTACTTCGCAGTGCAAAGTATATTAAATAATTTCAAAATGTCCTGTTGTTCTACAAGATTAACTATGTCTTTATTCCCACATAACTTATTTCATCAGCAAGTGGGACAAGCACTTATCCCTCAAGTGTCTAAATACCATTGAAACCACTGCCTCACCACACAACAGTTTCTGTTACGGATACACTTATTACAAAAGAATGGTCGAGGAAAGCTGTGCTCAAACCACAGGCAGCTGATACGGCATCACTGCCCAGCAGAGAAAAGAAATACAGAGACATGCTAGTTTAACATACCAACCATCAAGCTAGGCTCAGTTTGAATTTCCCCTCCCCCAACTCTCTCTCCTTGTCTCTCTCTCTCTCTCTTCCTTTGTTAGATTCACACACTCTGCTTTTCCAATTGCTTTAGCCCGAAGCAGTTGACATTTACCCCAGCTAGATAATCGAGGAATAACATTTGCGTTACAGTTTAACATGACCTCTGCCTCTACAGCTCTTTTTAGATTACCTTCCCCACCAAAAAATGGTTGCTGACACCATAGTGAGGCAGGAGGTGGGAAAAAAAAGAAAACAGAAGCTTATTATTGCAGTGGCACAGTCAATGTCATGAGAAGCTGCTCTGCCCTTTTCAGTTGTGGGTGAGCAACTATTAAGGAAAAGGTATTAAAAGGAGGAACAACTGTGATGCGAGGGACACGCAGGTTAAGCTCAAAGCAAAGGTTAATGGATTGACTGTTACCTGTGTATGAGGCTTAATGTTGGTCTATACACAAGAGAATTGCTTCTAGGTTGTATGTTTTCATAAAACTAAATTAAAGGGCTAATTTATTCCAGCATAAGAGAGTGAGATGCTACTGTTGTTTTTTTAATATGCAAGGACACATTTTCAATTCAAAATGTTTGCTGTTTATTTTGAGCATAATGTGCTATAAGGTGATAATGCTTGCGGAAGGAAGAGCAGAAAATGACACATTTGGCTGAAGGTATTCACTGAAATCCTAAATGGAAGAATTTTAATGTTGGTCAAGGAAACTGGACAAAGTTTAGGGTAGCAGTTTAATATTTATATCACATTTTAAATGCAGAAAATTTGGTTTAAAAAGAATGCATCTCAAATAAAAAAAAAGAGTGGCATTTTCTGAAGAGCAGAATAGAAAAATTATTCAGTATTTCCTCTAGATCTGTTTTCTGTATTTAAAATTCCTTTATGTATTATTTATGAAATAGATGTTAGCTCTCAGTTTCTGCAACTTTCTTAGAAGAGTTTCAAGCAAGCAGATCAACATATAACTGAGCTAAAAAGAGTTACCATAAATCGGACAAGAAGCTCTTCACTGGTAAATTACGCAGTCAAGCTAATGCCTAGACAGTAAAAGCAGATTAGCTCTACTAATTCCAGGAGAAAAACAAAAAAGGCTGATATATTCAATGTGGGTTTTGTTCAGTTGTGCCACTCTGTAGTCCTGCTGCTCCAAGATACAAAGGAATGATCAGAATCAAGCAATAATGACCAGCGGACTATGTTGTGAAAGCTAAAGGAGAATGCTGCAGCTTGATATGCTTGATATGATAGCTCTGCTCTGTTTGGGCCAAGATAGGCTGGGCATGGGAAGGAGACTTCCAAGACTGGTTCTTTGCAAGTCCTCCACATCCACCTTCTCCTACTTCTTGACCTGCCATTCCTATCTGCTCCTTCCTCCCCTCTGCCTCCTTCTTCTCATCTCACTGGACTCACTCTCCCACCGACCAGCGTATCTCATCCTCTCCCAGCCCCACAGCCCTTCAGTGCCACCCCTCTTTCCCAGCCCACCTCCCCAACACCCACATGGTGCCAAAGTGAAGCAGAGGCAGTCAGACTCCTCTCCTGGCCACCCCAGCATGTGGTGTCAATCCTGGATCTAAAATATGCCCAGCAGAGCTACAAATAAGGAGGGAGGAAGGGCCAATTAGTTTTAGACACTTTCTTTTCCAAAGCAGTTCTTTGGTATGTTTGAGATAAAATTAATGACTGCAATTCTGATGGAGAACAACTACAGATGCCATTTCTATGCACATAGACAAATTGATTCCATCCCACAAAACCCAAGAATGTTACATAGTTCCGAGATGGTCTGTAGCACAGCTGTGCCTTTAAGCAGTAGCAGAGTACAGTACCCCAAAAGCAGACTCAGAAAGGAGCCAGTCAATGTTATGGCAAGTACAAGTCTGCACCAAGATGCTGCTCCAGTCATTTCTGATGTAGGTGCAATGGTTGATCTTTGAAACATGAAGTGGCTTGCAATTCCCAGGGATCAAAGGCAGAGAAAATCTAACAGGAAGCTACAGAGGGCAAGTAGTGATAGGACGAGGGGAGATGGCTTTAAATTGGAAGGGGGAAGATTTGGATTAGACATTAGGAAGAAATTCTTCACAATGAGGCTGGTGAGACACTGGCACAGTTTGCCCGGGGAAGCTGTGGATGTCCGCTTCCTGGAAGTGTTCAAGGGCAGGTTGGATGGGGCCTTGAGCAGCCTGGTCTGGTGGGAGGTGTTCCTGCATATGGCAGGCGGTTTGGAACTGGTTGGGCTTCAAAGTCCCTTCCAACCCAAATCATTCTATGATTTTAAGTGCAAGATCTGGCCTTTCCACCATTATCTGAGTAACCCTGTGAGGTGAAGTCCGAATAAGTGCAATTCATAAGGATGAATGTTAGGTTAAATATCATACCCTTAGTTCATGCATGCCAAATATGGGTACTCACCTGCAAAGAACCTCCTTTATGTCTCCCCAGGTGTTCTTCCTGCACAGGAAGGCCTTGCACTGCCACATTCTGAGCAGGTGTCTAAACTGCAAGAACAGCAAAATTTTAAATACTAAAAGAATATAAAAATGCATGATATAAAGCAATTTAAATTACATTGGCTTATAAGTTTCTTCATTCATTTAACACCTTTTTCCATCTCCAAACTTACTTTATTTATTTGCGAGCACAGTTAATTTAAAAATTATAAACGGGGTAAACAGTTGAGCTAGCTCCTAAGACACCAAAAGGAATATACACTGGGAAATCTGCTATTTAGCTGTTATTTGTATTTGAATTGCTATCACACAGAATGATGATGAAAATAATTTTTTTCTCTTTCTGTATGCAGGTGAATATTTTAATGCTTGGTTTAGGCTTCAGTTTAACGCCACATGGAGTCTATATCTTTCAGCTGGATATATTTATTTCAAGGTACTTAGAAACTGACTTTTATGAGATTATTTAGGCAGTGATTATTTTTGTTGAGAAATGTGTCCTTTATCCCTCTCATTCATCCACTGCTAAGATATTTCTGTTTGTCAGAATGCCTCCATTTCTGATAAATGACTGAAGACTGACTGCTACACTTTATTAAAAAGTAATAACAATTTTTGTACGCACCCTTCACATTGTAAGGGGGGGACCATGAATCAAAGGACACTGCCTGTCTGGGCCTGATAAATGCATCGTTTACCAGCTGAGGAGTTATTTAGGACTGGCTATTAATTTAAATCACATTTATCTTCCTTGAATGGGGGGAGGTTGCTGTGATAGGACTGCGAATGACCAATAGTGCAGCTAAGTGCACGTTATTTATTACTACCGCCTGCAAAGCACTGCACAATATGTTAAAAAAACCCAGTGCCAATTACCATGGTTAATCTAGTCAGGGCAGTAACAAATTTCTTCCTAACACAAGCCAATTTCTACGCTTGTACTTTTTAGTCTCTAGAAAGTCAGTGTTTGCTCAAAATTCCTGATCATTAAAAAGAGGTTATTTATCCTCTCATAAAAAAAAAATATATTAACAGCTTTAAGACTTTTCTTCATAGTGAAAAAAGCACCTTATTTAGGAATTTAAGAATAGAAATTTCTTGAGGACAATAAAATCATGAAAACATACTTTCTACTAAATGTCTGAGTTTTGTTCCCAGGAACCTGAGCAAAGAGAAGCTTTGCGAAGGCTTAGGGAAACATTAGGCAGAGCTGCTTTGGGCCAATGCCATCTAACCTTTTCAGGAAATTTCACGCATAGAATTAAGGTAATTCTGATGAAAAGCATCATACATAGGGCTTTGTAAAACCCAATGTAAGAAGTCAACCTATTGCATGTGCTTGTAAGATATAGTCATCTATCCCTTTATGTGTAACCACAACAAATGCTTTTTGAAGAACAGCTACTGATGGCATTAAGGGCATTTGTAGTGGTAAATGGTCACCCCCTGAGAACTCACTGAGGACATGAAATTCCTGAGATGAACGCTGTGGTCTTCACTGTGGCTCTCATCCCAGGTAATCAACAGAGAACAAGGACACATGGAGAAAAGAAGGAACAGCAGACACTGAAATCACAATATTTCTCCTTCTTGCCTGAAAGAGAATATTGATGAAATATAAGACTAAAGGATTACTTCATTTATCTGCAGTCATGTATATTCACAGTCACTGTTATCGTTCCACACCTACGACAGCAATAGATTTCCTTCTGGCATTCAGCAGAAATGTTGTTTTTTCTTAATGCTGGCTGGTTATTCTCCTCCAACAGGCAAGACATATTTTTTTTCCCACTGGCTATGTAAACCTTAGGAATAAACAGGTTTCTATGGAATTGCATTCAACAAGTAGCAGTGATTAGTAGTTGCCACATCTACAGAAATTTAGCTGTATCTCATACTCTGAAAAGTTTATCACTACTGTTGCCTTGCATGTCAACGATCCTGTAACTGGACGAAAAACTAAGTAATGATTACCAATGTCTGATATAATCCATTGTTATATAAGGGTAATGCTGTTCTTGCAGGCTTGTTGCATCAACTCCCAGTAGCAATTAAGCCTTCATCATCAGAAGAAAAAGATACTAAACACCATTTTTGAAGAAAGTCTTGACGATTCTATCTCATTAGCCTGAGAAATAAGCAGGATATTTTTGTTCAATTCATCCTAAAATAAACAAACACAAATGGGAATAAAATTATACAGAAACATTACAAGAGATAATTAACTCCAGCAAAGTGTAAACAAATGTTCCTGGAAATCTGAAGCACTTGAATTAGACATAAGACCTTTACCAATTTTTTTAAACAGTGATACCAGTTAACTAACTGAATAACTAACCACATGTCATTCTGATTTTTTCTGTCAAGAGAATATTTCAAGGCAAGATGGTATTCAATTTTTTTCCCTCAAGGTATATTTGATGCTCTTATTCAGCTACATAACAAAAATAATCCAGGGCATTTCACTACAAAGAAGGTTTTCATAACTGTCTCATAGTTCCTAAAACTCTATATAACTCTTGGAATCTGCCTTTCTTTCTGGTATAAACTTCCTGTTTATTGCTTTGAAGATTTGTGACATAACTTTGGAATCAAGGGCTGGAAGGGAATGTGGTGACTAAGTCCAATTCCATGCTCTTGCAAGAAACCATATCATATAATCTTTTTACACTTATCAAACTCCACCTTAAAAGCATCCTCCATACCCTTGCCATGCTAGGGAAGCTTTTCCAGGGAGTGACTGTTGTGCTAGATAAGATCACTTTTTTCCTAATTTCCAGCATAAAAGTACTTACCTATTCATTTTCATGCCAAAACTGGCATTCAGTTTAAATAATTCCCCTCTCTCCCTTGTCTTTATCTCTATATCTGTTTATAGACAACAATCAAATTTCCTTTAGGCCCTGGATTGTTAGGCTAAATATGCCAGATTACTTTGGTTTCTTTTGATATTTGTGTACCAAATCATCTTACTAGTGCTTCTCTGTGTTGTCTCCAGTAACAGTTCATCTTTCTTTCAATATGTACATAGTCATTATGATTATGTTTTATTAGGGTGTTGCACCATTCCTATCCTTTCTGGCAATATCTCTGTACCGTACCTCAGAAAACCATCTGCCTTTTTTCACAGCTACTATACATTGGCAGCTCATGGTCGCACTGTGATCAGCTAGAGAGTTTAGGTCATTCTCCTCTTCGTGATTTCTGACAGATGAGGTCTCAGCTTATAGCAGAGTATTTGTGTTATTAGTCCCTTAGTGACTTACCTTATACTTTGTGCTATTGAATTTCATCTTCTATTCCTGTCGATCTCAAGGCTATCTGATTCTTTCATTCCGATATCCTGATCCTCCTCTGTACTGATGATGCATCCTGGCACTGATGTTATCAATACTTCTGTGCACTAGTAAGATCCCTAGTAAAAATGCAACCACTGCTTTACTGAAATGTCTCAAAACTGGAACAGGAGAAACTATTGTCATACTCCAGACTGATAGTCCCCTTTCTACTCTAGCCACCACTCTCTCCAGTCAGCCTTTTACCCACATTACATATCTCCTCTGACAACCTTCAGCTTCTCCAATTTTACCTGTTTTACTGGTCTTCTTATTTGCACCATGGTTTTGAGGTTATTATCTGAATATCTTCCATTTGTATAATACTAGGGGTGCAAAGGTAGATTATTGTGTTCTTTTGTAGCTGTTCTTTGTTCTTTGATGCCTGATTTCCAAATCGCTGCCTTATAAAAGTGCCTCAGATAGCTCTTTCTGAGAATATTTATCTGGACCTTCATGAAACTGTGCTGGCAGGAGACAACGGGAACGGGACAGACTGCCAGATGGGATTGCAGCTTTGTATCATCTGCGATATAGCAGTGAAAGAAAACATAGGCACCGAAGTCAAGTTGAACAGAAGTTCATGACTCAAATATGTGGCAAAAAAGTGCTTTGCTTTCAAATTTTAAGGTATATCAGGCATACCAATATGACAATCTCCTGTCAAAAGCACAGAATAGAATGAATATATTTAGGTCAAAAGCTGCTATCATTTCGTATCGTTTTTCATAACCCAGAGCTGTATAGACTGCATGTTCAGGGCAGGAAGATTTGCACTGAAGAATCTGCATGTTGATCATTTGTAGTGCAAGGAATGGGTCATATCTGCATTGGGTCACATTTTACTTCACTTACTACAGATTTGCTAGCCTAATATTTAAGCTACAATATACTAACAAATATTTTTGATCATGTTTGTGCCATGTTATGACTCTAAGCATTTTGTTTTCTACATAGACTATAGAAAAATCCTTGACCTGGTTAATCCCCTGGCTCTGGTCTTTCTCTGAGTAAAAGATAGACACCTCTGGAGCTAAATGCAGAAGATCACATTACTTTTTCTATTACTTCAGTTCTTTCCTTTTTACCAAGAAACATTTGCAGGCGCTCAGTCTGCGTTACTTCCTGTGCTTACACTGTAGGTATTGAAAAGACAGTCAGTCCTAATTACCCCATCCCCCTTCACACATCCCCACACCCAATTAATAATGCTCAGTGATGTATGAAGCTGAGTTTACATTAATGTAATTTTTTGATACATTAAAGTGCTGCATGTCTCAGGCATTTTATAAATAAATGTCACTAATTTATACATACTTATGCTACCCTGTGGAGCACAGACTACGAAAGGGAAAGGGCAACAGGGGTGCAATCCTGTCTTTTCCCACTCCCATTTGTAGCTCCTGGGGATGCTCAAAGAGATTAAAACTTGCTCTTGCCAAATCCCAGGATATGCATCTATTACTTACTGTGCACAGTGCTATACAGTACAGGCTCAGAAAAGAGCAGTTCTGGAACATACTCTTTACTGTTGCTTTTCAAAAAATTAAGGTCTTCTCTAAATAAGGTGAGGAAAAATGTTTGGGTACATCATAATCAGCATTTCTCTGTCAAGCCATATTCCTGGCGTTCTGTAATATGTGCAATAAATACGTGTTTCTCTGTATGGCAAGCTGCAGGACAGAAAGGTTTTAAATTCAGAGTCACAGTTACCAGATCAATGAAATGAAGATTATCTGTCACTTAAATCACAGTTAATTGGAATTAATGCATGAATTTAATTCCACATTGTAACTTGGGGCAAGAGGGTGAAATGGCACAGAAATGCCTAAAAAGGGAAAGCTTTGCCAGATGAAAATTCAAAATTAGCCAGTGTCATTGTCTGGCTTTCTCTTGAGCCATACATATATATGTATGGGGAAAGTCGGTAAGATGCAGACCTATGCAGATGTTCTTGTGGTCATTGCTGATAAATTTCTAAGAGTCATGACTCATTTTATTTTATTAATTGTTGTAAGACTGTACATTTCCAAAGCAGGGAATCATCACACATTTTTAGTGTCTAGCACATGTATATAACAATAACCATAAATATTTCTCCAAACCAGGACCTATGGTGTAACTAAAAAAAAATTTAAATATTTTTAAATTTTAAAGTGCAAAAAGAATGTTATAAGTCTTTCCCCAAATATTTTCATAAACAATGAGTAGTGAAAACATATTTTTAGCCTTTTTACAAGACGAGCCAAAATATTAATTTTATAATTTTTGCTCTCTATATGACCTCTCCCATCTTTATATTTTAACGAGTAAAAGAGAGCACTTTCTTTTTAATACAAGCTCAAGATGAAGTTACTATACAGGTAACTGTATGAAAATTTCAGAAATTCCCATTTTAGTTAGAATCTGCAACCATTTTCTCTTGCTGCATTTGCTGTGAGATGTTCTGAAAATATGCAGCTGGCGTTGGTTTTTTTTGGGCTATCTTTGCAGACTATTTCTAGACCACATCAATGCAATCCAAATGATCCTCAGAAGTTTCTTCATTATTTATTAGAAAAAGCAATCTGGCATGCGGTTTGTTATCGACAGCTGAAATCCAATACTCAAAGGTCACCAAAACAAATACCAGAAAGAAAAGGTGTTAAGGCAAATAAAAATACACCTTTTTAATTTTGACTGAATTGATTAAATAACAATTGAGTGGTGTCACAGGTCATAAGGCTTTGAGACGTAAGGTCAGCTTAATAGAAAAGAGCCCGGGGCCATGTCACAGGGTATGCTCTGAGCCCTAGCACCAAGGCCAAATCATTGTGCTTGTTCCTGCCCTTACCCCATGTAGTCTGAAATGAAGAAATGCCTAAACAGAATAGAGAACAGTCTAAATAGACTAGTGCTTATCACTGAGGGCTACCCCCTGAGTCAATGCTGTTTAGAACTGATTGCTTTATTTGAAGTGGGAATATTGGGCATCTCTGGATAAACATTTTATAAAATTCAGTAGGCTGAGGGAAAAAAAAAACAACAAAAAAAGACCCAAAAAACCCAAACCAACAAAACCCCTTTCTATACAAGTAGTACTCTATTATATATGTACATCTCATTACCGTCCCTCAATTCAACCCAGATATTTGAGGACTGACATAAAATGAGTGAAGTAGTAAGTGAAACACTAAAGTACATTGAAATCAAAAGAATTTTTTTTATGGGATTTTGAGAAGAACTGACTCTACAGTGGCTTACATACACTAATACATTTACACCAAAATTAATTAATGTTGCATCATTTGTTTAGTAGCTCTGGGTTTTTCGCATGCGATCTTGTCTTGCTTCTAAAAATAGTTAGTTCATGGAATCTACTGCCACAGAAATGCATACATCCAGATGCTGTGACTGATCTTTTAAAAAAATATTTGATAATTTATCATTTAATAATACAAATTAAACTACTTAAACCTGTGCCCCATCGAAGCGCATGAAAAACTAACTATATTACTTTGACTTCAGATGGATAACTGGAATATGTGCATCTACTGTATTCAGAAGTCTGCTCCTTAAAACCCAGCATTCAGGCAACACAGTGCAGGAAAGTAAAAAATATGCAGATTATTTAACACTTCCATGACTATGTGCTCACTCCAGCGGAGAATGAGGCATTTCTCCCTGTTTTGTGGCTGCTTCTTCTCTCCAACATTCTCTGTTATTCCCACCTTGGAATGGTAAGATAAACAGCTGCCACTGAAGTGTATAACAAAATTTCTCTATTGAAGAGTGCTGATCTGGGAACATTGTCTTTAGCATGAACATGTATAGTCTATTTTCATTCACGGGTGCTGCAACATCCATTTGAAAACCCCTGTTGTTTCCCAGACTTTTCCAGGCAATGGCGTGTTTAAATTTTGCTCTAGTTTTTGGACTGATCATGTTCCCACTTATTGACAGGCTAAACTTCTGCTGATTTTCAGGACAATGATTCCGAACTTCCTTGATTATTTGAATCATAATTTTGAAGACGAGTACACTGACTCACTACCTAACTTGAGTACTAGGAAGTACTATCTACTCTCTATTTTTCAGAATCTGTCATTATCGATGAAACATGTAAAATTATGCACAAAAAAATATATTTTAATCTAGTTACGTAACCATTAATAAATTATAATTTTCAAACACAAAAAGTACTTAAGTAAGTAAGGTATGGGATCAGTTATAGCAAATGAAAACATTCAGTGTCTTCTGTGACTTCCTGGTTGAAAGAATGCTTTTTACCACTGAGAATCTGATACCCTTCTTAATATATATTCTACTTAATGACCATTTATTACATCAATTTCAATTGTTTGGAGTTGGAAAAAAATAGCTTTTGTTTTAAGATTTCTAGTCTATCTATTTTCTGTACTGCTTGTCCTGGAAAAGTCTGCCTCCTTTTTGATCAGTTTATTTTAAGAAATAACCCATGGTTTAAAAAAATAATGCTTCAAAATGTAATTATATAAACAGTTAAGTTCAGGACCTATTCTGTCTACCAACATCAAAAGCCAGGATTTTAATTTGCAAACATCTTTATCAACAATGGTAAAGCCTATAAATCACTCAGCGACACAGAAAATGTTTACTACCCTTAAGAAAGGAGTCTGAACAGTATCAATCACAGAGAACATGGAAACATAAAGATGCATTTTCCTAAAAGAACTTCTCTTTTTGTGCACACTGAAACATATATACATGCAGTTTTCAAGTACCTGGATATAGATAGAATGATTTCTAGGACCTATATTCAAAGAAAATAAAATATTGTTTATCAAAAGTAATTTGGACAAATTGTTTCTTTCTGTGGAAACTACTTCTCAGTTCTCTGTAGTCTTGTCCTGTACTTAGTGCTGTGATCTGTGTATATAGAGAAGGCTGGACTGCAGACCTTCAAAAACACTTCCAGACTGATGACATATTTTCTATTATGGTGGATGTAAAATGTCAGTGGAAAAAAAAGTATGTTATTGTGCAGAAATAATGCACAAGTACTTGATGGCTGGGATGTTGTTTCCCGTGTAGCCTGGATAAGGTTATCCCCAGCAGCTGTGCTACTCTGAAGCAAGGCAAGACTGTCCTCTTCACCAAACCCCATTGTCAAAGAAGAAGCAAGGAGGAACAGTGAAGAAGTTCTGCCTCAGAAACATCCTGAATGTCTCTGATCATCCACAGAACAGGGCTACTGTAAAAAATACCAGTTCCCAATATACCAGATTTTCAATGCCCTAGTGCTTTGCAGGCTTGTAAAATGAAATTCTCATCTTCATAACTCGTAACAGGACTTTCGCTGGCAATCTAGACAGAGAACCAGGCTATCTGATCTAATATCCATGCTTTCAAATCATTCTCTTTTGTGGAAGAACTGAAATATATGAACACAAAAGCTATGCATTATGTGCCCTCTGCCCCACCTTTACTTTCCAGGCTGGAAATGACTGCTCTAGGTAGATTATAACAGTTACGGGTTTTCTGGATTCAGGCAAAGCATTTATTTTCTGATCCACTTTCTCCTTCTCATGGTATTATCAGTCCTTGTGAGGAATGGGAAGATGAAAACGTTGTGGATAATTCGTGCACTCCCACAACATTTCTTGTGTGCCAGCAGTCTTGGATTAGATTCTTGTGTTAAACACCTGGGTTTTAAAGTATTTGAGGACTTAATAGCTTAAGTTTACTGTAAGGCTGGCAACGGATTCTTGTACTTCTGGCATTGACCTGTTTGTTTAGGTATCTGATATTAAGAGCTTTAAGTGATTTTGATAGACTGAGATGGTCAGCTTTAAAGAAATGGTAATAACTACAAAGTGTCCCCACTAGGCGTCTTCAAAAGTATTGTCTTAAGTTAGGATTCATGAACTCAACTTTAGTGTCCTTGGTTTGCTTATTTACATTTATTAACCACTCTGTTTAACCTCTCACCTCTTCCTTAGTAATGTATTTCAAATTATACCTTTTGTCTGATTTTGCGTTAGGCTAGAAAGTCTACCTAATTGTACGCATTTATGTTGAAATATTGGCACAAATATTCTTAACTTTGCCTTTTCCGGGTCATATTTTCCATTCCTATTTTAAAATCTATATTAGTTCATGTTCTTACTTGTATCTTACCTGATATTCTTCTATTCTACTTCATAGATTAAATAAAATTGAGTACATTCTCTGAGGTTTTATTCAGTCTTTTCTTCTCAGCAAATTAATCCAGGACACAATGTCCTGCAAGGGGATAGAGGGTTAATCAGTGTTTGCATAACCTTTTCCTGAACTTTCCTAAGTTTTTCAGTTAACTGAGGTAACTGAATAAACCCACATATTTTGTGGTGTCCAGTGTTTCCTTTCCCTGTTAGCAAAGTTGCTTTAAGTAGCCCTGCATGTTTTTAAAGACTCTAACTAAAATGTGAAAGTTTGAATCACTGCTCACTGTATATGAGAAGCACCAGTTGAGATGGATTTTAGTAGTAACTCTTACCTGGCTGCTCACAATTCACTTTCCTTTTAATTTGTGAGCAGAGAAAGAAACAAATATCTTCTCCATAGGAGAAAAGATCTTGATATACAGAAGCATTTTTATAAGCTCTCTATCCACACTCTGTGCAATGATGGTGCCATATGGCCTGACAAACTGTCCTTGAAGGAGATGGAGGGCAGGTGTCCAGTCCCCTCTTGAACTGTACCAGTGAAAATCCTACATGCTCCAGATATGTAGCTTACGTAACACCTTCATGCTAGGTAGTGTTAAAGTGGAAGCTGTGGTGGAATGGTCCAGAAGCACAGTCCATCTGAATGGGCACACTGTCATAAATATGTAGATTAGGGAAAGGTATAGCTGTCATGGACTAAACTGACAATTTAGCCCATCTCCTCCACACTTGAAGAAGAAAGGTGAAAACTGACTGATATCTGCAAGGTAGAGATGAAACTGATACATAAGAACTGCCAGAACTACTCTCAAAATTTGTTAGAAAAATGTCTGTCATACTTAAAAACAATCCACTTTATCCAAAATCCTCTAATTCCAGTCCTGTGTCACTAAGCATTCCAAGTTTGACTACTAGAGAAATGAACTAGACCTTCAGGAATGATGGTTGAAAACCATCTTTATCACAGGGAATTATGTGAAAGGTTAGAAATGGGGTCTATGAATTTCAGTGCCTTGGATTCCTAATACCATATGATTAAAATAATAATCCCACAAAAATTCAAACAAGCATCCAAATAATCCTAGTTACATTGTTGCAGCAGTGACAGAGATTCTCTCGTTTGTCTCTAACACCATTAATTTTCTCACATAGCTACTGTGATGCTGTATTATTTCTTGTCTGCATTTTTTGATTTAATGACTTAATTTTCTTGTACTTGAAAATAATAAACTAAAATCTGAATGAAATTAAGTTAGTTCAGGGATTGGATAGTTTTAGTTGCAGCTGATGATGCGCTCATCTCGCTGTCTCCTGTGGAAACGGTACTGGTTTCTTCTTGCCTTCAAGTTTTTTTCCTAATTATGAGGAAACTTCTGACTTCCTCAGTCATGAATTTAAGTGTTTCATTGGGTTGCAAACTGCCAAAGTGTTCTAAGTAACTGAGAGGTGCATCTAGGTATGTTTGTAATGTGAATAATTAGACACATTCCTATCCTTATATACATTCACAAACTTAAAGGAAGGGGGAAAAAAAGTCCTCTCTCTAGCAGGCCTAGTGGAAAGCTAGAACATGTTTGAATAAAATATTCACTATGACTCCTTTATTTGACAAAAATTCCCAGACCATGACTTCCTTTCGTAGTTCAAATGTCAAGCATCCCTTCCACTGTGGTCAGGGTGGCATGCAGGAACAGAAGGAGACCCTAAACAGAAGTCTTTAATGATGACAAGCCTGGTTAACTCAATGACCCACAGCATCTTTTGTCTCCCTTTCTCCCCATGTTGGCTCCTGCTGATTTAGATGGGGGAAGTCAACTAGCAGAGCAGTTGCTCATGCATAGTCTAGGGAAAATGCTTTCTTCACTGTTGTGCATAGAGTGCAAAAGGGTCTTCAATTTCCTCTGTACTGTTTTTCAGTTTTTGTCTTTTTCTCTGATTGACTAGCTTTATATTGATTGAAAAGTCATTTCCTTTGCCTAGTCTTCTGAAAAACAAAATAAATGTTTTCTGTGACCCTAACTCTTAGATATTTCTTTCCACAGAGCTAAAGAAAAAGTTTCCTGTCAATTATATTGAAGGAAAAATTATATTGTTGTTTTGTAGCACTTTTTTTTCTCTCTATGTGTCAAAAGGGAGCAAATGATGCATTAAAAGCGTAAAAGCTGAAATAAAGATTAGGTGTAAAGTGCTATTGATCCCTTTACAAAAAGAAGCTAAGACAGATTCCACTCTCTGTCAGGTTACATTTTCAGTAAGTTTCCCAGATGCAAGGTTTGAAAGTTCTACAAAGGAGTCTTTAAAGTGTTGTTGAAAGTATCAAATAAGATTAGACCAGACAGCAAAAACAACCATTAAAAATGTCAGTGATGCAGTGAAATAGTGTCAGGATGCACTGTCCCGGTGTTTAAAGTATCCCAACACCTGGATGTTAAAGATGCCCATATGAACTTCTAGAATTTAAAAATATCACTCGCTACCTTCTCTGTGTGTACGCTCTACATATATATATATTTATTATACATACATATCTATCTCCGTGTCCAGAATCCACAAGT
This sequence comes from Tapera naevia, assembly GCA_033556795.1. Taxonomy (NCBI): domain Eukaryota; kingdom Metazoa; phylum Chordata; class Aves; order Cuculiformes; family Neomorphidae; genus Tapera; species Tapera naevia. The sequence goes on from JAUMJJ010000036.1 coordinate 17,721,916, forward strand.
TCTTAGGCACATGACGTAGCTTTCATTGGATGGAGCTGAAGAATGCTCCCATTTTCAGTTCCCTAACTTGCTATTCATCCAAAGAACAGTCTGGATATTTTGGAGATTGTTATAAACTAAACCAGTTCTAATGAGAGAACAAAATATCACCGTAAGTCAGTACAGCAGATTTTCTTCTAATTACCCTACCTTCCTTTTCCTGACAAACTCCTTTGCCATTCATTTGCTCCAACGAGGAAACTGGACAGCAGCTGAAAAATCAAGTGACTTCTTAGCAGAAAGTATGTGGTCAAATGCCATATTTATTAGAAACCAGATACTCAAAAGGTTTACATTACTTTCTACATCAATTGATGAATAAGTTTAGAAGCTGTAGGCACAAAATGTAGACAGGACCAACTATGAAACTTTTGATTGTTAGTTGCACGAACTGGAGACAGCAGAGCCAGATGAATCTAAAAAAGGATTAGGAAGCTGCTGATTAAATTCTATAAAGTAAAAAGGATCCTACAAAGCTGAGGCAATGCAATGAATGTCCTGATTCTCAGTAGGGCATCTTTAGAAAATATATGCGGGGGGGGGGGGGGGGGGGGGGGGGGGCGGCGGGGAAGGGAAGTAAAAAACCCTAAAACCCCCCAAAAAACACCACACAAAACAAATAGTAGCAAATGCCCAATGAAAGCAGATGATGAACCTTCATTATAATCTAATACATCTGGAAATATACCAGTGATGGTGAAGGTAGACTCTGCTACTCAAGAAGCACTAACAGTGTACAATTTTTGTAGAGCAAGGGGGTAAACCATTTGAAATCCTGCAACACTCATGATAGAGGCATGAGTTCAAAAAAGGGGTCGAGGATAAGGATGACAGATTATTTGGGGTGAACTGCTTTAAGCTAATACCAGAAGTGGCAGAAAAACTCAGAGATGAGGTTTAAATTCAAAGTTGTTTGAATTTCGAAGGAATTCGAAGGAATTTCGAAGAAGCCTGTACATTTGTACTAGAAACCTGAAGAGTAGAAAATACTAATTTCTGTTAAGAAAAGCTATTTGGTGACTTTGTGAAACCAGTAAACCCTGGCTTCACACAGATTTGTGTCGTATTTTCCCATTTCTTTTCTATTTGGAACGATTCTTCTCTGCCCTCTTACAACACAATGCACTTAGGTCATTCCGAGACACCCATAACGTATGCTTTCAGATTGTGCCATGTTTCCTAGTTACTTTTTGGGTTCTGGCTGACCAAAAGGCAGAGCTCAGTCTACTCCACAACTCTTCTGTATTTTTAACACAGCTGAATGTCGTATGTCTGATCCAGACAGAGGATGCAGAAACCCAGCTGCAACAGCAGAGCCAGGCAATGTTGACAAGACTTCCATAGAGCTAAATGATGAGTACTCTTTCCCTGTTTGGTGTGGCCTCATTTTCCACGTTGCAGCATTGTATGTTAGAATGATTAAGCGTTTTACTTATTATGAATTAATAAATCATGAACAAATCAATTCAGATAGAACATAGCTACCATGATCTATCGTTTAATTGTTGCTTGTGGTACTCGCCTGTACTCTTGTGATCATTGGAGAGGACAGAGTAAGAGAATAGGCTGGAGCTTGGTTTTCACTTTGAGTTGAGTTGGCAGCTTGCCTACTTTCCTTGTAGAATTTGGACTGTTTTGTCCAGTAGCTGATAATCCTTCCATGCATCCAACAGCAAACTCCTGTACTGTATTTTCCTGTCTGAGATTTTCCTTCTGAATTGATTGAGATCATGTGACACTAACCTTCAGGTATAGCCTATGAAGCGAGACCAGCCAAACACCTTGTCAAAACAGCGTATTTAATGGATATTCAAGAGTTGAAAAAGGAAAACAAATCAGTGAATTTACTAGAAGTTTTCTTACAGTTTTCAGACCTAACAGTGCTCTTGCTGCCAGATGCTGCCTTCGTTCATCTTGAAAATTATCTGCATCAATAGTAATTGTTCCATTTACATATTACTTTAAGAAACATTTTCCTCATACCATTACTGACAGCAGCTCCAACTGAGAACATGGACAGAAACATGTGATTCCACCTTTTTATAGCACACTGAAAGGAATCCATAGACAGGCTATTGAAGGACAGATGTGAGTGAAGTTACTTGACTGATCACAAGAATGACTCACCACTTCTTTTCAGCTAGTTATGATTAAATATATGAAGAAGATATATCAATGTTGATGTATAACATAGCAGCAGCTGATGTGCAAAACAACATTGATAAAACAGTATCAAAAACTTCAGCATTACCATTCAACTAACATACCATGTATCACTATAAGACTTCTGCAGAAGATTCAGTAACCACAGGAACTCGTATAGGTGTGTGTCTTTTTACTCAGAATTAGTATGAATATGTTATGTCGCAATGCCAACACATCTACACTGTGGTTCACAGACATACCCTTGTAAAGAACAATCTGTGCAGTGCACTCGAGCAAATGGCGTTACGACAGTGCCATTGGTCTAGGAATGAAGAAGAGCATTTAATCTGAAAAGAGCATGGAAATAATGGGAAACAAAAGGCATATATTGAATTTTCAAATGACTGTTCTTGTTGTGCCACTGTTATCTACGTTAGAAAGGACTGTAGTTACTACTCAGTTAATACACAGAACCAAATGAACACCATGTATATTAATCATTGAGTTCTTTTAGGAACTGTAATATGAGAACCTTCGTTGCATGTCTCATGTCATGCCTATCTTCCACATCACATTTTTAGACTTTGTTCTTACCTTCCGAAATTTACAGAACTGCATTTCAGCATCTCCCCACCTTTCTCGAACTTGCCCCTTTTATCATACCTGTGATTCCTTCCACAGGTTTTTACATTGAAACTCTGCTCTTTAAATTATTTAACTCCATGGTGTATGAAGAACATGTCCAGCTTGATAGCTTCTGTTTAAAGTATATCCATAATATATCTTACACTGTTCAAAATGCCCTATACTAATTACAGTGTCCTATACCTCTTTGGTTACTATTCTTAGTATAGCCTGTGTATGATATGCCTGGGGACCAGCAACATCAATTTTGTGTGGTTTTATGTAGGCTAATCTTGAGACTTTGAATTCTTTCCAAAATGTCCTGAAAAGAGAAAACTCTGAACTGTACTTCAGAAAAGAAATAAGTACAAGTACAGAGAAAAAAAAAAAAAGCAGATTTTACAATTACAATTAATATTCTTTCTAGGACCTTACATAAATGCGTCTGTAATGAAATGCAGAAGTGTTTGACTTTTGTTTACTCTGTAAAGATCATAGATCATATATATTTTGTTAAATATGCTGTGTCTGGACAGTAACAAAATGACTTCTTATCACTGGTCACAGTGCTTTGTGGCAGCAGGGACTCTCTGGAGGGAGAGGCAGATTGAATCTTCCTTGGATAAACATAAGTGTGCCTGTGAGAAAAAGCTTCTAGATGGCGAGACACAGCATGGTACAGGGTCTGTCACACTGTTGGAGCTGGAAGACTCTAAAGAATAGGCCAGTAATAAACAGGCAGCAGAGATAAATCTGGGAGAGCATGATGGGAGGATATGGAGTTGGTTCAATCCCAGAAAGCACTGAAGCTGCTATACAGGAGCAAGAGTGGAGGAAGGAGCTATCCGCTTATATGAGCAGACTTCAGACAGAACTATACTATAATAAAGCCTAGTTGGAGAGGAAAAGGACTTTGATTTCCTGATACACTTACTTCAAAGACAGAAACAGGGCACTTCTAGTTCTACGCTCTGCACCCCTTCACAGCAACGACGTTCACATGCTGAAGGGGAATGTAAAGGAGTTTGCCTTTGAGTATTTAAGATTTTTTGCCTGCTAGGCTTTACATTTTGTCCATCCAGAAGGATAAACAATGTCATGTGATTTAGATCGCCCACCTCACCCACCAACTGCAGTATTTTGCCCTGAAGGTTGCAATTTATTGAAATAAAATAGCAGCAAAAGGCTTCCTTGTCTGTAAGGTAGAATACAAACCGAAAAAATAATTTCAGCATAATGCAAGTAATTTCTTAGAAATATTTTAACCAGTTGAATCAGTGAGTGTTATTCATTGACTCAAGAACAAGAAAAAAACACTATTTAAAATATCTCTTCCTTTCCTCTAAACTACTTAACCCTTTTTATTCAAGCTTTCCCTGAAACCTTACTTCTCTATTAGGGCTCAAGGCACAAATGGCAGGGCAGATCACATGGAAGGTGATCACCATGGGTTGCATACCGTATTTCAGTTATTCCTCCACTAATAATTACATACTTCGTATTATTATAAGTCATGTGTGAGGAAGATCATCTATTTGATGCATTTGTTACTAGTTTGTATGTTGCACCTTCTTAAAAAAAGGAAACAACCAGGTCAGATGGCATTTGATGGCAGGGATTGATCCTGTTTATTGGTGAAACAACTTACACTCCCAGAAGAGGAAATGACTGAAAGAGTCATAAGAAGCTTAGGGTGTGCAACACAAGAAAATACTGAGAAACCTCTGAGAGGAAAAAGGAACAAACAACATACTCAAGAAAGACAGAAAAAGAGGCTTCAGAGAAACAGAAGAAATTATGCAGGTCAGAAAGCCACTGAATTGAGTGAAAGCAGACTTGGAAGCAAGAACCTGCCCTGCAAGGACACAGGGGGCAGAATAAGATTTCTTTGCAAACCTTTTGCTTTCTGCTGTGTTTTCCCTGTTGTCTTTAGTCTTCATATAAAAGTGAAAGCCTTTTTTGGACTTTTTAGGGTAACACTCTCTTCATTCCACTGAAAACTCTGTGAAACAGCAACTTGTTCTTACAGTGTCTTCATATGATTGGGGTGTTAGTGGACTACTGCTACTTCTCTGCAGTGAGCCGACTGAACACAAGGGGAAAGGTATTCTGCTCTCTGCTGAAGGAAAACAAACACTGGTAGAAAAAAGTTACAAGGGGAGTCAAATGTCAAGAGGGCTCAACTTTCTGAATATATTGATTTCATTGAGAAAAAATAAAAATACTGAAAGTATTTTCTCTGAGATATTTCACAATTATGAAGGAAGGGAATGGGAGAGTAAGAAGAAATGGAAACTGCAAGAGAGTGTAAAAGGAAACTGACTGTCCACAGCAGACATCTATTTTTAGATTTAAAAGAACACTGTCTTTATCAGAGTCTTCTCTGAAAAGCAAAAGAACTATTATCCACCTTTTTAAAACTGCAAAAGAGTAAACAAAATATAAACAAAGATAGAACTGAAGATATTTGCAGCTTTTCTTCTTCAGATAAATGTGTCAGGATTCACTCTCTGTAACACCTAGCATTTGTTTGTTCACAGTGACCTGATTTTCAGGAAACTTTAGGTTTTCATGTATATAAGTGATTTATCATGAATACATACCCTGAATTTTGTCATACATGTATGGAACACGGTTACCAAGGCAAAAAAATCGTTTGTGGAAAAGATGTATCATTAAACCATTAAAGTTTTCTTGCACATAGTTTCCTATAAATCAGATCCAAACTACTTAAATACTAATCTGTGCTAATGCTTTTATGTGTAAAATAAGTAAGTATGTTTTTATTCCATTTCAAACAACCAATCCTTCTTTCTTGTCCATATTTACATTTTTCTCTTGCATTAAGTACATATAGTTTAACACATTTAGAGACTAATCCTTCAGCTGGGGAATGAAATTTCACATCAAAGCAGATACAATATTTTCATCATGTGTTTAATGGCAACATTTTGCAAATGCATGAGAAGTAATAATTGCTCATCAAGCAAAATAAAATGAAACTTGGAAAAATGTAGAGCAGCTTTAATAAACTATTTGACCTGCAAAGAAAAATATTTAAATTTGAAATCAACTCATACAAGCAAATCACTCACCAAATTTCCTAATATTGTGGTGCTAAGCTAATTATCCCTATTAAACATTATTAAAATAACATTTTTTCCTTTGAAGTTAACACATTAGTGTTAAAATAACTATCAGACATGAGTTATATAAAAAACACAAACAACAAAGACAAATGCACAATATTAAGTATATGTTCTTTTAGGTGTTTGGACTTTGTGCTGAAGATTTTTAGGTCATATCAGAATGCTGCTGTTTACAACACAACACTAGAAATACAGAGGACAGAGGGAGATCTGACTTCCTACTGCAACACCTTGAATGAATTTCAAAGATTTCGGTTCTGGAATCAACACATTCTTTAGAGCCAAAATATCTCTCTGCTGCGTTAACTGGGTCTACTCTGATGCAAAACTGAGGAGAGACATGGAGGGCTTTTTAAAAAAGCAAATGTATTTGCATAAAACACACAAGTGAAAAATGAAACTTTCAAACTAAATTCACATCAAGGGTGAAAAGGATAGGTGTTTATAATTATTCATTATAAAAGTTACTGTTGAAATCCATTCCAACATTTAAAGTATGTATTTGAGGTAATCAAATTACAATAACTTTGCTAATCCAACAGAAGAATAAAAATGGTTCAGCTGGATTTGTCTTAGAAAAAAAATGTCTACTCAGAGAAAAATAAGCATTATGATGATTAACCACCATTCTGTGAAGTATGTCACTAAATGTTGACTTTAATTAATTAGTTTAATTAGTTTGTTTCTTCAAATGCAAAACACAACTTAAAATTTCATATATAATATATATATTTCATGGGAAATACGAAATGCAAGCTTTCTCCTGTCTCCTTATTTGGGAGAAAGAGGAACAGGAGACAAGCATGGCATTCGAAAAATTAACACAGGACATTTTCTTTTCAAAACAATCAAAGAATGTTTAATCTTCTTGCAGCGTTACTTAATGATTCATGCATGTAATCATTACAGGTATTCATCAGCCCACCTGTAGCTTTATGAAAGTTAGAAATGGCCTTCACTGTTATTATTTCAACCAAAAGGCATATACAAGTACAAGTTTTAGACATTGCATCTAGGTGTGGTAAGATTTCATCTCTGAAGACATAGCTCTCTCCCTTATTACAGATAGAATCTAGCAAACTTGATTAGAACACATATTTAAACCTTATCATCTGTCTAAAAAGTCGGACTCAACTAGACTCCATGATTAAGCAGAGGGCTGTTGTCAATACACGACAGAAAATAACTATCGATGGAAAAGATAGTTATTTTAATCAATGGGAAATAATGACGCAAAAGATCTGATAAACTGTATTGTCTACAAAACATTTAATAACCCCTCTACCGACTTCACTTCCAAATTAGGTAAACCTAGGATATTCTTTCTTTAACTGATTAGACTAAACTTAAACTATCTTGAGGGCTAACAAAGAAAATAAGCAGAACTTGGCTGTCTTTCTCCTGTGAATCTTTCTCATGAGCCAGCAACTCATGAGTGACTATTTTTTGTTATTACAATGACAATTCTGCCCTTGTTTACATCTTCATCTCTTCTTACGAGAGTTTTAAATAAACAATAGAAAAAAAATGCAATAATTCTTTCCTGAACTTGCTGATGGGGAGAAGAAAAATGCAAAGATTTCAGACATAAGATGCGCATAAAAGGGAATGAATGGTCAAAGATATAATAAATTTCTTAAGACCTAAGCTTAAATTTATAAACTGTGTTTCACTTAGAAAGGGGGAACAACCTGAGTTTTAAAAATGAAAGAAAATAAAAAGCCCTCATGAGTGCTAAATTCTGTTTAGGATCTTGTAAAAGAAACTGCCCTTTGGACCTCCTCCAGTTTCCCCATATTCCTAACCAAAATTGAACAGTTGCCCTTGACCACATATACTTGTTCCTGAGGATATTACTTCTATTTTCCAAAACTGTTTCAACTCCAGTATGAAGAAAAATGCTGTGTAAATGAAAAATGTTGCAAACAAACATCTCAGCATTTCTGTTTTGAATTTTCTCACAGTCTTTTAATCTGCCAAAAAGCTTCATTTTTTTCTGAGTTTTCTATTTTATTTTGTCAGAAACATTATTTAAATTGTTCAGTTACTTGAATTTTCATTGGACTGTAAAGCCACATGTCAAGCCATCTCTTAATGACACAATAGAATATATCCCGCTAAAGTTAAATCAGTTTTATGTTAATTTGTATTAAATGTTTGTTAAAGATATCTTGTCTTTTGACATGTTAGTCTGCAGCACCAGTTTTTGAAATCTGTATATCTCTGCTGAAGACAGCTGAGCAAAACCTATTTATAACAAATATGGGTATTCTCTGCTATTTGAGAGAATAAAATAATCTTTCCCAGTTAATTAATTTCTGCTTTAATACAATTATATAAAACTCCCTCATACTTTATTTCCACGTAAATCTGTGATTAGCTTATACAAATGTGATCAGTAAATACGAGGGGGTTTTATACCTATGACTTCACAATATTTCTTGTAAGAAATTAACTGGGCAAATGAGAAATAACCTTTTTTGTAACTGCTTTACACCTTTCACCATACAAGAGCTTTGTTGGCAAGCACTTAAATATAATTGCATTGAAAATTAAGCGTATAAATTAAATACAAAATAAATTTGCATTGAAAGTTCATTTTGTTGGGGTTTTTTTACTGTTTACCTGACACTGCTTAGAACAGAATGTATACCCTTTAGATGTAGTATATAGAGAATTCTGTCTCATCGTCATTCAAGGATTTAGCATAATTTGGATAGGACTTCAAAATGTAAGTCTTTTAATTGAGCTGATGTGAGGACTTCAAGCTCGTGGAGGTGTACAATATATGTCTGGGTTTTGAGGCATATAATAAGCATACAAGTACTTTCAAAACAGTATATTCAGTAATTGCATCATGTATATCTTCTAAGACACGAAATGTAAGCATCTGTATGTAAAATATTTGACTCCTATGAGCCACAGAGGTAATAAAATTATATTGTCATTAAAAATTTTATTTACATGTTTTTGTAACCTCTACATCATAGTCAAGATACAGTTACAGCTGAGGACTAACTCCACCACTGACCTTTTATGACATTCTGTAAAGCTTACTGTCAGCACTACAAGCTGCAAAGTAATGGAAAAAAAACCTAAAACAATTCCCAAACCCAGATCAGTTTCTAACCACTTGTAAGCTCAGCCATGTTATGTGATAAAGTGACCCAGCATGTATCTTGCATCTGTAATTATTTCCCATAGTTCCTAACGCAGTCGTCCTAACGTGAACTAATCCATGAACTAGTCATATCCATATTTAAGAGACTATTTCTCCCTTTTCACTTCAGAATTAATACTTTGTTGATATACACGGGCAGAGGCAATTTAATAAACTCTTGGAACAATTTTCTCACTCAAGTTATATGAATACTCATTAAGACAGCAGTCCCTCATTTTCACATGAAGCATCTATGTTATATCAGTTTAGGGCACAAATGCAGATTTGTGCAACCCATTTAATTCACGCTTTACCTAGTTGAATATAACACTGGAATGAACATAGTTGAAATATTTTTCTGTGTGTCTACACTCAAGATTTAACTTTCTAAATACTTCAAAAAAACCTATGTTTACTTTAAATTCATTTAAATATAGTTGCGTGAAAAATGTAAGGTATTCAGATTTGACCTGTTTCGAAAAACGCTTTCTGAATCTCTGAAAGAAAAGTGGATTGCAAAGTGCCAAATAGATACAGATGCATTGCAAAATATTTGAGCCCAGGTTTTTAAATTTCAAAGTTATATCTGTTGTGCAAGGTTCACTTTTTCTCCACAGGAATCAATGTTTTGTACTACAGAAAAGGAAAGTCACAAGAGAAACATGGAAAGAGTGGCCCAGCTGCTTTTGTAGCTTGTAATAAGTAGTAAGAAAGTGATTTGAACTTAGTTTTCATTTCTCTGGTGGTCCAACAGGCAGTAGCTGTTGGGAATGGCACCTTTAACTACACTGCTTTAATTCAGCTAAATTTCAGGGGAAGGGTAAAGTTCGTGGAGGGCAAGGTTGCTTTATGAATGTACTGAATTTCTCTCAACTACACTTTGATCACAGACTTAAACTCATGTTCTTAGAGTGAAGAAACATATGCTAAAGAAGAACTTGTCACGCAGGACATCTATAATTAAAGAATATCTTCAATGAAAGCATTTCAAAACATCTCCATTAAGCTTTGTCATACTGCGAAAAGAACATGAGCCTCTGTGTAAAGAAAAGTTAAACAATTGTCAGCTGAAAGCAGATGAGGGTTTTATTGAATACCTGTATTACTTATTCATGAAGACGTACCCACGCAAAGCAGACCAGTTACAATCATTGCTTTTAATCATTGTGCAATTTTTATTACTAATGGAACTACAACACAAAAAGAGAAGGATAGATTTCCTTTACTGGTGGCCATAGTTTTATTTCAGGAGAAATCAGTGACCTAGGTCACTGAGTTGTCACTGTTCATGAAGAGACGGGTAGGATTACTGTCTTGAAGACAGCACAGATCGGGACGTTCAAACCCCATGAACTGGGGTTACATAAAGGTTAAAGTATGGATAACAATTTCTAAAAAGAATAAAACTTATTTGATGATAAACAACAACAACAGAAAATATAACACAGATATATAGAATTTCTAAAAGAATATATAATAATTTCTCATCAAGAGGGTAGTATAATTTCTTCAATTTTTTAAGTGAAAAAAATAAAAATTTTGAGAGCCTACCAAGATATTTGGTTGTTTTTACCTAATTATAGTTATTTCCACTCATAATAATATCTGTTTTAATTTATAAGCATACGTGACTATAGCTCTCCAGGCATTTTGGTAGACACAGCTATAAAATGATGCCAAAGTGTGTGTGCAAGTAATTCTTTTAGAAGTTTCAAAAATTAATAAAAAATCTTCTCATTAGCAGAAGTTTAAAGAAAAATTAATATTGTCCCCAACCCTGAAAGATAACAGTGATTATTCAGTCTGTATGAAATGAGGATCATTAACTGTTCCAGATAATGAGATTTTTCTACTTTTCTCAAAACTGTGACATGGAATACTCAAATGTTTCTGCTTCAAGCATGTTTTCACTGTCCTAGCAGAACATACTACTACAACTCATGTTTCAGCTGTAAATTTGTATTTTTATTTTTTTTTAAATTATGGTATTATGATAATGAAACATAGTTGACAGATAGAAGCTGCTATCAATATGGAATATATTTAATTTCCAGCATACAATAAGTGATACTTTTTTTCTTTAAGATCATGGTCCACACTGTTTCAAGTACCATTGAGATCATCATCCTCAAGGGTAGACACATTCAAAAATCTACCTGATTCTGCGTAGTGGAGATTCCCACTTTGACAACTTTACTTTTCAGACCTTGATTTGATTGTTTCACTAATCTAAAAAGTCTATAGAATAACTTTTAAAATATTAGACTTGAGTGCAATCCAGAACCTGATTCTGCACAGAAGCTCTTTCATGAAAATATAGAGGTCATAGCTCTTTGCTTAAATGAACTGCTAAAACAATATCCCTTGGGAGTAAGAAGGAAGAACTCTTTTGTCTCCTTTAGACTTGCACCTGGAAAACTGAGGTCAGAACATAGAGAACAGGCAAAGATCAAGATATATTTATTCATTCATTCATTCTTCTGTCTGAGCCAACAACATTACAAAGGATAGGAAACATACTTTCATTTGTTGTTGGGTTTAATATCTTCTCTGTTTTTCTTATTGGATCTTTTTTTCTCTGTCTGCTGCTGTTTCATTCGTAGGTTTTGAGTGCTCTTTTTTCAAAGGGAAACCCACCTGGTTTCCATTTGATACCCTCAAGACCTGTGGTGTTAATAGAACCCATCTAGTCCCATCCACAATACTTTGTATTTCTACAGTAAGCATGGCAGAACTCAGGCGTGTATCATTTTCAGGGACTAAATGGAAAAATCTTTCATTTTAAAAGGTGGTATCAAATATTGGAAGTAAATATTGTGAAAAATCAACATGAAATAAATTCCCAGAGCTTTCTCAAAGAGTAGCAGTATGCCCGTTAGAAACGTATATTTCATGTCAGTTTTCAAAACAAAACCAAACCATTCCAAAGGCTGATAAGCAAGCATAAACAGGGGCGAAGAAACAGGTAAAATGTAAAGTTCATCCAAAACATGAAGTTAAGGAAAACATGAAGGCTTTTTCTTTGCTTATGGGCATTTTTAAACCATGCGTGGGTGTTACAAGACTTAAAAGTTGTTCTGGATCAATTCAGAAGTTTGCCAATTTGAACTTAAGCCAAATGACTATCCAATGAAAAGTAACAGATGCACGTGATGACATAGCATTCCAGTTCAAGGACGCAGCAGAACTATCACTCTAGTTCTCCCCGGTGACAGACAAAACTATTGATTGCACATTTACAGCTCAAATGCCTTTTTTTTTTCTCCTTTCTAGAATAACAACAGAATTTGAAGTGTATGAAGAGCTTGTGGGTTTGGCTTCAATTCAAGGCCAAACAAAGGGCTTTGACTTTCACCACAGTCTGCAGAAGCATTTACAAGCTCTATATTTGGATTTGCGCAAACTTGTTGATTTTTCAAGCTATCAAGCATTTTCAACAGCTAAAGCACAGAATAGTACATTTGCTTTTTGTTTTCTTATGGAAACATTTACAGGTACTACAATCCATCCAAGAAAAGGTTAACTGATAACTTGAAACCTGCTATATTTTGTGCGTTATGCACTGAAAATTAAATCACTGATAATTGATCTACCAAAGCCAGTCACCAAAGAGAGCCAATTAATTTGGGTTACCTGAAAGCATATATTGTTTTTTCTAGGCAGGAAAAGGAAAGGTAAAGACAGGGGGAAAAAAAAACCCAAGCAGTTCATATTTCCTTCATTTTTATTTTGTTCACTGAATAATTTGTAGAATATGTAAAGAGAACACAGGAGTTTTTAAACTCATGTGGCTAAAAAAATAGAAAAAAATCCAAAAGCTAATTATTTTCAAACTGTGCAATTTTTTTATCTATTTTCAGGTCCTTATCAAAACATTAATACATCTTTCCTACTTTCAGGTAAAGTTTAGAAGAAAGAATGTATTTCAACCACTTCCCTTTTTTTTAATATTTCTTTTTATTTTTGTGGTACAAAATTTATCTACATATACATAAAAACTGAAAGTGCTTTTCCTGCCTGCTTGATGTCTTTTTTCCCTCTCTTTTCCACTTCACTTTTCCAAAAGGAGGGCAAAAATAAGGAGGAACTGCTAAAACTAGAGTGAGTGCAGGACTTTTTCTTATTTACAGACTCTTATTTACGGGTTCAGTTCGTGTGACTGATATTAATACAAATTTTACGTAGTTTTTTTAAGTAAAAATCATAAGAGAGACAAACAAATGTCAACCAGTTTTACTGAGAGAAGAGAAACTGAGCAGAGAGAATGTCCCACAGAGAAGCTGGCTCTTAACACAGGAACTGAGGCAACATTAAAATGCTGCCAAAGAAGACAAGTGTAAAGATCTGGACATGAGCATCACTCCACTGCCTAGGACTTTAGGTGGAGCTACGTGTAAGAGAGAGAGGGGACTGTCTACTGCATCTCGGAGCAGTACAGCACAACAGGATCCGGTCTATAGAGCTTATGAAGATCGTGAATTTCCACACCATGCACATTTTGGGGAGAAAGGGAGAAAGTTTTGTTTCAGACTAGCTCTGGTTTCTTGCCATGGACTAAGCCCAAATCATCTGAAAACAAACCAGGTTGTACATTCTGAGACAGCTACGAAATCTGAATCAACACACATTAATTGAGGAGAAATGGGAAAGTTTACACTTTGGATGCACTTTGTTGACTCCAACTAAAATATTAATGTCTCCTCAAGAAGCTCTTACTTGAAGATGAGGAACTTGGGTAGGCTGAGTGATTGTCTCCCATCCAGAGTATAGAAGTAGTGGTGTTAAAATGATCTCCACTTCTCTGTTTCTAGCTAAACATTAGGCATATCATTTACATTTTCTCTTCCAGAGAAGTCTGTTACACTTTGCCTTCAGATATGAACAAACTTGCAGATAGAGGGCTTTTGCAGTTCAGAGAATTCTGTAAATGGTGGTACTTCAAAAGGCAGATTAAAAAACCTGCTTGATAGTATTGATGATTATTTTTTTTACCCTTCTGTGATCTCAGTATATCTGTGTGTAATATGACATTAACTTTGATTTTTCTTACTCCCTAAAATGTTACAATTTGTGCAAATATTTTAATGTCTGTTATGATGCAACTGAAATACTTTCCACTTCTGTACACTGCAATGTTGATGAAAACCCACAATAAAAGTACTATATATAGCAGCACTGTATGTGAATGAATATAACAAATTTAGAGTCCCTTTAAGATTAGATTCTATATTCAAAGAAGTCAAGCAAGCATGAAACCTACAGTTACTCAGGCTGTTTGAAGCTGCCTGTGCCCAGAATACACCTTCTGCTGGGCAGAGACCATTTTATGGGGTTCTTTTAGAATGGAAAGAAAGCATGACACATTATAGATAAAATCTATATTCAAAATAACTGTTAACAGCTTTGGTACGGCAGTTACAGAAACACTGAAAACACAGCAGCGAATAGACTAACAGGTCAGTTAATAGGTTCATAAGTTATTGAAAGTAGGTAAAGTATTTGCTAAACTCCTGACTAAAATTACAGGTGACAGATTATGTTTGGTGATTTTTTTGTTTCTTTTTGTTTATTTCTTGTCAAACTATATAACAAACTTACACAAATGGCTGCTCTTTGCAGTGTTGCTCAAGTTCTGTGGGAGAACAGATTCACCTGGTCAGCCCAGACAGAATAAGATTATTTAATGCACCAAAATAGCTGGCAAATATTAGGACACAGTGGTTTATTTATGGTCTTATGTTTCCTGTATATTTTCGTCTTTTCTAGTATAATATCATGATGGGGTATCCTTAATTATTAATTTGTGAATTTAGTATTTGAAAAAAAGTATTTTTCTATAAGTGATCCTTTGCAAATTTTTTTAAGGTTATAGCTTATGTACATGCACTTCAATCTATTTTGAAAATGAATGAAAGGAAAGCATTTTGAATTTTTGCACATGAAAATATTACAAGCAACTGCATTTTTTTCATGTAAAAAACTAGCCAATTGAATTTGGGGTTCAAGAAGAAACCTTAGTTTTGTATACGTGGACATTCTTGGTTTTGACTTTGCAACCTCAATGCTTAAACACAGATCTTTAAATTGTTTGGAAACTAGGGTTGTTGTTCATTTGTTCTCATATGAAATGCATACGTATCTTAGATTTCCTTTTTCTTGTTTTCAGCTAAAATAATCTTCAGTTGCTAAAGTAAATCAATAACATTTGTTTCCAACTCCTCTTGTGACAAATCTGTTAAATATTTTTCCTTTTTCTTAATTAGACTGTAGTGCACAGATGTGCTCCATTATTACCTTCATTTCTCTCTCTTTCTCCTTCTCTTTCCTCCCATGCCTTTTATTTAGTATTCCAAAGGCAAAGACAGTGATTAATTCACCTGAATTCCTTTTTTCAATACTGCAGGTCAAAAAAACTGCTTTTGCTGGACTGAGGTGTATGATATTCCCAGGTGATTCTCTCCAGGCCACAGAAAATGAAGCCTAAGTGTGTAGAGCATTTCTTGGGTGTACTTTGGGTGCCACTGATTTCCATGATACTTTGAAGCTTACTTCTTTTCTACATTCAGTTGTGTTTTCCCCTTCTTCTACCATTTCCATTTCTACCTTAAAAAAAGTAGCTTAAAAGTCTGAACTAAAAAAAAAATCATCCAACCTCTAACACGTATCTTCTATTTCTAATATTGAATAGCTTTCTTAGGAATATAAAAACAGTATGTCAAAATTTCATTTATGCATTGTTAATTCCATTTTTTGCAACATTCCCAGAATAATTCCAGAATTATTCCCAGAATAATTTTACAGGAAACCAAAAATAATAGAGCGTCAGACTAAGATGGAGTAATACAGAGACTAGCTTCACACAGTTTTAACTACCTGTCAGCTTCTACACAAAACTTATATTGTCTCATTAATTATTTCTCAGAAGTAATAATACTAATAATGATAGCAACACTTTTAATTTTCATAGCCTAAAAAGCCTTTGCATTTGAAAAATTCCATTTGAGCTTTCCATTGTTTCTCACATAGTAATAGTTCTCATTTTACACCTGATTGGTTGCCTCAAAGCCTTCGTATTTTTCTAAGGTGAGGGACTGCTGGTCCACAAGTATTTGTAGAAACACCTAGTGCCATGGATGGTTTGAAAAATTAAAATATATGACAAAAATAATTCTCGCAGAGATAAAATATGCTTTAATTTTTTGGACATTTTCTTCCTTTGACAAATATAAATTCAAAATGAAGAAAAATAATTTATTTATTGTATATGTCTGAAAAAAAACTTCATCAATATATAGCAAGTATGAAATACAATGGTTCATACACTTTAGCATTCTAGACATGCATTATAAGGAGCTGAATACATGTAGGCATCTTCTATTTTCTTTTACTGAAATTGTAAATTGCATATGGTTTTAACAATTGTGTGATGCTCGTTTCCCTTCCTGAATGAACATACTTCTGAGAACAAATTATTGGAGCAAAAGGATTATATTTCTGCTCCTTTACAGAAGAACACACAACTGGCTTCAAAGCATTCAAATTTTCAGTCACCAAGAATCATTATTGCCTTCTGCAGCAGGACCTTAAAAAAACAGCTCTTATTTCTCCCTCAGTAAAGCACACAAGTACTCTGATACATTTCATTTACTGTTTCAAAGATACTTATATTTTCCACCACTATGATTAAAATAAAAAGGAGATGAAGATTTATGTACCAACATATGAATCTGTATCTCTAGAGAGAAATACTTTCACTTCATTCTAAATGGAAACAACAGATTCTAAGAGATCTCTAGCATGGTCTAAAATATATATATATAGCCAGCCTATGTCTTTTCCTAAAGTCATAAAAAGGCCATAGAATGTTATTCATGAATTTGGGATGGAGAATTTCTACAGATACATTGAGTTTTATGATGAAATCAAGAATATGCATGTGTTCACAAGATCCTGTGATGATTGTAATAGGAACTATGAAGTCTTTCTCACTTCAAAGAACCATTTAGGCTCTTCTGGGGCAATTCGATGTGACATTGGCTTTGTTACCATAATAAGGTACAATGTGTCCTGGCAGAAACTAATTTTGGATTGAAAAATCTATGGTACATTATGAAAGAAATTTACCATGAGAGTTTTCAATTCAAATGCTTTCCTAAATGCTCACTTATTTTACTTGCTTTAAAAAACCTATGTATTCTCCCTTTCAGGCATTTAAATTGTTTTGCCTGATTTCAAGTAAATAAACAAATATATATATATTATTATGTGATATTCATAAACAGTATCAGTGCTTGGACATTAAACACATCTGTGCTTACACTGAGCATTTTTGTCAGTATCTGGGCCCAGCACAAGGGCTGATGGCTCAGTTTAACAAAGGAATTTATGGAACTCCAGTTGTCAGGACCACCACAGATATTTCTCTCCTGAGTTCCACAGGTTGTTGTGGAGCATGCATCCGCATAAAAATAATGAAGTTTAGGAAGTGTTTCAGCAGTTGCATAATGCCATACTCTGGTGGATTCTGTTGTTTATGCCCTTCTTTGCGTTTGTGGAGACATGAGATTCTGGTTTGAGAGCTATTGAGCACGATGCCCATCGTGTATTTTTCTGTGCTGCTGACAGATCGTATCATTTTTTGTAACAAAAATATGCTCTACCAATGCACAATTTTACATAAGGAATGAGTATGACAACTGTCAGGTTTTTTTAGAAATGGAAAAATAATAAGGGCAGGTGGGGGCAAAGCCACTAGCAATTCGAAGTGAACTGTCACTTTCTGTCTAAAGTTAGAACTAAGTGGAACCAGATGGGCAGTGTTATGGTCTCCAAAGTCTCACTAGTTTCTCTGTTTAGATGTGTCTCCAGGAGCCAATGCAGTTATAGCTGATGACTGAGAAGAGTCAGGAGTTCCAGTAAAGTTAGTCAACCGTGATTGAGATTGATGGGCTTTAATAATATTCTCATCTATGAAAACTACTGATAATGCTCACACTGAGTGCAGATTCTGGATTAAGTTCTACATGGTCACGAACCAAAATACATCAAAAATGTTTACACCTTCATGAGAAACTTTAATGTGATTTTAGTGATGAATATTTGTTGTTAACATAGAGATAGTAATGATCACTAGACATTCCTATTCTCAGAAAGTGACCCCAATATCATCAGAATTTCCAATATGGAAGAAGCAGTGAATGGATGTTGTCATATAAGAAAATGCAATATACCTGTAACAGTAGCTTTAAAAAATATTCTTATTTTTTAATTGACCATTGTTGATTTTTTTTATTTCTTGAAGGCTGTAAGAAAGTGTTTGTTAGTGTCTTTCTTTTTGGCTGCTGGTTTTTAGGGGGAGAGAGGTGTTGGATTTTTTAAATTTATTTACTTATTTGTTGGCTGAATGAATGGAGATTTGGAATAAATCTATGACAATAGTGGGTATTTTTCATATTTTGGTAAAAGGCATGGAATGAGAATTGAACAAGGCATGTAGCTGCTTGTTCAAATTTTTCATAACTGAATATGAAATAACATGAACAAAGATATCTTTTGACATCTTAGTTTAGACTGTACCCATATGGCAATGTAATATATTGTCTTTCTACAATGTAAGCCTCTTAACGTACAGCTTCTGGTAATTGGAATATCAACAGAAACACGAATGGATTTTAACCAGCCTAATAGATCTAAAACAAAACAAGTTTTTTAAGAATTAATGGTAAAATTATCAACATTATGATGTTATTACGATGTATAAAATGACACTGTGCCTATTGATAAGCAACATACATTTGCCATGAATTTCATAGGGACTGATATATTGAGAAATGTATATCTTGCAGTCTCTAAGTTTTTTCTATGTTATGCTTTCCATTTAGGAAATAAATTTTCTTATGCCCTTCCATCCACTTCACAAAGCAAAGATAAATCTATGCCAGACTGTGTTACCATGTTTCCCAGTGGTGTACACTACCCACAGTATAAAGCATTATTTGCAAGTGGTCACAGGATTAATCATGACCCAATTATAGTTTAATCACTTAAGTTTCTGCCACATTCCTGCCTGACTGTCCAAATAGGTAAACTTAAATACCCCAACAACATGTTGAAATATTTTTGTTAAAACATCACTGAATCTTATATACGGCTGTTAGGATATTGACAGGTAATTTATTTCTCTCGTTTAGATTGTTTGTTGTTCACCATGTTGTACGCAATGAATTGTGCAGCCCCTACGAATAGCAAGAAAACCAATTTCATGCTTCTGTCCTAAATAGTCTTATTTGGCAAAACACCTACTAAGTACTTTAAGCACATATGCAACTGTTTCTATTCTCTATACAATACAATATAATACAATATGTTAATATTTATTAATGTTAACGTTAATTCAAACTATATTTTTTCAGGATTCTGGTTTTTGCTTTCTAACATAAGTCAAGCAAGAATAGAAAGTGATCTTTTCGATGGGAAATAGACTCTATCTCCTGTTCAGAAATGTATTTGCCCTTGCCAGGAATCAGATACTTTAGCAGCACGAGCTAAAAAAAGATAAAACACAGTCATACAAGTCTCATAGCTATGCACACCACCTATTTCCTCTAGATAACTAATACCTAGCACTGGTAAATTTATGTCTTTGAAGGGTTCTAAGGGAGAGAGGCTACTACTCTTTTGCTCTTTAATGGGACCACTTAAGCACGCTGTTGAAAACCCAGTACAGATAATTGATTCTGAGGTCGCATGAGCTGAAAGGAAGGACGTGTGCCATTTACACATTTTGCTCATGTGGTAGTATTGATTCTGTCCTATAAACCAACGTGTCCCCACATAAGACAAACAAAGTGTTTGAAGTGAAATGCACCAACCTATTCAAAGCATCCGTTTTCTGGAGGGAAAAAAAGAGAGAGAAAGTGAGAGAGAGAGAGAGAGAGAACAACTTAGAAAAGCAACGAAGAACACAGCTTTTTTTGGTCTGATAATGGTCCCATCTGTGAAAATAAAGGGTGTGAAAATCATCTAAAGCATGCAAGAACTTTTGCAAAGTGGACAGAGAAATATGCTTTCATTTTGATAACCTTGAACTTTCAGAAAGACATAACAGAGAAGAAAGTATATTGTGGGCAATATGAAAATAATGAGAGGGCATTGTATGGTCTCGTGGTTGAACCCTGGCTGGCAACAAAGCGGCACATGGCTGATCTCTTACTCCCCTCCAGGGAGAGAATTGGAAGGGTAAAAGTGAGAAAAATCATGGGTTGAGACAAAGACAGTTTAATAGGTAAAAAAAACCTGTGCACACAAGCAAATGAATACAAGGAATTCATTCACAAATTCCCATCGGCAGGCAGGTGTTCAGCCGTCTCCAGGAATGCAAGGCTGCATAACACATAACAGTTCCTTTGGAGGACAAACACCATCACTACGAACATCGCTACTTTCTTCTTTCTCCAACTTTCTATTACTAAGTATGATGTCATATGACGTGGAATATCCCTTTGGTCAATTATGTTCAACTGTCCTGCTCAGTGATGTGGTGGTATCAGGAACAGAAAAGTCCTTGGCTCTGTATAAGCACAACTCAACTATATTGAAAACATCCCTGTGTTATGAATAGTGTTTCCAGCACAAATCCAAAACATAGCACTGTACTAGCTACTATGATAAATGTATCCCAACCAAAACCAGCACAGATTGATTTACAAGTACAGAGGCATACGCATGAGAATTCTCTTCTGAATAAAGGTCTTATTTCTATTTTGAGTAGTACTAGAGAATGACAAGCCTTATTCTCAGCCTTATTAAGAAAAACTTTTTTAGCAAACTGGTCAAAATCAAACAAAAAAAATGGTGATGTAAAACTGATTTCTGGAAAACAGCAAGGAGAAACAATAAAACGCTTCTAAGTGCCTTGAAAATAAGAATGAAAAGCAGCCTAGACAGAATCATTAAGAACAAATCATGTCAAGCCAATGTAATTTCTTTGTATGAAAAGTTAATAGGACTTGTGGATGAGGGGAAGAATGCCACACATACTGACTTTAGTAAGGTTTTTACATTGTTGCACATGACATTTTCATAAGTAAGCCATGGAAATATAGTCTAGATGACAATGCTGTATGGTGAGCATAGCTGGTTGGAAAACCATACAGAGAAAAATTATCAGTGGCTCACTGTCAAAGTGGAGCGATTTATCAACTTGGGCTCTTCAGGAGCCTGGTTTTCATTACAATGTGGGATGAAGCACAGAGAGTAAGCCTCTTATATCTATAGATCACACCAAAGTGGGACAGAAGCAAAGACACTGGAGGACAGGATTAGAATTTAAAATGGTCTTTTTGAATTGGAGGGAAAAAAGCCAAAAGTAAACCAATAAGGGCAAATGCAAAACTCTCCACTTAGAACAATAAACTCAACAAATCTATAATAGGAAATACCTGGGTGAACAGCAGTATTGTCTATGCCAGATTTATTTCTGCTTAAAGAGGAAAACTGCCTTTGTCTAAGTACTGCTACTCTTTCTCACTTCAGTATCTATCCAATGAGACCAATCTGACTTTCCCAGACCATCCACTGTTCCTTTCCTGCTCTATGTTATGAAGTGCTTTGGAATAAATTCTAGGATCCAGAGATTTTGTCATTCCTTCTTCTGTCTTATGTGGTATACTCCTTACCAATGAAGACTGTCTCTGAATATTCAGAGTATTCCCTTATTCCTACAGTCTTTGACTCTCTTCTCCATTCAGTACACTGGTATTCTCATCTTCCGCCTCCAAGTTCTCACAAGCTTATAAGAGATAAAAACAACAACCATTCTGCAAAGTATTTATTCTTCCTTTTAATCTTTTCCCAATTTTATCCCAGTTTTCTCTTGTTTCTCTATTTAGCATGGTAAGCATATACATGACTTATCTCTGTACCATGTAGAATTTTCTTGCTCCTGATCTTGAAATAGAGTAGCATTAGTCAAAGATCTATGCATTGGTTTCCTAAAAGAAAAGAGAGGGAAATGCCAACTTCTATGTAGAAATTTTCTATTGAATGACTGGAATTGGTATTAAATAACTGTAATCTAGTATTCATCGTGATAAGTAGATTGTTTCCCAACCAGAAATCCAAACTGTGAGAGAATCATGTCATCTTCAATACCTAAGAGCAAGCACTCAGTTGTTCAGATGTTTGTCAAAGGTATATAATTGGAGCAGCCATGTCTTTTGATAACAAGATCCAGAAGATGGTGGAAAGTGATTTTAAAGACCCATATCTCCAAGTTCCAAAAAAATCACAGGCACAATCTGCATTTCCCATCTACCACTCATCTCCAATCCATCTCTCCCACTATATGGAACACATGTTTTGTTTAGTTAGTTTTATTTGTTTATGTTATGTATTAAGTCTCAGGTTTGGCAAGAAAAAGATTATCCATTCATCACTTTTCCATCAGCTAACCATCATAGATCAAGAAACATTCAGGTCAGTCATTAGTTTTCTGACTGCTTAGTCTGGGTATTTGTCTGTAGAAACAAAGAAGACAAGGAAACACAAGCGAAGGGTTTACTGCCAAAATAGTAGTGAAACACCAAGGAGCTAAGATTGAAAAACTGAAAATGAGCCATCAGTTTCATTTAGCAACAAAAAAACAGGAAAAAATCTTTAGTGAGATGTGAGACAAGCAATCTTTTTCAATAAAATATGCACAAAACCTTAAAGAAGTTGTGGATCAAGAGGAGTGAGTCCAAAGGGAAGTGAGGAATGATCAGTGTGAAGAAATATACAGGACGATACAAGAGCAAAGTTGTTCTTTCTAAAAAAGTAAAGACTGAGGAAAGATTATGCTATTTTATTTTATGATTTTCTTTCAATATAGCATCTGCTCATGAATTAACTCCTGAACCTTCACAACTGATACATATCATGATAAATACAATAAAAAAGAAGCAAGTCATTGTGCATTTGTAAGCTTTTCTGTACAGCAATGTCACTGGAGAACTTGGGTCCTATAAAGCAGGCTTCCTGTCATTAAATGCTTTTATTGTTTCTTCATGTTCCAGATCATTCTAAACACTTGCTGTGTAGATTTCTAGGGAGAAAAAAAAAAATCTCAATTTTGACTGAGAAATGTATGAATAACATCTCCTCTTCCTGACCATCAGACTCATCTGACAGTTCCAAAGTACTACGCAATAACCTAAAAATAAGTAGAAGTTATACAGTCATATTTAAAACTCTCTTTAATTATCCACCAGTAAATGGCAAGTTTAGATACATCTGTGACTCATTTTAGGATACTTTTTAACAGCACCTCAGGCCAAATATGATTACAAAACAACACTTTTAATCTTACAAATGCTTTTTAACCTTTTTTCTTCACAAATATAAAGAATTTTAAGTTTTTCTCTTTCCATTTTACAGATTTCCTCTTCTATCAGAAAAAAAAAAAGAGAGAAATTCACCTATGTATCCTGCACTATTGATTATAAAAGTGAGAGTATAAACCTAATTTAATACTGTAGTACGGGAATGAATACATAACCCCTTTGGTTCAAAGGGAGTGCCACATTAAGAAATCTATAAACAATTTCTCACAAAGTTAAGCCAGTGTTAATGATAGCACAGGGCATGAGAGATTCGGAGTCTGATCTTATTCTCTACCTTTTATTTTTACACTGAATTTAAATATCCTGTAAGAGTCAAATCACAAGGACTTATCTAATATGAGAACTTAAATAAAATCTAAAATAAAATAAAAATATATAAAAATACACATAGCATAAAATATTTTTCTAATAAAGACTGCAGGATCAGTGATTTTAATTGCTACATTTACAAATACAGGCATTTCAGAGGTTATAAATATAAAGAAGATATTAAAATATACTTTTCTTCCATTAATATCTTTGCTCTATTGCAAACTAATGGAGAGTATAGGGTTTTTGCCTGTCGGTAGTTTCTACTGGATAGTGAAATTTCATACCTAACAATAATTGCCTGATACTTTTACTTCCAAAATCACTTATATAGTTAATTCTTGATTTTTTTTTTTTCATCAGACACACGTATGTCTAATTTGTATGTAAAGTTGCTAAAGGGAAAACCTCCCACATCAACATCTTTAGGAAAAGTATTCTCACTCAGATAACTCAGTTGGAAGACTGAAATCTAACTGAATACCTCAACTAGCATGAACTTGTTCATTTAAATCAGATATGAATTAGTATCTGTGTGTTCCTTCTATAAAATCAAAAGTGAAGCAGGATTATTACATTACATAGGTGGAAACAAATTTGTTAAACATGAGGAGTTTCTAATGTTGAGGATAAAAAAAGTAAAGGAGTACAAAGCATGTTTGTGCCAATTATCATTTAAATAAGACTCACTTCAGCTAGATTCTACAACTCACTGTTTTGGATATGTATCATTTCATGTTCTGTGAAACTAGTGTACATAACTATTAACCAAATGTTAAAAGCTGTACTCAGATGCAGTTACTTAACAAATTTTGCGATTCTAAGTTTTAATTCCTGATCATTTTAGAAATTGAGTTAAAATTAATTGTACAAGTTACGTCTCAACAAAGGTGTAATGTGCAAATTAGCAAATGAAAAACATTGACAAAACAGGTGAAAACCTGTTTTAATAGATGTTTCTTGAAAACTGGTAAACGGTGGAATATCTTGCCAAATATTGAAGGTTTTTAAAACATAAAAGCCAAATCGACCAGCTATGCATGTGTCATTTAGACCTGGTTTTAGCATTAAAAAAACTTTCAGAGTTTAGGAATTTTGCTGCTAACAGACCATGCTCATTTAGGAATGACTCATTCCTAAAGAAAGTAATACTTTTGAATGATGCTGAATTCTGACACTCAAAAGTAACAAAAATAAAGCTAGATGACTACTGTGCCATTATGAACCATAGATGGCATAAATAACTTTTCTATTGTAACAACTACCTTGGAGTCTATTGTTATGAACAACATTAATTGATAACGTTATACATATTTTACTATTTCTTTTTGTATTATAGACAGCAGAGAGTAAGTACCCTGAAGGCATTCTAGAATTTGGATAGGAAAACTGTAACAAAGGAAAAAAACCCCATACATTGAAATTAAGCACGCTTTCTCATTTTTTAACTAGGGTCAAAAATATTTAATAAAATCCTTCCTGCCACCCTGTACTGCGCAGGGAGTGTTCAGAGCACACAAATTAATTTTTTTCAAATGAAACTCCAAGAATGCACCTAATACCCTCCAACAGCCAGTAGATGTACAATTCAGGAGGTAGTCTAGATCCAATCTGAAATAAACCTCCCATCCAAAAATATCTATACAACGTGGAGCCTGGGTTTTTGGCATTATTTTATTTGTACTACAGGTTAATTCCTATTGCTTTATAGGACAGTCTTAGTGACAAAACTGGCAAAACTGCTTCAGCCTATGGGATTTTGAAATCCAACTGATAATTTCAAGACACCACAGAGATCCTTATTGTTGCAGCCCCCCTCTACAACTGAAGTTGTTGAATGATAAAGTTGGTGAATTTGTTCCCAGAGATGGACATATACAAAGCTACCAAGTCCTGACACCAAGTATTTGTTACGTTCATAGTAAAAACAACTACAACAGAAGAGAATTTAGTCTCTACTAGCCACTTATTTGCTGCGTACTATACTCTACTTGCACAAGAAAAAAAACTCCGTTTAGGTTCCTGCTTCAAATCAAGGAGACTGATGGTTAAGAAGTATTTCTTCCAGTACATAGATTTATCTTTTACGATATCTCACATGTAATTTCTTCAGTATGAACTGTTATATTTGGTTTGGTACACTCAAAAAAACAGGTGAAAGCACCATGAAGCAGGTCAGCTGCAATAGGAAACTGAGCCAGGACAAAATAGTATTGTTTACTTCAAGAAGCCAGAAATGTTAACTGAGGTTACTTCAGAAAAATAAAATATCCTACTTAAAAATTGGATTCAGATAGGTCATATGATTGTTTCAATTTTTTTATTACTTCCAATACTGATTTTCTAATGGTATCTTCATAGTTATTCTTGATTAGGCAAACAGAAAAATATATATTTTAAAAAGCAAACACTCGTCAGTGAAGACATGGGAAAAAAAGCAGCTATGATCTTCCATGACTTGCTCAATTAATTACACAGCAAATCTATTATGAAAGCGAGAAGAGAGACGATATTTTCTAAGCCATAAGTCTACAACTTTAATCAAAAAGCTACTTTTATTCTTTATTTAAGTATAATTATCAATGGTTATGGAAAAACACCTTACCTAAATAGTAATCAGTGCAGAAGAAAAGAAACCTGTAGTTAGTTTCAGTATTAATAAAAGGAAAGGTTACTATATATGCTTGGAAAGCATCTAGCACAGTTAAATAAGATCCATGTGAAATATACCCAACTGTCAAAAAATGAAGGCAATTAGCAGCAATTATAGAGTTTCTTTCCCAAAACTATGTGTTGTAAATCCTTTTAATCAGAGAAAAGGCCAATAACATCAAGACATTGTGTGTCTGAACAGGAAGCCTAGTATGTAAGAACACTTTACTCTTAATTAAATTTTGGATACAACTTTCTGCAGATTATTATCAGCAGAGGTGCTGCACAGAGGAAACTATGTATCTTAGATTCATATTAAAGGATTAATTGTATTTTTAAGTGCAATATGGTAATGAGAAGTAATGACTGTTTGCTGGAGGTATACTATACTTAATAGGTTGGTGGATTAAACAGTCCCTGCATTAAAGGGAATTATTGTATTTGTCATAAATGCCTTTGAGGATAAATTTGCTTTCAACTGCTGGAGGAATTCTTTGATACAAAACATGAAGGATTACATGAAGGTGACAGGAGAGGTAGTCTGCATCTGTCAGGTGTGCTCCTGATCACAGGCCAACAAAACTTACAAAGTAACCTGGGGCATATTACATTTAGAAACCAAGCCCTCTTATCAAAACTCAAAGAATCTGATGCAGTTGAATGTTTTGTATTTGGAAAGGAGAGGGGAAGAAGTAATGCACTTGGAATTTACTGTGTTTCTGTACTAACTGCATTTTTTCTACTGGACTCACTAACCCTTCAGTTAGAGGCCTACCGTGTTTATAACAATAGCTGTTTCTGTAACATAAAAATGAAGATGCAAAAGTTAAGTTCTTATTTTTTTAGCACAAGCCCCAAACCATGACCACGAAGGGCAATTTAAGGGGGGGGGGGGGGGGGGGGGGGGGAGCGGAGGGTGGAATGAAACCAAGCAAAAAAACACACAAACCAAGAAACAAACCTGAAGGACAGGTCCCTTCCAAGCCAAACAATTCTATGATTCTATGACCTATCCAGAGGGAATACTTATCTGCTTCTTCAAGGCTGTGTAGTTTCATACAAAATATTTTTCATGGGAATTTTGCAATAATGTTTTCTAACCGCACCTACTCTTTCATGTTGGATATGGCTGATAATTGTGCAAAGGCATGGGTGGGGGGAGAATTGCTCCCGTGATTTTGGAGTAATTTAGTTCCTACAGACTGAAGGCTTTCATTTTTAGCAAGTGTGTAATCTAGTGTAAGCCCTTTCCTATGAAAGACTGTAAAATCACAGAATGGTTTGGCTTGGAAGGGACACCAAAGGTCACCTAGTTGCAACCCCCCTGCCATGGGCAGGGACACCTCCACCAGATCAAGTTGCTCAAAGCCTCATCCAGCCTGACCTTGGACACTTCCAGGGATGGGGCATCTATGACTTCTCTGAGCCACCTCTTCCAGCGCCTCACCACCCCCACAGTAAATATTGCTGCTTAATATCTAATCTAAATCTCCCCTCTTTCAACAGAAAAGCGTTACCCCTCATCCTATCACTACACTCACTAAGAAAGAGCCCCTCCACATCTTCTCTGTAGGACCCTTTAAGTACTGGAAGACTACTCTAAGGTCTCCCAGCAGCCTTCTCTTCTCTAGGCTAAACAAGCACAACATGTCCTCATATGGGAGGTGATCCATCCCTCTGATTATCTTCATGGCCTCCCCCTGGACTTGCTCTAGCAGACTGATGTCCCTCCTGTGCTGAGGACTCCAGAATTGAATGCAATACCCCAGGAGAGGTCTCACACGAGCGGTGTAGAGAGACAGAATCACCTCCCCCAACCTACTGGTCACACGTCTTTGGATGCAGCCCAGGATACTGTTGGCTTTCTGAGCTGCAGGTGTACATCCCCAGCTCGTGTTGAGCTTCTCATCCACCCTCACCCCCCAAGTCCTTCTCTTCAGGGCTACTATCAATCCATTCTCCGCCCAGCTTGTAATTATGCTTGGGATTGCCTTGACCCCGGTACAGGACCTTGCACTTGGCCTTGTTGAACTTCAGGAGTTTAGCACAGGCGTACCCCTCAAAACTGACAAGGTCCATCTGGATGGCATCCCTTCCCTCCAACATGTCAACTGTGACACACAGCTTGGTGTCATCGTCAAACTTGCTGAGAGTGCTCTCAATCCCACTATCTATGTCTGTAACAAAGATGTCAAGAAACACCAGGCCCAATACCAACTCCGGAGGAACACTACTAATCACCAGTCTCCAACTGGACATTGAGGTGTTGACCACAACTCTTTGAGTGTGACCATCCAAGAAATTCCTTATCCACAAAGTGGTCCATCTGTCAAATCCTCATCACTCCAATTTAGAGACAAGGAAGTCACGTGGAGTAGCGTGGAATGCTTTGCACAACTCCAGGTAGATGATGTCAATTACTCTTCCCTTATCCATCAATCCTGTAACCCCATTGCAGAAGCTACTGAATTTGTCAGACACTGTTTACCCTTAGTGAAGCCATGTTGCCTTCACCTGTCATGTCCTTTTTTTCCATGTAGACTAGTCCTTCCTTTCAGCTGCAATGTACGTACTGGGAGCTGACATTGCTGTAATGAATGAGGGACACAGTAGGATTAAAGCAGGGATTAGCTTTGGTTTGATTGAGTGGGGAGGACTGCACAAGAGGACAACAGTATTATGTGGTGAGTGTGCACACGTGTATATAAGGCCAAGGAGAGCGAGAAGGGGATAAACAAACTTTAAAAGATCCCATAAGAAATAAGAAAGCCAAGAGCTTTTTGCTATAAACTGTGGTTAAGGTTGGAAACATGGAGGAGAAAATGTAGAATAGCATGATACAACAGGAAAGATGCTTAGATACTAGTAGAATTTTTAAAAAAATGTTATTCTCAGTTATATAAAACATAAATCAGACATAAAAAAAAAATTGTTTAACTTCATTTAGGCTTGAATATCAATGTTCAACTTGGTGTATCTGTTTTCAAAATAAATTTTCAGTAGCCTTCAAAATGTTGAAAGTGTCTAAGACTCTCACTCTTTTAAAGTGCTACAGGAGGAACATAAATTAAGGAGGAATGCTACTAGAAAGAGTACGCGTTTAGAAGAGAAACGCTGACCCCACAACCTTCTCCCTAGAAGAAAACACTCCTTTGTAGACCTGAGAAACTTTCTTTCCTGTTCATAAGAGATGCATTTTTCAGTAAAAAAATAAGCTTCTCTTAAGGATGATTTCACTTAAAAAAACATCAAGAAAGCTACAGTTTTCTTTATTTGTTTATTTATTTGATGAGGTCTTGAGGCCCTTTTTGTGCTGAAATTAGCTTGTGAAAGAAAAAGGCTGAGAGGTCCAATCACAAAAGTTTAATGACTCTTGATGAAAAAAGTTATTCCATTTATTTTTCAAACGTTCAAGATCCCTGTTAGATATCGAGGATGGATACAAGGTCATGCTTTTTTACTTGTTAGTTTCTCCCAGGATTTTTCCTATGAAACTGGAAAAAAATTCAAGTATAATAAATTAATTTTGTTGCAACATTAAGATAGATTTCCTACAGCTGTTTCTTTTCAAAGTATACACACAAAATTCTACATGCACTAAAATATGATTTATGTATTATTTTTGTCTGGTATGGAAATTACTAGAATTGTGGTTTTGTAAGGTATGAGGTTAATTAAAGCTTAGGGTTAAGTTAATGAAGGCCACCAGCACCAAACTCTTAAAAATTCTAATGGAAAAGAAGAAAAAGAAATAACAAGTTCATGTAAATACAAATGTGAATAAAAGGATAAGTGTGAATAAATATTACGCATGAATAAAAGACTGTATGATTTTAAAAATGTAGGAACCAATATAACATTGATACTGAAAGATCTAAGAAGTAGAATTTGTTTTCTTAACAGTATAGAAATAAACCATGTGCTAAGCCTGAAAGTGTTAGCAAAGGAAAAGTAGTCTAAGGTAATCTAAAGAAAAAGCCAAAACAATTTATATTGCCAGTCAAGTTCAGCCTGCCAGTGCAAGTCAGTTTTTCCAACTCTCAGGACAGTGAGTCAAATAAGGAGAAGTGAGTCTGCTAAAACGGTTATTCCTGAAACCAATTAAAGACTATTCTGAGGTTCTTTCAACTTATCCCATTATAACCTTCAGTGAACCACCACCTAATTTTTTTATTGTAATTATTTTTGTAAATGCTAACTCATAGACAATTAGTATTCTGTGTATGAACTCACATGAAATACTGGATTGACTTTGTAGAAAAGTATTGCATAAAAGTTTAATGGCTTTAGGAATAAAGGAACTATAAAGAGTGTGGTTTTCTGAATCAATTCAGCAAGCCATAATTTCCCAACTAGCTAGTTTTGAAAGTAGCATGTCTGGCTTGTGATTCTTAGTGGTTTGAGAATAGAGCTAGTGGTAAATCTTTTTATAGTGAAAACTTATTTGCAGTCTTTGAAATTAATAATTGCATTGGCCTGCAAAGTGGGGATGCTTTGTTGCTTTTCAGCACTAAAATATGTGTCTCTGTTTCAAATTCTTTGTGTTCTCCTTAGTAATCACAATTCCTTCTGTTCATCAGCTGCATAGATTCGCAGTTCTAAGATTTAGGACATTTGTTTTCTCTTTTGTATTCATGTAATCTGTTGGAGGTTTCACAGGATTTTTTAAAAGGCTTTGCATTATAAGTAGAGAATACTTTACTTTAGTCAAACCATAAGTTCAAATCTCTTCTTCATTAGACATCAAACACGGCTAATTATTAATCTTTAGTAGGATGGCTGGCTGATTTCCAGATAATCTGCAGAATCAGTCATAGATCCTTCTAGGCAACATTTACCTTTTCCTCTTAGTTGGTCTAAAGCTGTATAGAGACAAATCGGTTCTGATATCAGCAGTACAGAGGAATGAGCTCCTAATGAAGGTATGGAACTTTACCCATTTTGCCCTATATCCTGTCTCTGACAATGGTAAACCAAACAATAGAGATGTTTGACTTTGTTCACATATCCAACCTCCCACAGTCCGCGATTTAATGACATTTGTTCTGATTGTCAGTTTGTCTGTATGAAAATCAGATGCCCATACTTATCCTTCTGC
This sequence comes from Tapera naevia, assembly GCA_033556795.1. Lineage (NCBI taxonomy): Eukaryota > Metazoa > Chordata > Aves > Cuculiformes > Neomorphidae > Tapera > Tapera naevia. The sequence goes on from JAUMJJ010000036.1 coordinate 17,753,473, forward strand.
CGAACTATCAGAAGATCCCTGATTTCTCTGTTTGAGTTATTCTTAAGGGCAGCACTCAAACTTCACATCTTCATTCCTTGTAATATCCAGTTCAGTCCAAGAAACAGATAGCTCACATCAATAGCTTTTATGTTTAGAATCCCAGTTCCTTTTGAACTCTTCCATTAATTCTACTTCTCCAGCAATATTTTATTATTCATATATCAGTTTGCTCTAAAAACTCTTAGAGTTTAAAATAAAATAAAAGAGGCATGGATATAGGAAATTCCCTGAACTCCGTTTTAGTGAATATCAGTACAGATGACTTACTTAACTTTTATGCTCTAGTTTTGTTGTCCTAAAGAAAGTCAGAGCTCCGTCCAGGCGATTTTTCTGCATCTTCAGTTCAAGAGGCTAAAAAGACAGTAAAATCAAATCAATACTGATACAAGTGTAATCCTTTTAATTCTTCTCTATACTACCAGATTCCAGATCAGTGAAAACATATTTTTCCCATTGCTTCTTCCATATCATTACACAAAGGATTATCTTTTCTTGTGCACATCCTGGAACTGTAGCAAACAGTATGAATCTGATTTAGACAAAGGCATGCAGCCTGCATTCAATTTAAAAGATAAGTACTTAGAGCTATGGAATTGATTTCACCTTCAGTGAGCTTTCTGTGGACAAGCACTTGCATAGAAAATTGCTGGAGGAAGGGAGCTGGTGAAGGTAGAGAGTGGACATTGAATAGCCCTGACTATGGGAATAACAGGTGTGGTAATTTGGTAGACGTAACAATCAAAGTGCAGCCATATAAATTCTGTTGCTCAAAGTGAATGAGGTTTCTTCTTGTGAGGATTCTTGTGTTTCAAGGTTGCAAAGAGTGTAGGTGCTTAATTTAGCCTTATTCATCTCCATTTCCTGAATTAAACCAAATCCACCTTTGTAGATACCAGACCTCTAATTGACCAAAGAGGTAGAGAGCAATACCAAGTAAGAGGTAGTTCTCATGAAGACATGTATTGAAGTAATTATTTAAGTCTGGCGTCCCCTTTACAACTAAGGCTGAAGAAGAAAATCCAAACAAGCTACTAATTTGTCTGCTTCAAAATACTGCTATGAATGGTGACAATACTGACAAAAATGAACACACACACACTTGTAAGAACAACTACTGCTTAAGAATTTTATGTATGTTTTATTATTATAGTGCAAAATGTTTGTTATAGAAGGCTTTAAATTATGTCTCTTTTCTTCCATTTTGTGAACTTCATGCCGAGGCTACTATTTTTCCAAGCATTAGAAAAAAATTTTCGTATATCAAAAGGCAGAGAAACTGAAAGTCTGTACTGCTGGCACATAATTTAAAACGGAGCTAACAAGTCCCCAAAAAGTTCTAATAACCAGACACAGAAAAAGCCACAGTGGGACACATTTAATTGAAATTCAAGTGTTTTACCAGTAAGAGAGAGTAACATTAGCCTGGGGATGAAATTTTCCAGACTGAAGTTGCCCTGAGTTCTTTTACTACCCCATACTGCTAAATGGGTGTGATATAGGGGAGATAGATACAGAAAATATGTGAATCATCTAGAAGTGTGTGATACACCAAATTCTCCCTGACAGAGTTATTGGTTGACCAGCAATCTAACAGGGTAGTACTCAAAGCTGGTTGTGCGGTTGAATAGTGTATTTTCTGTCTGCCAGCAATTAAGAGTTTTGGTGTTATTTTATAATGTATAGAATCACTTTCCTTTCATGGCACTGGGAACTTATGACAGCATTGACACCTGTCACTAATGGCTATTGAAATATTTATACTCAAGTGACAGATGTCCTGATTAGACATAGTTCAGAAGGAGATCATGCAACTACCAAAGAAATATTTAGACACTGATATAGACTCTGAAAATGTGAAGCATAAATATTCAAAATGGCGAAGGCTAAAGCAGAAGGTGTTGAAGTAATGGTGGTGTTATGTCTGCAAAAAAGGTGATTTTCATGCTTAAGCCAGTACAACTATCTGCATGTTCACCAAACCTGATTTATCATGTTTATGATCCAGACCCCTGCTTACCAATACGTTTTTCATTTAAAATTGCATTTCAGCAATGAAGGAGGAGGGGGCTTTAAAAAGAAACACACAAGCAAACAAATAAGCAAAAAGCCTTAACACTTGCTACTTTATTTTCAAAATAATCTGTCTAATAATTAAGCATGAAAGGATGATTTCTTTAACCATATCTACCTGTAATTTTTAAAAAAATACATCAATAATTAAGATGACAATAAAATATTTTACTTCTAGATAATTTAAATGTTTTACTTGAGCCAAAACATATATATTACTTCCCATCTTTATGTTCCCATGAGAAAAATGAGAGAAAATCATTTCAGGTTGGTCCAAAATTGATTTTTTCCACAATTTTTCAGGTCAGCCAATGAAGTGAAAAATCAATTCTTCACACAGCTTTAACTCAGGCCCTTCTTGAATATAGGATTATTACTTTCCTCATGAGTATTTTCCATGGCATTCCTCACTACATAAATTAATTTATCTTAATTTGGCATAGATTAATTAATTTATCTTCATAATACTTTTGTAAAAGAACTGGGATTACTATTTTGATTTCACACAAGAGAAGTTGTCGTATAGTTAGATTAGAGAGCAAAATTTGCCTTTTGGGGTGTTGCCCAGAACTACAGTCTTATCTAGCAGACAAGTTAGCTGTTGCATAAAATACAGAGCTATAAATGGTCGAAGCATACCTGCCTCAGACATCAGCTTCTTCTATGGTTCTATAGTGCCTTTGTGAACAAGATTAGAGGGATTCATATTGGACCATCTGATGTCAGGAATACAGCTGGTTGTTAGCTGTGAAAAATTTACTTTAAATCGCCATCATACAGGAACCAATTTAGAAGAATAGAGTTAGAAGTACCTAATAATAATAAAATAAAAGAACATATTTTGCTCTAACAGTAAAATGTTCATACAGGGTTGAAGTCTGCCATGTTCCAATACAAGTGAGGCTAAAGTTTTCTACTACAGTACTCTGCTACAAGCCATCAAACGTTCCTGACAGAAAAAAACCTACACAATGGGAAATATAAAACAAGACCATGTATCCTTAGATCTTGAAGACTACAATGATAAGGATCAAAAACATGTTTGAAAGCCTGTCTGCACCCAGATATGACCATGACATTCCATTGACATTAATACAGGTTCAATAAAAAGCTAAAAATGGCCTATATAGTTCACTTCCATTCACATTTTTTAGATAATATTGTGACATATTACTTGAGATAGAAACCAGAAACCTACTCAAACTCATATAGGCAAAGACTGTGTATCTTTATATCAAACCATTAAAGTGAAACTAAACTTTGTGATTTGCCTGCCTGAACACCTTTCTTAAGTCTCATTGCAGGGTAAAGTAAAGTGATTTTAATATCTGAGATGTCATTAAACTCACATTTATATACTGACTGAGGTTTAGAATCTTTTCAAAGACTTCATAGCCAGCAGTCTAGAGCTACAGCACAACACTCAGTGAGACCATTAAACTTAATCCTTCCTTCAGACTTACTCCAGGGGTGATTTCAATTAAATTTGTTCAAAATGTATCAGTTTCCTTCATGTAGGCATAAATGATTCAAAGGCACTTAAATATTCACTGAATAGAATTTATTGAAGGTACGTGCTATCGTGATAACTTTTCACATTTTTTCATAAATTTACCTAATAGAAGTTTCTGTTATTTAAAATCTTCATCCTCTGCATTAAATGTTCTCAGTTTTCATTTGGAAATAAAATCTATTTTTCCATGCAAATTAAAAAAATGTTCCTCAGCCATTAAAACTGCCCTTTTCTTTTGCATGCTGCTACAGTTATTTCCTAGAGGAAACAAAATGGCTTATTAATGACTTGGAAAACTGTTTTCTGTCCACTGTTATGGAACATGGCATTGTTGATTCTGACGTAGTTTTCAGAAGAAATGACAGAATCTTTGCATGGAATTCATCATAATTTCTTTATTTTCTCAATTATCACTATGGGAGGTGTGCTTTTGCGCTAAACGTGCATCAATGGTAAGAAGACAAAATGGTACAAGCATCTCAGAGATAACGTTAGATAAGAGCGTAAACACTTAGTTCATAATAAATGTGTTTCCTCTTATCTATCTACAAGAACTTATTAGAGGTCTTTGTGTCCTGAAGAATTTATCTGCAGGAACCAATTGGGCAGGTTCCCATACCTGAAAGTACTGCTTGTGTACTTACCTGTATATACCTGCTTAGCAACGACAATTTCAAGCATTTCTTGTTTACAAATCTTTCAAAGAGTATGTTAAATCTGCGTTTGGTTTTGTAGCTTCTCATACCTACAAGAAAAAAAAAAAAAGAAAAAGAAAAAGCAGAAAGAAAATTGAGTAATCGCATAATTTTCTGAGTAAATAACTTCTGCAGGCTATGTAAGTTAACTGTTTTAGCAGAAAAGGTAAAAAGACCATCAAGTTGGTAGAAAATACATATTCCTTCCAAAATGCTTCTCAGGATCTTTGGATGTGGCCAAAGGCTCAATTGTTAGCAAGCTGTAAAAGGATTAAACCTTACATTGTATTCATCAGCTGCTGGATTCTGCAACTCTTCCTCCCACAGAATAACACTTACTCAATGGCTAACCAACCCACTTCAGTAAGACTGCTTATTAAACACGCTATCATTCAGACTGAGTAGGAGTGGCAGGCAGGATTAGCATAGAAAGCATTTTGTTTGAGTTACCTGCTGTAATTCAACATTTTTATGCTTTTGTTCTGATTTCTTTTCATCATTATAAATTCAGGGAGAGCACAGAGCCTTTCTTAAATTGTGCTCTATAGCTTTCTTTCAGATAAACTTAAACTGTATTCTAAAGATGACATCAGATGTCATCTCTGCTTCATCACAAAATGTATGAGCTGTAAAACACTGTGCATGATCTGACTGGCTAAAGCTGACCTCCTGGGGACACCTTCTCTACTCCCTCCACCAGGGAGCAGGGCAGGATAGTGGCTTCAGATACTTAAGTGGTTCCTCCCTATTACTGCCAGGACAGTCACAGAAAATCAGTCTGCATTAGTCGATCAAACTACCCTGAAAAACACAGTCTCTCAAAAAAACCTGAAAGAACAGCATTAACAGAAACAATAAAATTCAAGGTAGAGTATGCCAAGGTTAAGAAGCAGACATCGCTACTTTGCCCTGTTGCTTAGAATTAGAACTTCTACATTGCTCAGTTCACTTGATCATTTTACTTATTTTATGCAGTAATTCCTGTGGAAGACTAATGATATTAGTACTTGGCTGGCATTACAGAAAAAAAAACAGTTATACATAATTTGTTTGTACAGTGACTTGCACCAGGGAGTACTGGTCCATGACTTGAGCTTCTAAGAATGACAATAATGAAGATTATTCCCAAAGGAAGGTCTGCTTAACAACTTTCAGATCTAAGACAATAAATTTTTCTACCTTCTTTGGAGATAGAAACCACAAGGAAAAATGGATGGTGAAATTGCAACACATTTTTTATATATAGCTGAGAATTTTCCTGGAATAACCCCAAAGAAATATTTTATGGCCTGATCATTACTTATATAAAGTAAGCTACTGCATTAAATATTTTTTTTGTTTGCTCTTTACCTAAATCACATTTTCAACCATGTGGAAATTAAACCTCATGATTTTTTTTACCCTTATATTTTTAATACTTCAGATTAAAAGAGTCTTTAACATTTTTAATCCCTTATTTTTTCACCCAAACACTCAAGGTATCTGAGGCAGCTATTAATTTGTTCATTTAGAATATGTATCTATTCATTTTGGCCCTAGCGTCACAATTTATTAGAAAACATAGCTTGATAAAAACCAAGACTTCAGAACAAGAGTATTTAGCCTGAAATTGTGAGGAAGATTTTCTGTGTAAAATGTGAAAAATTGTGGCATCTTACTTTTAAGAAAAGAAAATAAAAAGTGAACATTAACATAGGAAATAATTTAAATATTTTACAAAAAAAAAGTGACTTCCAAGAACTTTGGAGCAAAAATTTTCCATTAACATTTGAAATAAAATTCTAGATGTTTTTAGCTTACAAATTTCAAATAAATTGAGTTTTTAAACTTATAAGAAGCAGATTTTTTTTTTTTCAGGTCAGATTTGCAAAATGTATGAGGTTTACAACCCCACAGTGTATTAAGATCCGTGAGGTGCTTTGTGTTGTCACCAGATGTAAGACTTATATGAGAGCCCTGTGTTAACTCTCCTGTGCGTCTGTGCACTGAAGCTAAACAAATTAGGTATTTCAGAGAGTAGATTAGTAGAGCCCTTGATTTTAATACCTTAATATATAAATACTAATACAGGAACTCTTAAATAAGGTAAACAGGATGAGAAATAAATCTTAAAGGGAAAAACAGTTGTCTTTGCAATCCCACAGGCAAATCCCTCTGCAATTTCAATATGTTAATTTACCCATGTTTTTCTGAAAAGTGACAAAAATAATTTAACAGCTTTAGCAAGAAAATAGTTTAAGTTAATCAGTCCACGGTGAACAGTGAAGAAAGGAAAAAAAAAATCATCCAACCCCATTTTATGCCGAGTCATCTATATGGTTGTATAAGTGCACCTGGGCCTTCATAAAGCACTGAGAACTGGTCCTTGCTTTGGAGAGTTCATGGCTAATGATAACAGTTTACCTGTCCACTTACTATTGGATGTGCTGAACCACATCCTGCCATAACATAACTCTGTATCACTCCTCCTTCTTAACAGCCCACTTTAAAGGCTGGTATAAAGTATTGTGTTAGGAGAACTTGCACGAATCATCGCAGAGTGGTTACATGAAGGGTACAGTGCATCTGGCATGAAATGAATATAATGCGCTAGTACTGAAATTGCACCAATGATAGTTCTCAGATATATTTTATGCATCTTTCATCTCTTCCAATTTATTATTTAAAAAAAAATAAAAAGCAAATTTCAACTGAAAAAAATGAGAGCAAACTATAGTTGGTGCTGTACTTCCTACAAAGACCTTTACTGCAAAATATCAAATGCAAAGTGGTATGAAAATTTCTTTTCAAATGCAAATAATTAAACTACTTGCTTTAACCAGTACTACTTTTTCCAAGGGGAAAAGAGGAATTTTGATGAAATTTAATTTACTGACATTTTCTTAACTTTAATTTACTTACCTCATTTACTCTTCTCAAATATCTAAATGTCACTATTTTTCCTTGAAGTGGGCAAAAGCATGTGACTCCCACTCTTAAGTTGCATTCATCTTAAATCTGTCAAAGGGGTCTCAACACATAACCAATACTCATACTTCTCCCACACCAATTGAAAATTAGAGAATTCTGAAAAGGACTCTTATTGCATGCAGCCTCACAAAATAATTGCAGCAAATATGAATGAAATAAAACACTGATTGATCCAGACACTGGAACACAGACTTTAAGTGTCTAGTTAGAGTGTAAAATGAGACAAGCATGTTGTCTGGGATGTAGTGATCACACACTGATGGAGTTTGTGGTGTTGAAGAACATGGATCAAGCGAAGGACCTTGAATTTCAGGGAAACAAGCTTCCATATCTTCAAGGAGCTAGTCAATAGGACCCCCTAAGAGACTTCCCTCAGGGACAAGGGAGCAGAGCAGAGGTGGCAGATTTTCAAGAGTGCTTTCCACAGAGCGCAAGAGCTTGCCATCCCCAGATGCAAGAAGTCTGAGAGGAAAGAGAAGAGACCAGTATGGCTGAGATGTGACCTGCAGCTCAAACTAAAGGGCAAGAAGGAAATGCACGTGCAGTGGAAGAAGGGTCAGGTATCATGGGAAGAGTATAGGGATACTGCCCGGTTGTGGAGGGATGGGGTCAGGAAGGCCAAGGCTTGATTGGAGCTGAACTTAGCAAGGGATGCAAAGAACAACAAGAAGAGCTTCTTATGGGTATGTAAATCGGAAAAGAAAGGTCTAAGAGAGTGTACCTGCCTTAATGATTGAGACTGCCAATCTGGCAACAACATGCAAGGAGAAGGATTGAAGTACTCAATAACATTTTTACCTTGGTCTTCACTAGCAGCCTCTCTTCCCACACCTCTCTAGGGGATGGGCTGCAAGATATGGTCCAGGAAGGTAAAGTCCCACTATAAGAGAGGATCAGGTTCACAACCACCTGAGGAACCTGGATGTACAGAACTCCATGATATCAGACAAGATTCATCCAAGAGTTCCGAGGGAATTGGCTGATATAGTCACCAGGCCACTCTCTGTGACTTTCAAAAAGTCATGGCAGTCAGGAAAAGTCCCTGGTGACTGGAAAAAAGGGCAACATTGCAGCAATTTTTAGAAAGGGTAGAAAGGACGACCCTGGGAATTACTAACGTGTCAGTCTCACCTCTGTGCCTGGGAAGATCGCTGTATAGATCTTCCTAGAAGCTATGTTAAAGCACATAGAGGACAGGGAGGTGATTTGAGACAGCCAACATGGATTCTCGAAGGGAAAGTCCTGTCTGACCAACCTAGTGGTTTTCCGTGATGAGATGACTGCATCAGTGGACACAGGAAGAGCAATGGATGTAATCTATCTGGAATTTTGTAAAGTCTTTAACATAGTCCCCTACAACATTCTTCTCTCTAAATTGGAAAGATATGGTTTTGATAGATGGACTATTCAGTGAATAAGAAATTGATTGTATGGCCACACACAGAGGGCAGTGGCCAACGGCTCATTGTCCAGACAGAGATCAGTGACGAGCAGTGTCCCTCAGGACTCTGTTCTGGGACTGGTGTTGTTTAATATCTTCATCAACAAAATAGATGGCGGGATCAAGTGCACCCTCAGCAAGTTTGCAGATGACACCAAGCTGAGTGGTGAGGTTGATAACCCTGAGGAACAGGATTCCATCCAGAGGGACTCTGACAAGTTGGAGATGTGGGCTTGTGAAAACCTCATGAGGTTCAACAAGGCGAAGTGCAAGGTATTGCACCTGGCTTGGGGCAACCCTCAGTATCAATACAGTCTGGGTGATGAAGAGATTAAGAGCAGCCTTGTGTAGAAGGACCCAGAGATCCTGGTGGATGAGAAGCTGGACATGAGACGTCGATGTGTGCTTGCAGCCCAGAAGGCCAGTTGTATCCTGGGCTGCATCAAAAGAAGCATTGCCAGCAGGTCAAGGGAGGAGATTCTGCCCCTCTACTCTACTCTGTTGAGACCACACATGGAATACCGCATTCAGCTCTGGAGCCCTCAACACAGGAAAGACATGGACATGTTCAGGTAGGTCCAGAAAATGGCCACTAAAACAATCAAAGGCCTGGAGTACCTCTGCTATGAGGACAGTTGGGGTTGTTCAGCCTGGACAAGAAAAGACTCCGAGAAAAGCTTATTGTGGTCTTTTCAGTATTTAAAGGGAGCTTGTAAGAAAGACGGGAAAAAGCTTTTTAGCAGGCCCTGTAGCAACAGGAAAAGGCATAATGGTTTGAAACTAAAGGAAGAATTTTATTTTAGTGAGAGTGGTTAAGCTCTGGAAGAGGTTGCCCGAAAAGATGGTAGATACCCTACGCCTAGAAATCTGATTTAGTGGAAGATGTCCCTGCTCACTACAGCGGGATTGGACTAGATGACCTTCATGGTCCTTTCCAATTCAAATCTATAATCTTTGTCACAGTGTTTGTATTGGTCTTGGAATGAAAAAGAATTTGCCTCATGCCTTTGCAGTCAGTCAATAAAGTAACTTTAAACCACTTCCTTTAATCCCAGGTCTTCACAACAGGATTCAAATAAGAAGTTAGTGAAATATGTAATTTGATGTCATATCAGAAATCATTAAGTATCTAGAAAAATTGAGACATGGTGAAATAAGGTAAAAGTTGTAAGGCAAGCAGCAGTAGATCTTGCTGACAGGAAAATTACTAGACTGAATCGTGGCAAACCAAAGACTAGCCTTCTGGTTGAGCTGCTTGGATGTTCTAAAAATGAATTTGATAAAAATATTGGTTTGTTACTGAAACAATTGATGGTACAAGTTCACAAAGCATTGTCTACACTGAGGAAGATCTGTTAGTCTAGCACAGGAGCATCAAACTCACAGCTCCCATTATTCTAATGCTCCGGCAGCATAACGCGCATCACATGCTGCACATGTGACCAGAGCTGGCAGGAGCGCAGGGGCAAAAAGCTCAGTGCTGCTGCCAGGTAGGAACAAGGTGCTGGGACAGATAAAACAAGGTGGAGCGCCGGGTTCAGCCTGTGGGCTGTGAGTGTGACACCCTGGCAAATCCAAAAGACTGTAGAGTAATGGAAAAAGGATGAAATTCAAATGTTCATAGGGCATGGAACTGACCCTTATTGTAGCGGTAAAACTGTTCTAGCAACAGAAGGGCTGAACAGACAAGGAATTTGCTCAGAAGTCTGCTAGCAAGTATAGAAATTTAGAGAGGGAAAAACTACAGGAAAAAAATATCCACCAAAAGTAATAACTGCTCATGAAAATGTACGGCTGAAATTATCAAATGGTGCTTTGCAGTAAGAGAAGTGAGGTTCTGAAAAAGTCTTCCATCTGTAGATATGCCATAAATAAACCTTGGCCAGCTGTAAGACCTGCTGGCCTTAACTGCTTACACTACTGCTTTAACCATGTTAGAATAAAGCTTTCTCCTTTGCTCTGTGATGTTAGGGATCAAAAGGTAATTTTTCCAGCTTCAAAGTTTTAACTTGTATGACAAAACTATCTGTATGAATTTTATTGTCTTGCTTTTGCAATACTGCTTCTAATACAGATGTTTCCTACAGGCAAGTCCAGTTCCATGACTGTATTATGACATTGGGAATTTTTTTGGACAGTTATGGGAACATGTCACTACTTATATATGATGCTACAAGAAATTCAATCACCATTCCAAAGAAATTAGATATGCCTTTTTCTTGTCTCATCTAAACCTTCTGTGAGAGTAGGTCTCAGAAATTTTATCTACCTTGAGTATTTGAGAAGGTTGAAAGTTTGATGACCTTGCTGAAATTTGAATATGGAGATTTCAGGCATTTAAATTAAAGTTCTTTAGAAACACAGTTTTATAGAGTCGTATACTTTTCCATTGTCTTTGACATCCATTGTTAGTGAAATCTGTATAAAGGCTTAATGTTTTCATTTCAAGAAAAATTTTAGGCTATGGGAAGTCAAAAATCAAACATATGTTGAGTCCAAAACTTTTTCAGTCTCACAGGTGATCAGTGAGAGTTGAGAAGTCTTCATACTCCGTTGAAGATGCATTTGACATTACTATGTTACTGGTGATGTCAAACATAGGCCCCTCTGGTTTGTTTTTCCTGTCAGTTCATGCACAGGAGCCAGACAATTTAACCACTCAGGGGACAAGCTTGGCAGATGAAGAACCCAGATGCCAGTTCATAGATTTTACATTTCCAGGAGTGGCATCTGAGTCTGATTGGCCTTTGACCAATTTGTATTACAGACTTTGTCAATCTGCCATGTAGCTAGTCTGTTACAGGGGTACTTCATCCTTCTGTAAGAAGGTTCTTCAAACTTATTTCTAATTCCAAAGAATTCATATACTTTTTAAATATGATTAAGGTTGTGCAACACGTATAGCTACTGTTTTGTTCATAACCAGAAGATGGGAATCATTGCATAAGAAAAAGACATCATAAAATACAATCATTAAAGAACAGATGATTATTGCTCAGGTAGAAATAAGATGTCTTTGATTCCTTGTATCGTGCCAACTTCTGCTCACAATGGAATGGCTCACAAAATGTCCAGTCTTTAACCAATGTTATTACTACATCCAACTGTGCATGATTAAAGAAAGCCCGGAATGCTTTCACCAGCTTACAGTTACCACCACAGAGCTGGTTTTGTGTTTTGGGTTTTTTAGAAGGTAAATGTTCTGATATATCTAAAGCCAGGGTAAATGTACATATATTTGTATCCGTTACCAGGATGAAGTTTTACTCTAGAGCTCTATTTTTGTTTAACTGAAGTAGTATTTCTTTGAATCATTGCCTGAACATTATTAGTAACTCCATTTATAGTCCTTATACTTTTACAAGTGCAACAAACATCTTTTGTTCTTTCTGCCTTAAAATAGTTTGAGATATATGATTAATAGAAAAAGAATTGTCTACCTCTTCAGACATCTATAAAGCAGACCTTGGCACATGATTTTTACCTGTTACAGCAGCAACGCTGAGATGAGCACATATCTCTTTCCATAAAGAAATTGGAATCATGTAGTGTAGACTTTAAAATAAATTTATTTTCAAATTTCTTCTCCAATGTATTTGGATATAAATATACATGAATAATCCTTTCTTCCTCTCTGAATTACAAGTATATTTAAAAAGATTTGTTTTTATTAAAATATAATCTTCTAAATTGCATTCCTTGTTTTCTTCTTATGATGTTTACTTAGGTTCATGCTTTCATCATAACATAATCTATCATATTTCGGCTGGTTTTGCTTGTCATTCAGACTTCTCTATTGTCCCTGCAGCATTTAGAACAACTGAAATAAAGCACCATTGTTAATATTTTTCATACTTTAGCGTTCATTTTGAGTATTTGTGGCAGTATCACACATTAATTCTATATGTAATTGTCATATAAGTTATAAATTTGTTTCAGTAAGCTAAATGCTGTATGGTCTACATTGACATTTATATCCAAGCATCTGAGAACTCAGCTGAACCATTCTTAGTTTAGAAAAGAAGGAGAATGCAATTGTTTTCGTATTCATTGGTTGTTCTAAAACTTACCAGTGTGTATTTTTAAACACTTTGGGAAGTAACAAGTTGAACACTTCTACCAGTCCAGTAACTCTAGGTCATTCTATGACTGTTGGGAATGCTGTTTTAACTCTCCATTATCATTCTTTGCACACATTAGCAAATTAAAATTAGAGTCATAGAATCATGATTTGTAATGCATCAAGGATGTCATTGTTTTACAAAAGAGGAAAATCAAGCATGGTTACGTTAAATAATTTATTTGAGTTCAAGCAATTTTCCAGCAGGATCCAAAATATACCTTCACACTGGTACAGTGCTTTAACTGGAACACATCTTCCCCCACATGTATGAATGAAGTATAAAACTAGAAATTACATGTACTGAACAGAAATATTCAAATAATGCATCACCTCAAGCACGAATCATTCATTTATGCACTTTAAAACTCATGAGCTTTTAAGCGAAGTGTAGGTTTCCCCAGTAGTTTTGGACAACAGGCATCCTACCCTACTTGGCATCTTACAGCACCGTACAGAGCAACATCAGATGAGCAGAATGAAAGAATTTGATCTCTAATTCTTTTATCTACCTAAACTGCCATAGAAAGATTAATACATTGTAAATAATTTAATAACAATCAATGAAACAAATACTCAAAAGCAACAAACACATTTGTTGGTACTTTGCCATGGAAACAGATACATGTTCCTAATTCACATTTTCTAATGGTATGTGATTGGTAAAAGGCAAAATTAAAGGTGATGCAAGATACTGGTCTCATCCACACTGCTGAATTTCAGCCACGTGCAAGCCTAGTTCTGCTGACTGTAAAGAGACTCAAGGCTGCAACACAGAATAATGTCTGTACGTGTAAGGTCACTGTGATAACTGCAAAGACAAGATTAGCTATTGTGCAAAAAGTGGTACTTGTGCTATGCATTCTTTAGATTTCCCTAAAATTGTGCTTTGATCATCAAGTTCATCTCTTGGGTAGCTTGCTGAGACACTGTCACTTCACAATGACGTGTGCTTCGTGATGCACTTCAAAATGACTTCTTCTCCAACAGCTTTTCAAAGATATATACAGAGCCAAACTTACTTCGTTGCAAGTGGTTTGTTCTTTTAATGGTTTGGAGTTGTTTTTTTTTTTCTGTCTAAAACCTCACTTACTGCTTTGGAAATGTGCTCATAAAAAGGGTTTATCCTGCTCAGCCTGATATTCTCCAGAAGCCTGTAGACTGTTGCTATGCACTCAGGACTGATTTGTGTCACACAGAATTGCAGGGAAGCAGGTGCATGTCTGGCATGTTCACTTGAGAAGTCTACCTGTGTGAGAAAATCCAATCCCTAAGACTGCCACCAGTGCTTTGCACCTGCCATGATGCAGAGAAATTCCTTGATCCAAACTTTTCTCGTGGACATCTTTTCTCCCTCCATCTAGTTTTCTCTTTCCTTCTTTCTCCTCCCTCCATGTTTGGTTCTGATTGACAAAAGAAAAAATGTATTTCCAGGCAACTTGCTAGATTTACAATCAAGTGACATGGCAGCCAGACCATTACTTATCAACTCTCCATTAAACTTTAATAGATTAATCATCAATTATTGAGGAATTAATGCTCAGATCCAGCTGTGCTGTCCCAGTTCAGTTCACAAGTGCCAACAAAGATACTTTATGGCCTATGCTGTTGAGCATTCGGATTCTCAACCACCTCTTACTTTCACATCTCAGCTTTCTGAAGCAGAAGGAAGAGATGAGTTTTTTTTAGAGTATGCAGACAGAATGAGAGAGGAGAAGAAATCTGAGCTAAAGAATAGTTTTCCAGTGCTTGGAAACGTTCTAATACAAGAGTTTTGTTCATACACTTCTTCACTTGAAAACTAGAAAACCCCATCACTTGAAGAGTAGTTTTCTAAAGTAGATATATAATAATAATCTGAAACATATTATCCACGGATTCTATGACACAAAAAAAATGCTTATCTGCCACTCACTGGCAATAAAAATGTTAGGGACTTATTAATATACGATAAAAGCAAATCTACCATTCTAAACATAGCTGAGCCTGGATCTAAAACCAAACCAACTGTTATAACAGCTGATTTACATTTTTTAAATCACCTGAAGCACAAGAAGGGGTGCTAATAACAATAGTAGATGATTTGGAAGTAATACTTTCCCCATTAGGAATGAAAACTGGAATTCTGCACTGTAGAAATAATTTTTCAGCTTAAATTTCTGAAGCATTGGTCAAGAGATATGAGACTTAAACTAAAGGAGTTGGTATTTCCGCATACCTGACTTTGGAGATCACTATGCATAAGCCATAAGGATAGGCTCTGTCAAGTAATCTTTCCTTTCCCCTATCCGTGCCAATATGAGTCCACCTGTCAACCCACCTGCCTATTAGTATGCTGTTCAAGGTTGAAAAGAAATACCAAAGCGATGTTCCTCAGTCAGTCTTCATTGCCACAAGGAATGAACAGTGAACAGAGAAACTTCATCACTAGATCATTATAGTAAACATTTTAGAAGAATAAGCCGACTTTGGGAGTAGGCAGGTAATTTCTGAGATAAAAATTATATAAATCGGGGTACTGAAACTGTCATCAGCAAACTCTACAGGGGAAAGTGAAAACATGTATTGATATATAAGTAAGGGAACCAACATGAAATGATAAGTATATTACAAAGTCATTTTGTTAGCTGATTGCTTTCTTTGATGAGGACAACCTGGGAGATATCAGAGGGAAATAATTTTGGCTTTGACTTTTACAGAAGATCCAAGTACATGGAAAAGGAAGTTGGAAAATAAAAATTCAATACTGTAAATGCAGGCTCCATATGCATTGATTGTGGCTGTGATGTGAGGTTCTAAGAATGCTTTATATTAATTTCATTATCATTAGGAAAACACCAGCCATGGAAATAAAACCTGTTTACTCAATAGTCCTCTAATTGTTGCTATATCCAGCAGTTTGCTTCAGTCTGTTGTAGTAAATATCACAGTCGCTGGAGATGTTATTTAATGAAAAACTACTCTCCTTCTAAAGTAACAAGTTGCCATCGTGTCCAGACTCTGTATGCATTGCTCTCATGGATACTCTTACACAGAGTACATGTGAGAATATTCTTGTTAATGCTTCATGCTGAAGTTGCATACTGAAGGCCGAGGTCTACCTGCCTGGGTACAGGGGAATATTTTATCAAAGTGACTTGATAATTGATACATGATTAGTGTGGGGTTATGTGTGGGATCGTTAGTTTGTTCTGTTTACCATTTGGACTGAAGATGGCTCCACTAAGGCCATTAGCAAAAGCATTGGGATGATGTCAGGGAGTGGTGAATAATTTGCTAGCACTGCAAATAATGTTATGATAAATAATGGATCATTGGATTCCTTAGAGGCCAAGAGAGGATGTGGAGCCAAAGGCTTAAATCCGAGAGGAGTCTGATAGCCACATCTTTAGTAAGTAAACTCTTCCTTTCCTCTTGCCTCAGAGGTTGCCTTATGAGAAGGTTGATCTAAAATATCTGGCTGACACTTGGGCACACCTCTCCCATGTTAAAGTGTAAAATTCGGGTATTGCACAGCTCTTGTTTGGCTCCCAACTACAGCTCCCAGAAGGTGTAAGATTTCAGGATGCTTTTACACTAGGCTTCACACACTGTGTTACTAGTGATCCATACAACATACTAGGGTGGAGGACTGGTTGGTGTACCAGTGGATATCATCAGCCAGTGGGGCTTGAACATGTTTACCATCTGTGCATACAGTAAATCATGAATGCACTTTTTACAAGATTCTCAACCACATCTGAACATTTAAACTAAAACACACTGGAAGGGCACAAGTGGACTTTGGATATTATAAGGGAAAATGAGTAATATTTCCTTCTGTTCATTTGGCAGTGTATTAAAAGACTAATAAAATCAGTATTAGTTCCAGTAGGAAACAAACGTATGAAAGGACATAATTTAAGGCTGCCTATCTAGTTTGTATATCCAACTGTCTTGAAGCTTTAAACAATTGTTTTAAACTGAGTAAATAATGATACCAGTCAAAAGAAAGTTCAGATGTGTATTAAAGTAATTTTACTAATGTTTAATAGAGGTGGACTCCTCCCTTTTCCTCACTGCTAACAGGAGAGAATAGAGTTGAACAGTGTTTTAGAGTGAAGATGACAATGGGAAGTTTTGTGACTATTGAAATTTTTTTGGGGGGTTTTGGAGTAATTCTTTTTTTCTTCTTTTTTCATACATTCACACACATACAACAATATGTCTGACTAGAAATCATTGGATACATATATCTGACATAAATTTGCTAGCAAGCCAAGTACACAAGACAGTATAAGTCTGTAGCTATACCACCTTGGGCTTTGATCTTGTCAGATCTCATAAACTAAGCAAGATTGGGCCTGCTGTGTAATTGGGATGGAAGACCTCCAAGGAAAACCCAGCTGTTCTAGGAAGTGGTGTTGGTCACTCAGCTGGTGGTATTCTTCATTCTAGTCCTGCACTGAGTCAATGCCATACTAAGATGCTGCTGGAGGTATTATCTGTGCACGATACATAAATCTAAGATGCTGACCAGGCGGGCTAATTAGATATCCCCTGGTACATTTCATAAGATCTAAAATTATTAACTGCAGCATCCTGGAGAAAGGCCAAAATTAGTAAATACATTATGCCAATTTAAATATTCTCTACAGTTGTAACTGAATAAAGTATTTAAATACTTCTAACTCACAGTGTGCTGTTTTGTATCATTTATGAACATTGTTAAACAACTGCAACATTTTACTGTAGAGGTGATGACATTTCGCTGTTGGTTGAGCTAATTCCTGCATGGTCTATAAAACACAGCCGTAATGAAAAGCATCTTGTACAAATAAATATCTGTAGAGAGCATTTTTACTGATATACAGTTTTTTTCTCAGAATATAACATATGTTTTAATTAGGCCAAACTGTTTTTTTGAACAAAACCTGAAATTAAAAGGATTGTCTTATATTTTCATGTCCTTACTAATTTGCTACTTAGTTAAAATTTATCATTACTGTGTAAATTTGGGCAGATGGAGAATATTTTCCTCTACAGTGAACTAAAACTAAAAGCAAAACAAGACGAAGCTTTCTAGCTCCTCAGACCTTCAAATACCTTAAGATCAGGCAAAACTATGCAAAAGATTGTAGTGGGGGTTCTTCAGCATATGTGACTATTTCACACTAATACAGAATTCACTGAGGCATTAAGTAAATTACGGTAGTAAAATCTCAATATTATGTGACATAATTGTGATGAAGTTTGGACAACCATCCTGAATTTTTATTGCTCTAATATTTGCAAAGTTAAAATTAAAACTCCATATTCAGCTTTGTATTTTAGAACCCTGATATAACTACAGGTAAAACATCAGCAAGGAGCGAGATCAATGGCAATGTAATTTTCTCAGAAGAAAGAGACTCTGCTGTTAACATTCCAATTTAATTATTTAACTGTCATTTAAAAAAAATTAAAACATTACATAAAAAGCTATACATTGCATTATATTTGCATAGTTTTGCCAAGACAGAAACCATGCGATTCAACTCAATTTCATTTGGCAGTTATCATGTGAAAGGAAGAGTATATTTAAATGTTCATTTTAATGACACCTTGTTTGAACATGTCATAATAATTAAAGATATAGTAACTTTATCAGCAAAATTAGATGTCAGATCACTATTTTATCACAGATATTTTGGAGAAATACAGGCTATCAAAAGAAAAGTGACAATTCCTATGCTCTTCTTGAGGGAAACATTATTCACTTGGGTAAACATCCTCAAGATTCACACTAAAAAAGGAGTCTTTTCCACAAGGTAAGTGGCGGGGGAGGGGTGTTGATTGCAAAGCAATTCAGTACCAGGAAATATTCAAAGCAAGTTTATTAACTAAAATTCTAGAATAAAATCTCTTAATGGCAATAAGAATATTTTAATGATAGCACTTCATCTCACTCAGTTCTTCAGGGAGATGCCTTAATTCATTTGTGAGCCAAATGCCTGAACTTTTGCTCTCAACTAAGCAGTTGAGTTCATATTTTTCTTTTTCAACGTGTGCTATGTGTGCAGTGGCATATTTTTCTTTTTCAATGTGTGCTTCAGTGTGCTATGGCATATCTTATACTGAAAAGAGTGTACAAAAAGAGTATATAAAAAAAATGTATGAGGAGAATGCCTTGAGGTAAAGTCTCCTAACCCACAATTAACGCTCTAAATACTAAAATACAGAGTTTAGTGCTGCTGGATTTACCCTTTTCTTTCACACTCTTTCAGGAGAAAAAAAATCCATGTATTTCTCTCTTTAATTAGGAAAGTCTTAAACAGCCTCTATATAAAAATACATAGGAAAGTAACTAACACATTGGTCTTTCTTCCCACTCTCACCCCTCTCTGATGTTATCCAGAAGAGTGGAAATTAGTGTTTCACTCATTTCAAAACATGAGATTGAACTGAACTGGGTTATCCCACCAACCAAGGGGAAGTTTCGATTACAAATGTCGAACAAAAGATGAGAAAACCCTTTTCCAGCTATTTCCTAAGAAACAGAATTAAATAAGTAGTGTCCATCCTTTTTGTCGTTATTTTTCCTTAGGCTCAATTTTTCTTTTGAAAGTTAGAGGAAACAATATTTAGTCCCAGAAACAGAATTTAAATAAAAGTGTATATTAACATTAATTTGCCTGTTATTTGTTAATTCATGTACTATTTTAAAATAGAATGGCCTGAGGTAGGTGGATTGAAAGAGTTGTGGAAGATGGGGAAGAAAAGGGAAAACCCAAAGTAGAGAAATGTAAATTCAGACCTCAAATAGGCATGAATTACTCCTCCTGATGTTAGCGGATATTTTAAAATAGATGTGGCTACAGATATCAGATGCCTAAAGGTAAATGTCTAAATCCACATTTAGGCACCTAAGTAATACTGGCTTGATTTCAAAATATATGCGAACATTAGCTCTTACTGTTTTTGCAACAACACTTCTGTCAGGATATTTTTATTAAATTATTTCAATGCAGAGTTGGAAGCTTGTATATATGAGCCTAAAAATTTCGGACATCATTATGAAATTTCTATTTTGCCAGAAGTATAGTGATACTTTCCCATATGTGGCCAAAAATTGTATTTAAGTTCCTTTTCTAATTATCATGCACACATGGTGAAGACAAACAGAACAGTGAGATTTTGCTTGCCAGTAGTGAAAACAAAGGGAGGGCTTGGCAGAAGACGAATTTTGCTGAGGACTCCGGTACTCAGGTGCCTTGTCCTTTTGAAAGGGAAAAAGATCAAATGCTCAAATAAGGCTTCTAGAGAGAAACTGTAGGAACTTAAAATAAGATCAAGAATTTCTTTCTTCGTTAGTCAGTAAGGGCATCTCTCACATTGTTTTTATTAACCTGAGCGGCACATTCATTGAGATGGAGAGACAGAAATGCTACTACTCATTTCCCCTAAACTCTGGGTTTGTAGTAATGTTCCAAAAACTTTCAATGGGAAGAAACAAATGCACTTCAGGAGACGATACGATGAGAACATTTGAGGATACTAATGAAAAATATTTTATTGATTTTAGTGGAGCAAAGATAGGGCACTTCTACAACTATTTCAGTAACTGTCTCTTGCTTTCATGAATTTCTTCAGTTGTACTTTATTTAGGACTTTGTACTACAGTCATTGGAAAAGGTACTGAAATAAATGGAGCACATGTTTTAGATGCTGCAACTCCGAATTTTTTGGTAAATCTGTAATGAAAGGGAGTTAAAATGATTTCTGTTTAAAATCTAATCTTTTGTCTGGTTTTATATACATATACACACACAAATATCCATCCGTATAAGACAGAACCTAAATTTGTCAGATAGTTTACATTCAGCGATGCAAAAAAAAAAAAAAAAAGGAAACAGGAAAGAGATGATACACTCCAGCAGACTTGAAACAACCATGCTAAATTTTCAGGTCTCTGAAAAAAGACTATAAATGAGAACCAAATTTACTTTTAAAGGCAGTCAATGTGCCCTGGAGTCTGCAGTATCCCAAGCTGCATTAGAAGCATGAGTAGACTCGTGTCGCTTCATTTTAACTAAGTATGAAGTCAAGAGTTTAAGGGTTAACCCAAAGACATGTGTTCCACACGATACAGAGAAGAGGAGGAACAGGAAACTGGCAGCACAGAGAGCAACAAAGCCTTAAATTCAATGTTGTGTTTAGAAGATAAATAATATCAGGACAAAATTGTAATAGGAAAGGAGTACTTATACAACTTAAAACATAAGTTTTAAAGGACAGCTTCATTTACAGCATATTCTTGTACACAACTATACTTATACAAGTTGGTTCCACAATGATTTTGTTTTAAAGATCACCAAGATGCTCATATACAGCTAATGTAGACATCCTTTGCGAAGCTAGTAGTGTACAGCTTTCACATCCACAGGAAAAAAATCCACATTTGCAAAACTCTGATGAGAGACTAAATGAGTGTTTTTCCTAAGACTATACATGTTTTCTGTGCTTACCATTGCAGTTATTTGAGTTTTCAGATTTTATATCAACCCCCAACTAAGCTTAGGGCCAAACTATTTTAATACAAACCAAAAATACTTACATAAGATGAATCTTACAATTAATTAATTCAACAGATACATATTTGTTTTTATTGACCACAGACTGAGGTCACAGATTGTTTGAGATAGAAATGTACCTCTGTGGGCTTATTCTTGCTTCCTCATGCATGACACCCAAGATATTGCACATGGTCAAATGCTGGTATTTCCCTAAGAAACTACCGTTGAAGACTTGACCTCAAGTCACTTGCGGTAAACAGAAAAAAAAAATTGAAAAAAATGTTTTGATGTTTATAAAAAACTGTCCTGAACTCTCTGAAGCTACATTTTTTTTTTCCAGATTGGTTTGGACGAGCTTCAAATAGAGTCTTTCTTGTGGGATTTGACTCTACAAATGCCGTCTCCAGAGACAAACAGGAAATGGAGAAGATATCTGAGAGTTTTAAAAATCATATAACTAACTCAGAGACTGTTCTGGAAATCAATGCTACCAGAGAGGAGGAAGTTATGTTTTCTATACTGATTTTTTTCGTTCTGATTTCATTCTGTCTTCCAGCCTTAATGCCAAAACAGAGGTAGTAATTTTTCCCCTTTCATACAAAGTTCTGGAAAAAATGTTTCAGCGTTTTAGGGCTGACCTGACTATTGGGTCTCAGTCATTGGCTGAGAGTCATTCTTCTCAACTGGAGAGTTAGCAGTTATATACAGTTAAATGCTGTCTAATTTTCTTATTTTGTTGGATTTGTGGATGTTGTGTGGGCCTCCACTAAATTATGTACTGCCTGTATGTTGTGTATTGATTTTTTTTTGTTAAAGTGCTCAGGAGTTTGCATGACTTCATTTCTACAGAGAAATGCTTCATGAAATCTTAATCTACATCGAAGTAGCTCCTACGTTGTCAACAAAAGAACTTGCACTTCAATTCTCACTATGCCTATTGAAATTATACTTTGTATTACTTCTCCAACTTTTAAAACGTTCATTTTCTTCTTTAATTTTTATTTTTGCAAAATTATGAATAAAGAGTAAGCTCACTGAGAAACCATTCAGTATTTTAATATAGACTATGAACTCCTTGAAAATGCTCTGCTGTTTTAAAGGTTCCATTCTTGAACTGGGTGAGTAGTTTACAAAGACATCACATTTCACTAAAGTTGTTCACCCATTCAGCACAGATTTCCATCCAGCATGCAACATGAAAGTCTGTCTACTAGCAGCAATTAATTAGTCTTCCCACTCACTCTTTTGACTGTCACATTTTTACAATTATTTTTTATTTAAACATTAGACAGTGCTTAAAAGCCAGCTGTAGAGAGTAGAACATTGTTTTTTCCTGTAGTCTTCTACAATGGTGAAAACTATTCTGTAGATAAGTCGCAAAGTGGGTCCTCACTGGTGTATGTATTACTGAAAAATGTGCAAAATATTTTTGTTTTCCTCTTCAAGGCTCTTAAAAAAATCAAAAATTCTCAGTAAACACAGAATGACAGTGATGGGAGGGATTATTAGCCTCTCTATTCCCTTACTGTAGGTTGCAGTGAGAGATAACCTTAGAACACTGCTTATAAGCGTTCAAGATCCCTATGAGAAAAATTAATTCTAAATCTGGATCTCCTACAACCCTTTCACAAAAAAAATTGCAAAATAGGACCTTCCTCTTCTTTCAGAGAAAGAGCTGGTTAGATGGAGATGATCAACTGGAGATGATCAGTCCTCTCTGTAAGCATCAGTGAAAGATTAACCTCACTCCATGTTCGTTACATGCTTGACACTACAAAGGACAGCTCAAATGAGACAGTTCACACCGACTCTGATTCAAGGGTATCCTAATGCCTTTAGAGGGCTTATCTGCATTGCAGCAGCTGAGTGGCATGAAACTTGCAAGCCAATAAAACCGCAGCATACAAATATCACTACATTGCTCACGTTGGCCTCCCCAGGAGCTCCTGGTGATGGCCACAGTGCAGGTAGCCACTCTTTATCATCTTGCAGGATACAGGCACAGACCAGATATGATAGCAAATACAGTCTGTTTTGAGACAGGGATGAGGCAGGAAGAAGCAAAGGGGATGGCGGAAAAGAGGAACAAAAAATATAGTCTGAAAACATATTCAGACAGATGAAGGTATGTGGCAAGTTTGGCAGTGGGACAAGGGGTGTTCTAACGATGATAGTGACAGTACAGCAGGGTGCAGAGTCATGGCATGCTTTTAATTCCCCTGATCCCCAAGCCAACTCTCAGGTACATTTTGCAGAGGGGCCTCTAACAGACAGTTAAGCTTCTCTAACACTTCAGTCCCTGTTTGCCTTTTTGAAATTAAGACTGACTGACCTAATAGGACAGCCCTAACACATGAAATTTGCAGGAGCAGCATAAAATAAAATAAAATAAAATAAAATAAAATAAAATAAAGTAAAATACTATTTCAAATTTGCAGAATTTTGATTACATTTAGAAATGAAAACAAGATTCCAGGTGTCAGGAAATCCCCATAGAATAGAACCTCCATTTTCCAACCCAGTTCAGTGAATTAATGTGTTCCTGTAATTTATAAAGTATCTAAAGAAAGTAAGTTTTTCAAAAGTGTGGTGAGGTTTATTTTATTTCACTAGCGATCTTAATTCTACCTTATTTTCATGTTAAACTGCAACTAATAATTAAAAAATGCTCAAGCATGGTTGTATATATTTGCAACATGAAGAAGCAGTCTTCTGTTCCAGACTTTCTCATTTTTACTTGCTGTTTTGAATCAAAGTGAAAATCCAGATTTTTACACTTTTCAGTCTTTGATTGCACACATGCATTTAATCTCAGAATAGAACATGAAAATTTCCTTTCTTGGGGTCCACAGTTGATGTTTATAATAATTTGATCTGCATCTGATGGATTCTGATTGCCAGAATGTGATATATTTTTAAACAGATGCACAGTCTTATTTTTCAGGTTTTGAGATACTGATGGATGCATGGAATTAAAACTTGTCCCTGCATAATATTGCAGCCGATATATAACCTACTTTGTAAGCAGAAAAAAACACATTAGATTCAAGTTAAATAGTTACTTAAATGTGTATAAATGAAACAGCAAAAAACATAAAAAAACAGACTAGTTTTAGAAGAATATTGTTAACTCTGCCAAAAAAACAGGAGAAAAAAAGACAACTGTGCAGATGTGATAAATTATGTAACTGGGAAGGAAAGGAAGAGAGAGGAAAAATGGTAATATCATATAATCTGAATATATATAATATAACAAAATATTAACCTACTAGTAGCACTTATACAGAGAGCCTTGAGTACCGATTTATATATATAATTACTGAGCTTCCATTGGATCTTTTTTATGCTAACTGAATTTCCATTGATTATTAAAAGCCTGTTTATGTAAGTCGAGCGACCGCATAGATGTTCTATTTCTATTACGTAGTTGTTAAATTTCAGTAAATACCTTTTTAGGAAAGATTTGATGTTTAATTAGCATAGAATACCTCTCCTCTTAAAACCAAATTAAATCCCTATTTGAAGAACCTAATTTAAAGTGTTAACCAAACGTGCATACCTGCAAGGTGGTAATTTCAGATTTCTGGTAGCAGTCAAGGTCTAGTAATTCTGCAATGCTGAAGGTTAGAAAATCTGAACTCAATTCTCAGCTAGGTGATTTTTAACCTAATTTTCCATGTACCCACACACAAACACAAGACACATAATGACAACGCTGAAGTTATTTTTCATTTTTTAATTAATTTTGATATATAATCACTGAGGGAATCAGTAAAATAACACAGAAATAGGAATCTGGGGGTTTGCTGTTGTTATAATTTCAATGTGTTTGTGAATATTTAGGCAAAATAAATAATAGCTGAGGTTTCATTTACTCTTTGGACAACTTCTCCTTTCCAAAAAAAGTAAAAATTCTTCTGTAGGCCTGAGTAGATTTTTCTCATATACTAACCTTCCTTCTTTACCTTAAGATATCCACAAGGATTACATGAAGTCTGTTCATACTTTGCATACTATCAAGTGTCAGAAGTAGAAGTAAGTGCTAGAGAAGCATGATACCACTATGCACTTGAACTCAGAACACATTCATCTACTCTAACCTTATCATGAAACTTATTGTGTAAGCTTTGATCAAACCAGCTATTCAGGTGCAGATCCAAAGCCAAAAAGAAAAGGCTTAATCCTCAAGAAGGTAGGGTTGAAAGAAACTCAAGACTACCCCACAGCGCCACTGCAGATTGCTGTGTTTCTACATGTGGTGTTCGTGCAGTCAACAGACTGCCTGACAAAATGGAAAAAATCTGCCAGAAGACTATGACATGTCTAGACCTAAGCAGTAAGCAGCATGTCAGCAGGGAAAAATATCTACCCGAGCTTGCAAGAGATGACCCTTTACCCTCTGGATCCATCTCCTGCGGAAAACGCTCTGTTACATGGCCAAAGGAGCAGGTAGCAGTGACACAATCACAACCTTAGTAGCTCCTCTCAGGCCTCCATGTGGAGTACAGCTGAGTAGTTTTCCCAGCTTTTTTGTATCATAAATTCAATTTCTTGTGCATAATTATTGCCTTTTTAACCTGATCATCCTTTTCATTTGCCACCCACACACCCACAGCTTGCTCAGGAAAGTAGCTCTCAGGACAGCAGGATGTCTGGCATGAGCACACCAGAGAGTTACTATTAAGCACCAAGGGCTCCCTGGACTTCCAAGCTCACTAGTAGCTCATACAGCAGGCACCTAAGGAGCCAGGGGTTTCCCACCACCTCCTAAATCCACAAGAGCTTTAAGGAGTCCCTTGGTCAAGCTCCAAAATGTAGTTATCCCTCTTCCTATTGCAAAGCACAATTAGGGGCATTTTCAGGTTGAGCTGCTTGACTTATACAATGCTATAGGCTAAAGCCCGAGTGAGATTTTTCCTTGCCTTAGTAATCCACCTACTTAGCAGCAGGGGCACAGGCCAAACCACTCAAGTGCTGATAGTCTTCTGAAGACTGAATTTATATGAGCAATGCCTTCTGGCATCTGTAATTAAAAAAAGGAAAATCTATTTTCGCTATTACTTTTATAATGACATGAAAGTAAGGTTGTGTCCTTGACAGATGTACTGATAAGCTGCATGTGGGCAAGGGTATCTCAGAAAGGGAACTGAAAGGGAGAAGCTTTGGCAGATGAAAGGGAGAAGCTTTGGCAGATGCCAAAAGGGAGGGAATCCTGCATTTTGCAAGATTAAAATGTGTGTTGTACGTCTTCTTCCTTAGAAACATTCCTGGTAAGTCTTTATTAATAATACCTCAGTTTGTCTGATTGGAGACATGGTACTAGCCAAGGTTGTACTATAGAAAAAAAATTCAGGTAAATTTTCAAAATTCCAGCACTCTGAGAACTTGAACAAGTCAGCAAGAAGTATCACCCATTAATTTACAAATTTTATTCAAGTTGCAGAAACATAAGTAAAAAGGTCTTTCCTAAAGCAGGAAAATAAATATTGAACCTCAGACTAGGATTATCATGATTTTTTTAGGTGCCTGAAATTCTAAAACATCAACTGATAAATTTTGAAAAGCTCACAAGCTGTGTCACGAATCTTCCTGAATGATGTTTTGTAGAGTACACAAATAGATCTTAATCTAGGATTTGTTAATAAAACAGTTCTTGGATTCGGCTCTTCCAAACTAATATTCTTGGCTACTTTACTTGGTGTAAATAAATAAAAAAAAAAAAAATCACCCAAGCTTTTACTATATACGATTAACAAAAGGAGTTTAAACATGTTTCAAACAGTTATATGCTTGGTGTAAATATAGGTATCTTCTTGCTGCACTGCAGTTTGGTTTTTTATTGGAGGTTTTTTGTTCCTCACCACTTATTAGTTGTTATTCAAGCAGTGGCAATGATCTTGATTGAAAAGTAGTTCCTATAACTGTACAGACTAATAAAAAATTTTCTTTTAAAGTAGAGACTGACATTGTCTTTTCAATCATCAATCTCTGTTTTCATAAAGATAGGCGTAATATCTACAGTGATGTTGAGACTGACAGCTCCAAACTGCCACCAGTATGTACCTTCTCCTCCCCATTCAGGATACAACAGAGAATATAGTGAAAGAGAAGCTGAAGTTATTGTGGGGAATGGAAAACGAGGATAAATGTGTCTATAGGATGCATCTATCGGCTTCATTAGATCTACCATGTATGTCATCTTTACATATGTCTGAGCATGCAAAAGTTATTAGAAGAAAGGAAACTGTTTGCAATTAGCTTTTTTGCCTGTGTAGTATAGAACTAAAATGGAATTTAAAAGCTCTGTCATTTTTTATGTTCCACCATTCCAGTACCTTTGTTATGGTTTCCAATTAAAAAAAAAAAGAAAAAAAGTTTCTGTAGTGAGAAGCAATATTAAGACTAAGATTAGTAATGGGGTTTTTTTAGTTCTGTTTTTCTTTTTAAATCTTTACCAATGTTAAATCTGGTGGAAAATCTTTGTTTTATCCTGTTGGATTACTTAGAAGTGGATCCTGTAAAGATTGGAACAAACAAACGTTAGTCCACAGAGAAAAACAGATTCCTCCTGGCCAGAAGTTCGATTTTTATGATTTGTGAAAACTTCCATTCCTTACTTCCATGTGTGTTTATGCTAGTAATAAAAGCTTGTAGTTTTAATAAAAAGCCATATTAAAGTTTGCAAGGCATTGCATGCAGACCCAGTTCTTACCGAACTAATCACACTAGAAAGCTTAGTTAGCTGTTGCAGTGATACAAGGTTGAACAAGTGTAAGTGTCACTCTGTACTACAGTGGAGACAAAGCTGCATAGGGTAAGATCTAGGACAGAAGGGGAGATCTGGCAGTAAGGACCAGAGTCCTAGTCCACGCGTGAGAAACGCTGAGGTAGTCAAGTACTGCAGTGTGATCATGGGGCTTACAGGGCAGCAGACATAGCAGGGCAAGGGTGACAGAATGAGAAGACAGCTAACAGATCTTCCATATAGAAATCTACCCTTGACATCTATTGCAGACCATTATGTTCTCAAATTACACTAGGGAACAAAAGTAAAGGTCAGTTCCTTACATGACAGGGTGCAACAAAGTAGGAAAAAACATTCAGCCTTTCCAGACTAAGGGGTCTACAGCCTGGCTTGAATATGACAAAGTAGGGATGATGGACTATAAAACTAGAGGCCAAAACAAGTCCCAGCACTGCAGAAAGTGTCCTTGGAAATGAAAGAAAAGGTGGACTTTTAGACTCTTGGAGCTGACACAGTGGATGGAAAGAGTTCACAAGAACAAGAGGCTTGAATCCCAAAAATGTGCTGAGCAGCACAGGGCAAGAGAGAGGGACTTGGAAAAAAAAAACATCATCTGATCTATCCAGATGTCAAACCTTTACTAAACAAAACAGATGTTCCTGTCCTACTTTCAGTCCTGAAATTTTTGTATTTTTTATTTCCTTCTTCATTTTGATACTTTTTTCTGGAAAGTCTTTTTTGTTTGTTTTAAGAAAAGCATTTTAGTGTAGTGATTTTTTTTTTTCAGTAAGGTAAAAAAGCAAAAAGAGATGTCTCCAAAAGTCTGCTAGATTTTGGAATGGCTGCTAAGATCCTGTGTTCTTAGATCTCCAGGCACAAAGGTGTGAAAAAGTACCAAAGTAAGAATTTAAAATCCCTGCTATCATTTTCACTCATCTTATGTGTGAACTTTCTTGTGTCTTAATGGAAAAGAAAATAAGACCCTCAAACCACCTCAGCTAATAATTTCCTCTTAACCTATGATTCCTATCCTCCAAAAGGTATCATCTTTTAATACAATCGTAAAAGTTATTAGAAGGGAAAAATGTCTTCATAAAAACTCTCCGCACTTTATAGAGAATAAAGACTGATAAGCAAAAGGAGGACTCAGTAATTTTATTTTGCTAGCACTTTATTGAATTTACTTTTATCCTTTCTGGTGATTTATAGAAAGACTCAAGAAATTTTTAAGTCAGTATTTGTAATGAAAATGGGCTAGGTTAGTTCTAGAACTTTGAAGTCTTTACAACTCGTTTAACTCTTCAGTATAATGCAATCACATTAACACCTTTAAGCTTCTCTGCCAATTTGTTCTACCAAAATGAACAAGCTTGACTATTAAACCTAAAACAAATGGCTGTATGTAAGAGGAACCAGTGTTTCCAGCTGTGATTCACTGCTTGCCAACAGGAGTTGCTCTGTAAGGAAGATACAAAAATGAAGGTGTCACCAGATTTAAACTTTGGAGATATTTTACAGAAGCTAAAAACATTGCTGACTATGCTAACTGAAGCCACACAAGTAGGTTTAAAAACAAGGTAATCTTGCATTATTTGTTTTACTAAGTGAAATAGCTATCTTCCCACTTTGCAGAGTTTATTCTGAGTTCCAGAAACTCCTGTAAAATACTGACATAGAGATTATAAAATATTTTACCTGTTCTTATCACCACGGAACAGATACAGAGCAAGATAAGCCATGATGAAGGCTACATGTTCTCATTTGACAACTAAGTGTAACATCTAAAAAGAAAAAAAGTCTATTATTCTTGCTACATATAAAATTTCATCTCAACAACAAACAAAACATCATTATTAACACAAGATACTTGATTTAATCTGCTGTTCCCACCATGACCTATCTGACGCTGTATACATTTAATGCTATTTGGCAATTTGTCTCTGAAGCAGCATAATGACATCCTTTCTTTACCAGTGGAATGAAACATACAGTTAAAATCTAGTGCTGCTGAGCCAAAGGGAGAAAAAAAAAATTTACAGTGTGTTTTAGTTTTGTTTCAATCAATCAAGCTGAATCTCAAATGATACAGGTAAATGTATTTCTATCCTTCAAAACTTGCCACTAATTTAAGATTTAATCAGAAACTTGATTTGTGATATATTAGCAAAATTATAAATAACATAATTCCTGTCTCAAGAGAAATGAACAAGCCTTTTATGCTGAAGGTTTTGTAAATCTAATCGGGTCATTGCAGACCTAATTAATCTATAATATTGCTCATAAGGATGATAAAGAAATTGGACATTTTACTTCCATAACTCAAGTTCAAAATAGCTAGCAATAAAGACTAAAACAAAGCAACCTCCAATTCATAAAATAGTCATATAACCCATTAGCTTATATAACCTCACATATAAGAAATATTTTAGGATAAATTAAACATTTGCAGAGTTCGCTCTGTGCTCTCAAGACAAGTATTCTGAAAAAAAAAAAAGTTCAACAAAATACCTTCATACTGGAAGATCCTTTGATAGCTGTTTTTTATACCCAGATAACTATGCATCCACCACCCAAAACTCTCCAGATAGCTTGAACTGGGGAGGTATTATTATATTATTGCATTCTGAGTCAGACAACAAGCTTTTGTTTTGCATTTTTTTTATATTTTCTCACTTTTCTCTTAGCTTTCCACTGAGCAGAGAGAACTTGCAAAGTTCTGAAATACCATTAAGTACTTTGTATTTCCTCCATTGCAGGAGCAATCAGAAGCTTAAATTAACTAGTTTCCTGGATTTCATTTTGCTTCCTTTCTTCTGACACTGTAAAAGCTACATGCCTACAGTTTAGAGTGGCATACAATTTTATGTTGTGAAGTGCTCCTCTGTTGATTTTGAGATGTCAAGCTTTGGCTGTTTGGATTGCACTTCACATATTTTTTTAGAAAAACTTAAATCTTTCAACAAAAAGTTAAAAGTACTGTTCTGCTGATGAAAGAAAATGGCAACATTCATTTCACTGAGAGACTTTCAACATGTTATAGCTTAGTTTAAACCCTGTACACATCAGATAGGGCACCACTTTCTATGTCAAGGCTGTCCCCAGAAGTCCATTTCAGTTCAGCCAAATTAAAGGTATGCAAGCCAATGTACATCCTTTATTCCAGCTAGGGAAGACCCTGAGAATGCCCCATCCAAGATATACAGCATCTCTGGGCTTTCCCTGCATACTAAGTTGGGTAAGCTGGTAAATGAAGCAACAAAACAAATAGAGTTTAACAGAAAGGCAGAAATCAACTTGCCAATTGAGTAACCAGTGCAAGACTAGAGTGATTTGTAGTCCTTACAAAAGCACTAGCTTTTAATGAAGAATTTAAATGAGGAGCAAATTGTGGGTGTTAGTGCATAGCTCCAATGTGCTTGAAGGAATAATGGATAAGCCAATGATCAAGGCACTTCGTCGCATGAAAATTACCACTGATGAAACTACTTGAGTAAGTGCTCACGGTCATGAAAAAAGGATTGCAAAATTTAGCCTGAAGTTTGCAAACACACACCAAATAAAAATTACGAGCCTAATCCCTGCCAAAAGAAATATGTGGAAGATAAAAATATTAATATAAATGTTTCATTAGAACCATTAATTAATGATGATATTAAAAGATAAACGTTAAAATATGATAATATAATATTTTAATTACATACTAAGTGTAGTCATTACTCACTTTAAAAGGACTGTAATGCGCAATGCTCTATTACAATGGGACTATTTGTAAGTTATTACTCAACCTCATTAAGTGAGCAAGAAATAAGTCCTATATAAATAATGTACATAAAGAAAGTATGTGTGAGCTTGAAGACAGCATTATTGACATAGAATGTATCTTTTGCAATTCCATGGAAAACTGCATATTAGCAAAATTAAATCTAAACAAATCCCTTGAAATTACAATATTAAATTGGCTGTAAAGAAATTTTTTACTTTGGTTTATGATCATATTCAAAACTAAACGCAAGTCATCTCTTTAGCTTTTAAGATGGTTGTGCTTTGCAGTCACACATGTAGGCACAGAGTCTGAATTGTTGCTTCAGAACCAATAAAGTGTTAAAAATTTGTCAGTGTTGTTTTATTTAAGGATAGAAGCAGTTTAATTTAAACTTTTCAGTTTATATGGTTAAGTGAAGTCTTTTGACATGTATAAATGTCAAATGGGATCATTTTCTTTTGGATAAAGACTTGGCTTTCCTTCTGTCAAGACACAAAACATAAATAAATAAATATAGGAAAAACAATTTCAGTGGGATGGGTGTGCAGGTCCCACACTGATGCTACATTGTTAC
This sequence comes from Tapera naevia, assembly GCA_033556795.1. NCBI lineage: Eukaryota > Metazoa > Chordata > Aves > Cuculiformes > Neomorphidae > Tapera > Tapera naevia. The sequence continues at coordinate 17,785,940 of JAUMJJ010000036.1, forward strand.
CTAAATCCAAAATTCAAATCTTTAAAACTTTGTGGACATGCCACAATCTCCAGAATTACTTGCATCTACATTCTCAGGCATGTGTTACTATGAGTATCTCAAATTCATTAGAAGACCTGAGTCTTGGTTTCGCAAACCAGAATTTGTGACTTGTATCGTACCCCGGAATACAAATCAGGTCTGAATTCTCAATAAACCCTTCTTGGGTCAAGTTTGCTATTAAAGAAGTTTGGAACAGGAGTTCTCTGCATTTCATTTCACAGCCTGGTGAATTCATTGGAGAAGCAGAAGATCAAAAATCCAGCTATTGCCTTTTTGAAGGTGCATTAGCCTATATTTAGCCTGTTTACTCACTTCAAGGCACTATATTCCAAGAGTAAGCATTTGAATATGTGGGTAGCAGAGGATGTTTAAATATTCTTCACATTTTGATGCTCTTCTATTTTGCATTGGACGCTTCAGTATTCATCAGACTTAGGCATAACTATACAACAGCTGGCGTATCGTGAGTTGCAAAGAATCCCCTGTTCTAATGAATCCTTGACATAAAGAACACAGCACTACAGGCTCTGGTCCTAATATTCTCTCATGAAACAAATTTTCTTTTCTGTAAAACTCGGAAAGCTAATATTACTTCAGCAAGGAAAAGTACCCTGGTTTCTCTCAGCAACATTTATCCATGTTTTTGTGTTTGTTTTTTTCCCACACTGAAAAACACCTGGTGAGATTTCCTGTTTCAGGATTAACTCAAACCCAAGTGGATATTCATATTTATTACTGAGGTACAGAACATGTCAACTGAGCTAATGCTTTTATCTATAAGGATTTCTTTTACTCTTCAAGGAGCAGGTCAGGTGCAAAACACTAGGATGGTACGTTTCAAATGTTTGTACTGACAGCACCAGCTAATGTGCAGGAGGGTACTGATGGCCATTAAGAATAGACAATCATTATGTCAGAAATTTTAGATCAATAAATTTGAAGAAAATTGTACAGTATATAATAGGCAAAATCTACTGCTGTAGTCATTCATTTTGTGTCTTCTCTATAATTTCAAACATGTTAGGAAATACAACAAAGGATTTGGTTAGCTTTGAGGTGTTAAAAACATCTTCACACTAGAGTTATTTTTGAAGTTTGACCAAATAAAAAAAATAGTGTAGAGTTGTTACTAAACAGTTCTTTAAAAAGATTGTAGCATATATTCATAGACATAACCTAAATTAATTTTTAAAAATTATTTTAATACAAAACAAAAATAAGAGTACTGGAATTTCTTCCAACTATTTTGCTCATGAGTTCATGAGCAAAATACTTTGTGACTTCAATGCAAGTCATCATTCATTCATCATACATGTGGAACAAGTAATATTATCTCTCTCTAATTTTTCTGTCACTGGCTTTATAGTAGCAGGGCTCATGCAGTCTTAATCTAATGGCCCATGCAGCTATGATTATAACATGATATATAGCACATGCCGCACTAGCTCTGGCAACTGGAGAATTAAAATCCTCTTAATTAGTTAGTGTGAAGGAGGAATATGAATTTTATTTTTAGACTGAATGTCTATGAATAAAGAGATTCATTCAGGAAAGAGTAAGCTCTAAATGGGCTAGCAGTTTAAAGGGTCATTAAAAGTCAAGGGTCACCACGTGGAAAGCTAAATTACATATTAAAAAAACTAAGTTTCTCTTCAGAACTTCTAGGGGCACATTCATATTTTGCAATGTCAGCATAGAATGGGATACCAGGCTACCCAATAAAAACATACTGAAAAATGAAAATTGAGTAAAATTGGACTACTTTGGAGATTCCAGAGAGAAACCAAAATGAGTCAACGCAGTGAAGGAAAGAGTATGAAACCCTCCTGCAAAAAAAACTCTTGCCTCAGGGATAAACAAAGGATCTTTATAAAAGTGTGGTAATTCTCTAATTCTAAAACTCACTTGCAACACATGAGTGATTTGAAAGTATCCTGTCAAGGTCCATTTGTATTTGTACCTGTGCAAGGTCCATATATACTAAGTATATATCTTGCTACATAACAAAATGTGAAGGAACTTGATATCTTGCCAAGGTACTCCATTTTGTGAGGATAAGATCCTATTGAATGGAACAACATTTCTCTAATAATGAATTTCTTTATCCAAGACTTACCTCATATTTAAACCGTAAGTCTCAAGAAAGATTCATTTTTGATGTTGATATGAAGACTGCGAATGAACAGTTTGGTTTGTTCTAGGCATCCAAAAAGAGTCCTTTAAGGAAATTTAAACTCATAATAAATACCTCAATTTGTTTCAAATAAAAGTCAAAATCGTCATGTGATATCCTTAAAACTTCTAAAATATTGATTCTACAAGGGAAAGAGTGTGAGGGTTTTTTCTATTTTCAGGTGTCTCAAATCCTTCAGCCTCCTGTAGAAATGAGGATTCCATCTACATCTTCTAGTGATCCAGTATCAATATCCTGAGTACCTTGCACGGAGGAGTCATTATTTCCTATTTCTACTACTCTGCTTATGTACCTAAATATTAACTCAACCTCTTTCGTTACAGCAACACATTGATGTTGTTCACAATGGACTGGTTTTTACTATGGACCCTAAAACTTTTTTAATCTGTTCTTCTGGATGAAAAACTGTATTCTGGCAGCAAATTCTTTTTATAGCATCATATATATCTGACCCTAGTTTTGGCTGTGTTAAAACACATTTTTGTATGAACGGATCAGTAAGTCAAATACGGTTATGATCCAGTAAACAGAATCTCTTTGAATGACTGCCTATCATCTGCAGTCTACCAGTTTCTGTCATATGTAAGGTTTATCCACATTTTTAATTCATATTTTGTTGCAGATGCTAAAATAAAATATTAGTGAGAGTTAATCCTTGTGAAGCCCTAATTGAAAAATCCTGCCTTGACTTCTTTGCTAATGAGCAATGTTTAGAAGTCTTTATTACACCCTGTTACACCATTTTATATTTGTTTTATTGGAGCTATATGATACTATTTTTTCAGAATGTTATGTGGTGCTAGTCCAAAAGCTGCTTCTGATTCCACATACATTCCACATAAGCAGTCATATTTTATTACCCCAAATTTTTTCTCCTGTTAAAATTACAACAGACCTACCTAAAATCATACATTCATTAGACCTATTAAAAGGCTATAGAAGGTCACTCAAGTTCTTACAAGATCATACTTGTCCAATTCACTCCTACTATGAAAAAAATCACATATATTCAACTGTATTTTTACAGTAGACATATTTAAACAATATAAAGCTCTTGACAGTGCACAATAGAAGGTAGAAATACAGAACAGAAAAGGGTAACATTAAGCACTTCACAGTATCTGTGCAGTGGGAGGCAGTTCCTAAGCAGTCACAGTATCACAGTATCACAGTATCATAAGGTTGGAAAGGACCTTTGAGATCATCAAGTTCAACATATAACCCAACACTAACACCAACACCAACACTAACACCAACCATCATCTAAACCATGGCACTCAGTGCCTCATCCAGTCTCCCCTTAAACACCTCCAGGGTCGACAACTCCACCACCTCCCTGGGCAGCCCATTCCAATAGCCAATCACCCTTTCAGTGAAGAACTTTTTCCTAACATCAAGTCTAAACTTTCCCTGATGAAGCTTGAGTCCATGCCCTCTAGTTCTGTCACTGGTCACCTGAGAGAAGAGACCAATCCCTGCCCGACTACAACCTCCTTTTAGGTAGTTGTAGAGAGCAATGAGGTCTCCCCTGAGCCTTCTCTTCTTCAGACTTAACAGCCCCAACTCCCTCAATCACTCCTCATAAGGCTTGTGCTCCAGCCCCTTCACCATCTTCGTTGCCCTCCTCTGGACACACTCCAGCATCCTGACATCTTTCCCAAACTGGGGGGCCCAGAACTGTACACAGTACTCAAGGTGAGGCCTGACCAGTGCCGAGTACAGGGGGACGATAACTTCTCTGATCCTGCTCATTTGAACTGAGTAGGCTTTTCATCTTTGTTGAACTTTTTCTCTCCTACAGTACTGCCACAAATTTCCAGTTCTATTCATATTGTTTTTGATGAAATATAACAAACAATTAGTATGCTTTAGTTTATTGATGAGTTTGGTATCCTAAAATAGTATTTTTATGGGATTTCCTTCTATTTGTTCATTCTCAGTAATAATATATGAACTATCATAGGTGTACATTGCAGGTGATATTATTCCAACTAATTCTTATTACAATGCTGGACATTTCTTATATTTATCAATGTGGTAATGCTACCAAGCCATAATACTAAACCATTTGACAGTACAAAGCAAAACTCCTTTACCTTCCAATCCATTAAGTGTGTTTCTTTGCTTAAAATTTATTACCCACAGTTGCAAATATGTGGGAAAAGTCAGTTACTATATTTACAGCACTAACATTTTTTTCAGGATAGACAATATAGAAAGAAATACTGTGTATGTGTGTGAGAGAGAAATGCACTAAAATAGTTACTTTCGAAAATTAGTTTACTTTTAATTCTATTACTTCCTTTTCATTTTACACATCACTTTTTGACTTTTTTTGCTTTAACGTTAATACTGAATATCAGCTTAAGCCCACCTTTATTTCATTTTAGAAGGCCTATTCCAGCTGTAATTACCCTTGCCAATTTCAGAGGAAAGTCAGCAGTATACTAGCTTGGGGATCTAAGGCAGGATGGGAAAACAGGACTGGGGACTGAAGAAAGATGCATTTGCCTAGCCTGTGGCTATAGTCTGGGTCTTCTTTATAATAAATCAAAATAAGTACAGAAGTTCTCAGTATTGGGTGATTGACAAGAAAATTCTTGTATCCTAAACTTAATGGTGACCTCACTCTTCATATCTTAGTAGGAAAAGAAATTATTTCCTCCTCTTGATGAGTAAGGCTCCTTGTTAGAAACTTCCCATCAGCTTGTATGAGAGAAAACACACCCTGAGTCTCCATTCAATTAGTTTTGTCTGAATTATTTCTATTGTATAAGAAAATGCAGGTTTATGATTTTGCAATATGTGATTAGGATCTATAGACAGAGTATACAAGCTCTGTTTTTTACGATTAGTTAGGAGTTGGATCACCCATCATTTCAAGGTTAAGGTAACTTAAGGACTTAAACTTGGGCAAAAGAACTTCTAGGCCCCACTGAAGTTTTCGGGATTGCAAAATAATTCAGTTGAACAAATAGAGTTCACAACCTTTGCACTTCTGTGGAAAAAGAAAACAAAGGAGAAACCCAAGGTCTCGTCTCCATTCCACCGCACAGCAAATATTCCATCCATATCCAAAGCTTCAAGCGCTACTTTCCTTGAATGAGTCTAGAGTTATGAAATTCATCTTTCATAGCAAATAAACTAGAGTGTTCATCATTCTGGGGTTAGGCTTATTCTGTACATTATAATTCAGTGATTTTTTAAACAAATCAACACCTCCTTTAGTAAATGTGGTCCTCTCTTTCACCTGTCTATGGATGCCTACCATATCTGTTCCTGCTGAGAACAATGACATCACCACGTAAAAGAAGATGGTCTCAACCATGAAGATATACCACTCATCTACCATAATGTAATAACTCATTATTATGAGTTCGGCCTTGGGGGTATATTTCAAACAAATGTAAACACACATCATGAAAGATAGACTACATCTCCTAGCGTATAATAAGAGAAGAGCTAGCTCAGAGATAAAGGCATACTCAAATGAAAACACCATACAAATCTCACTCCAGCTCAGAGTAATCTGTTTAACAGAGCCATCTTCCACGTTATTCCTTGTCTTAATTTTAAGTTATCATAATTTTACTTCCATAAAATTTCAGTAATTAACAAGATTATTCCTACAATGGTTCTGTGTTGTGTATATTTTCTTTCTCTGGCTCTGATTTACAGTGGCTTCATAACAGTAGAAAAATACTTATTGTCTTCAGAGGTGATTGATCTGGTCTAACATGGTAATTTCTTTATTGTATTTCCTCAGTATGTTAAAAACACATTTTTCAAACCCCTTTGTTGACCATTGCCTTGTCTTGAAAGTTTTGTTGCTCATTAAAATTATTCTCATATTTACATGCCTCCAAGTATTTTCACTTGGAGTGTTTTGCTCTTTCTAGAGTAAAATCTAATGGCATTTAAGTCCTTTTTTGCAGTATGCAAAAGAATTTTTGAAAATAAATTGATAGTAAAATAGTCTTTTAATACTTCATCAGAGAACTTTGGCTTCTTCTGATTTAAAGCTTGAAGTTTCACTGGTTTTAACTATAACAAGCTTTGCAGTTAAGCAGACCACATCTTAAGACAGTTCTTTTAGTCCTTGGGTTTGTGCATTTTTACTAGAAAGAATTGCAATTAAAATAAGTTCTGTTCACACGCATTTCACACCGCACAAATGACAGCATAACTTTTATGTAAAACAGACTGAGAAATAAAATGAAGCCTTTAAAACATGGAGTTTTATAGATATGTTGAACTGCTTCATTGTCGTATCAGAAAGTACATATTAACAATTACACTCCAGTCAGTGGCAAACATTTTGTATAGGGTTCTTGTGATCTCTGTCACAGAAATGAAAGGAATAAAACTAATCAAATGTCAGTATTTATTCCAACATTGTGTTTTGTATTATCCAGAATATTCTCTCTGTGACAATTATACCCAGGTTATCTTTTGCAATTTTCTAGTTCAAGGGGGTGAGTGTTTAAAAGGAATAATAATAAAACTCCAAATCTTCCCCACACACACCCACCACTACCTGAGACATTTATTTATTAATAACACAATCTGAAATAAAGATGTACATCTCAAGGGTCTACCAAAATAATAGAATCATTGCTGAGGTACCCTAAAATTGTCTAAATTACTCTGAGGATGGTTCATCAAGGTCATAATCAAATGTAAGGCATAGCCTGCTCAGAAAAACATGGAAACAACTGATAGCTGTGTCGAAAGTTTAAATTTGCAGAAGTCTGAAAGAGACAAGCTTATCAGAAAGTGGATGTTCGAGACTTTCACAATTCAGCTGCCTTACAGTTAGGTGCAGTTTCATGGGCAAGGAAAAAGGAGGACAATGACAAATATGGCCAGGTGGTTGCTTTGTGTCACAGCTGTGTTTAAAGCTGTGCTGTGCTGAACTGAGCACCCAATGCTCAAGGCCATGCAAAGCCGTTAGTGAGTTTGGAAAAAAACTTCCCAGTGTGGGCTCAGTTTATAGCCATCTTGTAACAGAAAAGATGAGGGACTACCAAAAGAGCTGACTTGTCTTTAGCTATCCTGATAGCCATTCAATAGCTATATTAGCTGTATTTTGAATTCACTTTGAAAAATGTCAACCTCAATCTTTGTTATCTGTCTATACAATTGTCTTAGGAGCATATCCCCAGTATGGCATTTGATATCTGGATCCTGTAGGATGCAAAAAGCTTAAGTGACAGGTCTCCAAATGTGACAATAAATACAGTTAAATCACCCCTTTTGAGTCTCAGCAGCAGAGAAAGTCTCTTGTCTTGTTTCCTTAAGTACTAGTGCAATCTGATACAAACTGGTGTCATACATTTCTTGAATTTAAGTTTATGGGTAGTAAATAAGTTCTGAAACAACTGGGTCACTGAAAATATCAGGTATTCCAGTACTAGGATTTTCTAATGCATGGAACAAAATTTGAATGTCTCCAACTTGTCTCTCAAAATGGTCTACTATCACTATGACACATCAAAATCTTATCAGTAGAAGGTGCAAAATATTCCTCTATTTACGTCTTAATTCTACAGAGTTATAATCCGTGTAGAACTACAGCTATATAAATAAAAATACTCTAGAAAATTTGGAATTTTAATGTCAGAGGTATTTGCTGTTTAGAAATTAAACTACAGTATATTATCTCATGTTTTCTGTAGTACAGTTTTCAAAGTTCAACTTGATCAGATCGGTAGTACTAGAGATAATTCCAGGGGAAGGTGTTCTTGGTCTATTGCATTTCTTTTTCTCACCCATTAGCCTTGCAAAATTTTCGAAACATGCCATAATAAATCAGCTATCAAAAAAGGAATGAAGGAATGTGACAGGTTTTTATTAAAAAACAACAACAAGAAGCCCCAAATCCTTCTGAATATGTTTCCTCCCAGAATCCTAGTTTCAAAATTAATGATCAGTACTTCCTTCTTTAGATTTTGATTAAAAGACAGAATGGAGTACTATATTATTTCATTTTTGAAAGCGTGGAAAAACAAAAGTGCTGGCATATTTTTCCCTATTCTATGCCTTCTTACTTCCCCAAGCTTTCTGATGTCTTTCCAGTTTGGAGCTCCTGCTTAGATAAAACAGATGACTTTCTGGGCCTGCTTCTGCTAACAGCAGGCAGGAGCAACGGTGACTGATTGGTTGAAACATGAGGATTAATGGGTATTTATATTTCATTAAATTTTATGCTCACTGGAGAATAATGTATCACTCGCAGATATTGAAACATATGTCAACCCTATCCACTTACATATAATTCAATTTGACTTAAATGCATTGATCAAATTTTATTAAAGTCCAATATATCTTCCAAAAAGGCCCACTAACACAATATTGCTGCTTCGCATTCATCAGATAAAAGGAGGCAATTGTGTTGTAATTCTATTTATACCATTTTTCGGGAAAGGGGAGATTATTGTGAAGAGAATACTCATTACAAGGTGACTGGCGCTGGTTGAAGGACTTGAGACTGAGATTATTAAGTGAATTCTCAAGTGGTGTTCTTTAGTTAAAATTACCCCAGGGTGGGTCATGTCTGTTTTCATCCCCAGTGAAAAAGAGAGATCTGCATTGTTAATGATATAATCCAGGAAATTTTGGCATGCAAGATTTTTGGTTATGTTAACAGTTTATTAATTTTTTCTCTTTTTTTCCTTTAAAGCTCAGTTTATCAATCATGCATAATTGTCTTGGAAAAATTACTTTTCAGTAATTTTTCCTCTTTGTCTGCATGTCTCATTTTTATTCAACTTCTGCAACTATTCTTACTGTGACAATTAAGAAAAATATAAAATGTTTATTTCTTCAATTTTACACAGAAAGGTAGGGTGTTTTATACAAAGCCCCTCTCAAAACAAGCACAGTAATAATGGAATATTTCTCAAGTGTTTGGATATAAGCTCTTGCATAGTTTGTGCTGTGCAGAATAGAGTTAAAAAGATGAGTGTTTAGTCCTTCTAATAAGAAGAAATAACAACTATTTGAAGCCATGATCCAGGAGGGTTATTTAGGCCTCACTCTCAAATTATGAGGGTCTGAGGTATCACACAGTATCACAGTATCACAAGGTTGGAAAGGACCTCTGAGATCATCAAGTCCAACCTATAACCTAACACTAACACCAACACTAACACCAACCATCATCTAAACCATGGCACTCAGTGCCTCATCCAGTCTCCCTTTAAACACCTCCAGGGACGGTGACTCCACCACCTCCCTGGGCAGCCCATTCCAATGGCCAATCACCCTTTCAGTGAAGAACTTTTTCCTCACATCAAGTCTAAACTTTCCCTGACAAAGCTTAAGTCCATGCCCTCTGGTTCTGCCACTGGTCACCTGAGAGAAGAGACCAACCCCTGCCCGACTACAACCTCCTTTTAGGTAGTTGTAGAGAGCAATGAGGTCTCCCCTGAGCCTCCTCTTCTCCAGGCTAAACAGCCCCAATTCCCTCAGTCGCTCCTCATAGGGCTTGTGCTCCAGCCCCTTCACCATCTTGGTTGCCCTCCTCTGAACACATTCCAGTATCCTAACATCTTTCCCAAACTGGGGGGCCCAGAACTGGACACAATATTCAAGGTGAGGCCTGACCAGTGCCGAGTACTGGGGGACGATAACTTCTCTGGTCCTGCTTACTACACTATTCCTGATGCAGGCCAGGATTCCATTGGCCTTCTTGGCCACCTGGGCACACTGCTGGCTCATGTTGAGCTTCCTGTCAACCAGCACTCCCAGATCCTTTTCTACCTGACTACTCTCTAGCCACTCTGTCCCCAGTCTGTAGCTCTGCATGGGATTGTTGTGTCCAAAATGAAGTACCCGACATTTGGACTTATTAAACATCATCCCATTAGAATCGGCCCAGCTCTCCAATCTGTCCAGGTCCCTCTGTAGGGCCATCCTACCCTCTAACAGATCAACTCTTCCTCCCAGCTTGGTATCATCTGCAAATTTGCTGATGATGGACTCAATCCCCTCATCCAAATCGTCAATAAAGATATTAAACAGAACAGGACCCAATACCGATCCCTGAGGGACACCACTGGTGACCGGCCGCCAACTGGATGAAACACCATTCACCATCACTCTCTGGGCTCGGCCATCCAGCCAATTCCTAACCCAGCACAAAGTGCTCCCATCTAGGCCACGGGCTGCCAGCTTCCCTAGGAGTCTACTGTGGGGTTGGTGTAATAAGTTTTAGGAAACTCTCTGTTTGTTTCTGGGTCATGTGTTCTTAGGGGTTAAATTACTGGCACTCCAATATACAAATAAGCATCTCAGCAAAGGCCTTTCAAAGAAAAGGTCCACTTCTAAGCTGGAAAATAAAAGGTATTGGCCAGGAAGGATGTTCAAGAGTCGAAACAAGGGAGTGTGGAAGCCTAGCTACTCTCAGGAATCTTAAAAAATGTGGTTACACTACATTGTGAGAACTAAGCACATCACCTAGACTAATGTCCTATCTCCCAAAAGTTTAAACCATTTTAAGGTCATTGGGAACCTTAGTTCAACGAAAGTATATTTTTTTTAAAGTTAATTATCCTGGAAATCTTCCACTAAAAAAAGGAAGGTCTGTGGGAAGTTATATTGCCAACCTCCTGCTCCAAGAAGAGTCAGCTGTGAGGACAGATCCTGCTTCTCAGAGTTTTATCTAGTTTGGTCTTAAAGCTTTCCACAGGCAGTTGCAAGCAAGCAAGCAAACATACAGGTGTATGTGTATTGATAATACAATGTGCCGTGTTACAGTCTGATGTTGAAATATAGGCTTATGTGCAACTTCCAAGGCATACTGGTGCTACTTAGCATGCTTTACTTATTAGGAAAACCACTCTGACAACCCTGCTTCTGTAAGAGTGTCAGCACCATATCGTGTTGTGATTTAGTTATAAGATATGTGAGAAATACACATAAGTGTAAGGTACCTTTTCCCCTATTGCAAATAATTTAGTGCTTAAACAGTTAAATGAAAAGCAGCCCCAGACACCTATCATATAGACAGCCTTTTAAATAAGGATTGTAATCTCTTCTGAAATTCCGTTACACCATGGAGACCATGCTGTTACTAAACCCAGGATGAGATGACCTTCTGACAGAAAGAATTGCGTTTGCCTCTCTACTTTCACCCCTCCTTCCTGCACCTCCATGACTTTTTCTTCTCTCCCAGTCCCCTCTCCCCAGTTCAAACTAAGCAACGCAATAAGTATGTACAAAACATCTGGGGAAAAGGATTTGTTCTTCCAGTTTCTATGTTCCTTTCTGATTGGTTTTGAGTGGACACATACACATGCAAACGTTTGCAAAATGTGAAGGTCAAAGTTATGTGTTCTCATATCCATACTACACCAGGCTCAATCTCACTCATACTAACATTTCTGTTAGTTGTGTTTTTCACTCAGTAAGTCAGTAAGCAGAAACAGTAGCATAGTTCATCTGTGAGACTATCGTGTGACATGCAAAAATACCATTTAACCAATCACAGCCCCTCATCACTTCCAGAGAATGAATATGAAATGTAAACATGAAGAATTACCTGCATTCATCCCATAAATTAGAAGATTCATTAATATTTTTAAATTGAATATAAACATCCAAGGAAGCTGATCTCCTCATAGGCACTCCACAAAGAAGAGGGGAAAAAAATTTTTAAAAGGCTGAATTTATTAAAAAAAATATTTCTTGTAAATTATTCACTGTAGTCTAATAAAATTGCAAAATTAAGATGTTAATTGAGTTTTATCAGTCTACTAATTTTAGAAAGATATTACTGTTACGTTTAATTGCAGTAGATTTTTTGTTCTTCATTCATATGCATGAAAAAATCATTCCACTGTTTCACCAAAATGAATGCAAACTTCTGCTTGATGGTAGTGTTTTCTTCAGTGACTAGCACAATCATCCTCTCATCCTTTAGGACTCTTTTTCCCCCACATATTTGGGGAAATTGGACAGATACCTGAAGGTTCTCTGTTACAGACTCAATGTAAATTAGGGTGGAAACCTATGACAGGCAGAAAGCCAGGTGGTACTCTTTTGAGTACCTATAGTCTGGTGCCAGACTAGAATCAGTCGCAAGAGGAGAAGCAGAAGGAATTCACGCAGTTCCAGGTATCAATTGTAAATCACCTCAGATTACCCTTGTACTTCGTTTTGCTTGCCCTCAGTTTGCTATGGAAAAAAAACCAAAACAAAGCAAAACAAAAACCCAAACAAACAAAAAAGAAAACTCATTCACTCTACAAATAATGACTATTTTGAAACAACTGCCAAACTCATTCAATATACCTTACAGAGAAGCTAGTTATCTCTAAGAAGATACAGAAATCCTGGTGCAGAATCAGTGTTAGTGCCACTCAACACAGAACAAAAAGTGTACGATATATGATGTTTTGTTGCTCTACAGGATTTAAATAACATGAATTTGGGATGAATGTAACACTCATCAAGCATGAAGCTATGAAGGCATTAAGCAAATCATGTCATGACTTATGAAGGACAAACTTTCCTATTTGCTTTTCTTTATAAATAAAGAAAAAGCAACATTTCATGCATCTTTAACTCAAATACAGACCCTTTCTCCAGGAAAACCAAGGCCATTCTATGCAAAATATACCCTTTACACTTAAAGTAGGAATATTTTAAACGTAAAATCTCCATTTGTACTAGAATCTTATTATAAGTGAATCACCCACTATAGCAGATTTTCATATATATATGTATTTTAATGCTGTCTTTTAATTTCTTGTTCAATTGCACTCCTGAATCATATGGTGCAAGATTAACATACGGTGGAATTCAAGAAAGAAATCTCAGTTGTCTTAAAGATGCATGTTATTTTTATAAAATTTGTTCTATTTTTATTAAAAAATTAATTCCTCTTAAAAATTAATTCCATATGCATTTGCACTCATCTAAATCTGTAGTCCCAGGCTCCTCTAATTATGCTAGGTTTTCCTTGGAAGATGTGTGATGAATACTGACAAAAACAGTGAAAGATTCATCTTCCAAAAGACATTAAGAGAGTCGCCAGCTGTGCATCATCAAAGTGAAGTGAAACTTCCAAAGATCTAGTAGATGCAGCGAAGCAGGAGGATATTGTTTTTCTAGCTGCTGTAAAAAAAATAGAGTTGCAGGGTTCAGGAAACGCTAGCACTTTCCTCTATGAGCATGCAGTGAAAGATACTCTTTTTCTCCCTTGAAGCCTTTCCAGGGTGACCTTTGTTGCTCGAGTTATCTGCTCATTCTTTCCATCTTGTCTAACTCCTCCTCTAGCTCAAAATATTGATGTCATTAAAGGCAATAGTAATTGCCAACAACGGTTATTCTTGTATAGTGCCCGTTTTTCCATGGTGTTTTAAGGTAATTAATCAGGCAAATTATCTATTTACATGAACACTTGTGTCATATCTTAATTTGCTCCACCTGAGAAGTAGGGCTATATTTCTCAAAATCTTTCTACACAGCACATTTACCAAAATGCATTTTAAAAATAACCAAGTTACTGCAAATTTTAAGACCAACTCCTGGCAAAATTTTCTTTAGCTACAAATTCCAGGCAACAGTGATCACTCAGCCTAGGTTGAATTATCCTCCATTTTTCTGTGACTTTACTAATCTGCTCACATCCTGTTTCCTACAGATGCTTCTGCTGGTGTGCAGACATCTTTGTCTTGTGTCCCCACTGCTGTTCTTCACAGACATCTTTTTTCTCAGGCTTCTGTCTGGAAACTTCAGCTGTTCTGTTGCTTGCCTTCTTGTTGTTCAAATCACTTTTCTATTGTTAAGAAGGACATTTAAAGCCCTTCCAAATTTGACTCAAAATATAGTTGGCCTCAAAGTCACAAGGCCACATACTTGTGTCAGTCCTTAGGCATTCTCTTTTTTTCTTTAATACATAATTTTTATTCAATAAGGCTGTTGCGTAAATTTTGGGGGTCATGCTAACTTGTAGTGAGGACGGAAAATACTTGTTCAGACACACATGTGCATGTACACCTCTCTCTTCCCTGTTGTGATGCAGCAAAAGACCACCAGCAGACTATGTGCTTTTGCACTGGTTCTGTAGCAGTACAATTCCAAACAAACTAGTACTTGCCAGCTAGAAGTCCCAGAACCCCATTCAGCGTCACTGAAATCACTCAATCACTTAGTGCCATCTCATATTGCTTTCAGGGGTTCAAGGATTACAACATCTACCTCTGTCGATAGGCATAGAAATTTCTTGCTCAGATGAATAAATTATTGTCCAGTTGTGACCTGAAGACTGGATATCTAATCATCCCTGCTTACTCCTCTTTCATCACTCCATAAAATTACAAGTGGAAGTAGCTTTTTTTCCTTGACAAGAGGGTGCTGTTTCTGAGATAGTGCTCTCAAAGGCTGATCGGTAAGGAAGAATTTCAGTAGCCCAAGAAGAGCTGGCAGATGGCAAAAAAAGACAGAAAAAAGATCTGACTTTTAGGCTGGTGCCAGACACACCTCGTCTCCTTTCTATCCCCAGGTTTTTAGTTTGCTGATAGACTACGCAAATGTTTCACAATATTGCTTCTCAAGCTGTTAGAGGTACAAACTATCTGGATATTTAGATACTATGGTATCTAATAGGATGCTATCAATCTTTTATAGTAAGAGAATACATAAATTATAAACAAATATGTCCTTTGGTATAGTGGAACAGCATAATGATCAAAGACACACAATAGAAATGTATTTGCTTCTACAGTAAGCTTTATTCCCCAGCGCTCAGCCTGTAGTGATGGACAGGCAGTAAGCTGTCAGTTTTTGTTCTGTCTGTCACACTACACTTACCTCCTGTTGTTTTAAGTAATCAATATGGGGGCTGAAATCACCTACCACTACCTCTGCTACCTACTATTTTGTCCACTCATAAATTATGAATCCCTGCACAACATCAAGTCTACAATTTCGATTGCATTTGCTAATCATTGATCAATAATTCAAAAGCCTCTTCTTCTTCAAGGGTCCCTAGTTTCCTGGAACATATGGCATAAGGCTGACAATATTCACGAAACTATTCCCTTATCACAAAAAGGAGCCAGGGAACACAAGTTGTTTAAAGTTTTTTCTTTATTTCTTTTTTTTTTCTTTCCCCCCCAAGGGAGTGACTTTGTACTTTTTTATTATTATTTCCTTGGCTTGCCACAGTTAATGACTTCACAAGCACTTGTATTCAGCAGCTTCCAGAATTATTTTCGGCTTCATACCTTCAGAAGACATGCCACTTATCAGCCAATCTGGGTAGTTCAGTTTTACAATGTTAATGTTTGCTATGCTTACTTTTACTGAGGTTGGACTACACTTTTCCATAAGTCTTATTTTTCATATTTATGTTATGTGGTTTATTCTCTATAAAAGATCATGAAAATGAGATAAAAATAATCTTTATTATGTGTTCCTATAAATATATAAACATGAAAACAATAAGCAACAGACTCTGTCACTAGTGATTTTGAAGTCCTTAGCTGTTACAAGAGAGCCATAGAATGTTTGCTGCAGTGTTTCCTTCTGTAAGATTGTTTTATTAAGTATTTTACTGCTAGAATAGGACCATGAATAATAAATATTGTCACACAGAACAGTTCTGATTACTTCTCCATGGAAACCTTTTAAACGGCCAGATCCTGAAAACACCTACAAAAAATTCACTTCATGAATAATCTCTGTGGCTTAAAAAAAGAAACAAGTTAAGGTGCACTGGTATATTTGGCTATTTTTATGACTAGTCTAAATAAACCCTTACAATTCTCAAACTTTTTTTACAGTCCTTTGTTTTATGAGTTCATTTTTAGAAAAGACACAATAAGGTTTATTTAGACCGTGGTGTATAAAAGCCTCCTTTAACAACATAAACTTTTATTTTATTATATTTCATTGGTTAAGAAGTTAAACAAAAGCATGTAAATGAAACCGGTATGGTAATGCCATTTGATATTTTTAGAAAAGTTGTGCTGCATTATCTATAATAATGTGTTTATCTATACCTCTATTTCCTATAGAAGCATTTAATAGTTACACAACTAAAAAAAAAATCAACCCAGGACTTGGGGGTTTAAATACTTGCTCAAATAATTTTAACTCATAATAAAGCCACTAACAAGATTATTACGTTTTTTTTCTAGGAGATAAGACAGTGCATGTTTATCTCAAGATTAACTGATGTACCTCTGCACTTTGTACTTCCTTACATTAGTTCTTTCAAGTGGACCATAACTATGAACACCAATCACTGATATAGTTTGTATCAGACTGTCCACAAGTTCTGTTCTGATTGCGTCAGATGCTTACTGGATATTTGAAGGCAATATCTTTCATGATGGTTTGCAAGAAATACCAGGCATCAAAATTTATGTCTTTACTGCCTCGTAAAGCTTGTATGAAAATAGTATTAACAGTAGCCATTTCTGTTAAAAGAAAATAAAAATCCTACCTTCTTCAAAGTTTAATCATAATTTCAAATGCTGCAACCAGCTTGTGAGAAAGTTTCACTGATATCCTCGTTTAAGAATTATTTTTCTTTACAAGTTTGTTTTAAATGTCCAATTTATATTTCTTCAAAGATATTTCATACCCCAAAAGGATCAGAATGATATCAGTTTTGTATGTAACTATTTGGTGTTGGTGTTGGTGTTGGTGTTAGTGTTAGGTTATAGGTTGGACTTGATGATCTCAGAGGTCCTTTCCAACCTTGTGATACTGTGATACTGTGATATTATATATCATACTCAGAATGCACAGAATTAATGTTGCATCATCTTGATGCAGCTCACTGAGTTAAGGAGTTTAAAACAAAGAAGCTTCTAGATAGTACTATCTTTGATTTCTGGGTTTGGTGTCTTTTGGCCTGTCTGAAAAGTAATAAAGAATTTCTGCCCTACATAGTATACACGTGCAGTCTTATCATGAATGAGCACATGAGTTTAGCAGCTAGAAGAACAGAGAGGAAGAGAACAAGAATGACAATGAGGCAATGAAGGTGTGTAGGATAAGAATTTTCCTAATCCAATAACTTTGAAAGTGAACTTGTATCTTGAATACATCAAATTATTGGAGGTGGAAAAGAAGATTTAATAGATATGTTTTTATGGTCTCTCCAGATTTTCTGTATTTTTCCTATCCTTCTCTACATGAGAAACAAGATGTTCCTAATTATAAATCATTTCTGCATTACTTTCTTCCTCATATTTTGGCCAAAAAAATACTTTCCAAGGACAGAGGACATGATGATATATGTTGTGTAGAACCAATCAATGGAAATTTCAATTCTACATGTCATGAGATTTATGCCTTCCCATTTGCAAGCAACATTAATATTTTCTGAAGTACAAATAATTACTTTACATAATGGAAATTTGGAAAATCTCAAAAATTATTTTGAGAATAATTCTCAAAATCACCGGAGATCTAGTAATAGAGGAGTCTTCTTTTTATCCTTGTCTGTTAGTATTTTGAAATTTTAGAAGAAATAAAGGGTCGGAGGGGGTTCACAGTGTGACTAATCTATGTTAAAATTAAAATATTCATTAAAACTGCAAATGAAAATATGCCAATAGTATTTTGACAAAGATGTTCCAAGTATTCTAATTTTTTTTTTTCTGAAAATAGAAAGCTAAAAACTTTCAAGTTATTAATCAGATCTCATATATAAAGTCTGAAATCTTATGTGAACAGCTCTACTTTCAAGTGCTTTAATCTTTGCCATATTTCATCTCCTACAGGCCCCCTTTTCAGTCATTGTTCCTCTGCCTACTCTTTTATTTGAGTCAGTCAGGTTAAAATCAGTTTTGTCCAACACCCATCTTGTATTTCTGGCAGTAACCTCTATCCATATCTAATGTATTTTACAGTCTTTATTATTGGTGGTGGAACGGGTCTGACAAAGAGCACAGCTGAAATATTGACCAACATGCAGCAAAGATACTGCTGCCTGACAGAATTAAGTTTATTTCTTGTTCTGTCCTTCTATCCTGTTTGTTCCTCAACACAAGGAAAAGTATTTTTACAATTAAGTGAACTGAGCACTGCTACAGGTTGCCCAGGGATGTTGTGGAGTCTCCATCCTTAGAGATATTCAAAAGCCACCTGCACATGGTCCTGGGTAACAAGCTTTGGGTGGCCCAGCTTGAGCAAAGAGATCACACCAGATGATCTTTTGAGGTCTCTTCCTACCCTAGCTGTTCCTTGATTATAAATGTGGTCTTTCTCTTTCCTCAAAGACAAAAAAAAGGCTCTAATTAGAGATGTTTCAAAAGCAAATTTCTGACTTTTTTTTATAACAGCAAA
This sequence comes from Tapera naevia, assembly GCA_033556795.1. Classification (NCBI taxonomy): domain Eukaryota; kingdom Metazoa; phylum Chordata; class Aves; order Cuculiformes; family Neomorphidae; genus Tapera; species Tapera naevia. The sequence continues at coordinate 17,804,487 of JAUMJJ010000036.1, forward strand.
TGTTTTTCATGAAATCCTTATTTGTACAGATCTGTGATCATAAATTCTGAATGCTGCAACTTATTTTTTGACAGTAATTGGATCATCTAGTAAAGTTATAGGTTTCCTTAATTCTTATCTGCCATTTCCTGGGGTGATTAAAAGATAAGTTGCAGCTGAGTAAGACTTCTAATATAACTGGTGGCAGAGATCACACCGATCACAACAAGTGGGATAACTTCCCTAGGTGAAATAAGCACCAACTCACCTAACAAACATTCTGATTTTTTCAGTCTGTTTCTTTTTCTTTTCTCTCATGGATAAAAATGTTGTAGCAGTTATCATATTGAAGTATAGATAAGGAAAGCTAAGAATGAAATGCCAGTTGAAATTGCATTACAGAAAGGAAGAGTCTTGTACTAATTTAAGCCAGTGTTCAATTGATGGGAGCTAATGAACTACAAAAGCTCTGACAACTTTTGCAGCAGACAATCCAGTGTGAGCTAATCAACATTAAATCAATATAATCTAACCCTTCGTTGTTCATTGATCTTTTTACAGGCTACACACTGCCTGGCCATGTGAATGGGTTAGAAATATATATCAGTAAGAGGATAAAGCTGCTACGACAAAGGAGGACTAAATTAAAACTGGTCAGCGTGAAAGGAAAATTAAAATTACCTGCTGCATCTTTTCATTCTGCTTTTATAAAATGTCTATACTTTTCATTAATGCCTGGTATTGAACCAGACCGCTTCATCCATGCCTGTCTAACTTATATGCATTCCAGCTGGAACTACACAATGAAATCACTAAAAACTTGAATTGAGCAAAGACTGATTTTCCTTTTAAAAGGAGCTTCACACCAAGATACAAGATCACTTTTTCTCCTACTAAATTTTAAAGGGGCTTACGAACATTTGATTTTAATCTGTGAATACGGTGACTGTTTTGAACCAACACTGGGGAGATTCAAAATTTCTCACAGAAGGTTTTCTTTTCTCATATCTGTGGATATGCATGGGGGGATGTCACTAGGCAGATAAAGATGTTGCCTCTCCTTTAAAATAATTAAAGCCTTTAAGAGTATAAAAGCCATACTTTCTCCTAAGCATGTACCAGACAGAAAATTGCAGAGGTTTCACTGTGGAAGAGGGAACTAGATATTTCACTTGGTGGTGTGTATTTCTTTTACTTACAGAGAGAAATACCTTGGGCAATGGAATGACACCGTGTTACCCAGAGCCTAGATCAAATGTTTCTTTATGTTTGTAGAAACAAAAATGATATACTACTTTAAAATATAAAATACATTTGGAACCATTGTTAGGGATAATATTTATTAAAATCTACCTATGAAAAAATGGTTCTTTTTTTACTTATACCTTGTAAAATTTGAAAATTTAGAAGTAATAATTTACTAGCAAAGCTTTTTCTATAGTTTTGTGTACTACTCCACCTTTCTCCTATCACATTTTTTCTTTCTTTCTGGAAATTTCGAAGGAGCCTAAAGGTGCTAGATTCCTAACCTAAGTGGAATTCGATAGACAATACCCTTATGACTATTCCGGTTCTCAGCAAGAAGATTCTTGAAACCAAAGGACTTACCAAGATGTACCCAGGACTGAATCCTGTTCAATTTGCTCAGAGTGGTTGGCTCAGTGCAGACAATGGGACAGTTTGTGAGAGCATGCTAAGCAAGCCTTGGTCTGTAGAGAAGAAAAAAAAAATCACATATCTGTGATGACAACAAAAATACTTTTTATGCCTATTTGAAGTACTAGTTTACCAGCTTTCTTACGTAAACAATAGACTTCAGTGTATTCCAGCTTGATTGCTTTCTATACTAGGGTAGTCACTTCAGGTTCAAACTATGTTAAAATTTATACTTAATATTCAACTTTTATTATAGAGTTTTAAATTGTATCTCTGTTTGCCATGACACAATTGGGAGAGTACAGCTGAGGAGGAGTGTGATCACATTAAGGAAATCTCCCAAATGTCCACATAAGACAATGTTATTGAGTCATGAAACTATTAGAACACAAGGAGAAAAACATGGTGTAACTTCAATCCCAGATTTTTAGTTTATTCAAATGAAGGACCCACAAATGGTTTAGTTAGGAATTAAGTTAATTGGGTTTAGTGTAAGGTTGGAGTACTTCCTGCTGGAAAGTTTCCCATATTTCCTCAGTATAAGTAGCGACTGGACTCCCATGTCACCCTGTTAGCCCAGACTTTAATTAGTTCTGGCACTCGCCTCATAACGATAAATGCTGAGATGATGAATGGAAATGCAAATGAGTGTGAAGTGGCTCAGCCATCAGTGCTGAATATCATTAATACCTTCCTACTGTTAAATCGATCAATGTCATTCCAAGATCCCTCTGTTCAGCGGGTGCAGATGGCTCTCTGCCAGAATGCCTTCCATTATACTGGCAGTGAAAACTTTGTGGGCTTTTCCTCCCCATATGCTTTTATTCATCTTTTGCTGAATATTTGTTTGGCAACTAGAACTCTAATATATTTCCAGCTGAGATGATAACTATTTAGGGTCAATAAGCGAGTAGCTTATTAGAGCAAAATAAATATGAATATGGATATCTTCTTATGTCAGGAGAGGGGTATCAAGCGCGGATTCAATGAGTTGGAGAGGAATAGGATTTTTCATGATACAAAATTTTGTGTGGTCACAATGAAAGATAAAAAATAGGATGCAAAGGTTTTTTATTCAGTTCTCAGGTATGTTACATCTTTGTATTTTACAAGATTCTGGCTCTGGCAACACATCCACAGAACTAAGTCTGAGAATCAAAGGGTTGGATAATCTTCAGCATAAAGTTCTAATTTCTGACATTTTTTTTGTAAATATGAAGAATAAGCTTTGAAAGCATTAGGAATAATTATTTTATTAGTTACATTGCAGTTTCCTACAATGAGTTTTGGGGTCATTCACAAGGATATGCATTAGCCTAGTGGGGTTATTCTTCATAGAGAACCTTCTCGGTCTGTGCAAACACAAATGTTTTTCAAGGGGGTATTTCTATACATCTAAACTTGGGAACTACCTCTGACACTTCCTTCGAGGATACTTCTCTGCTTAGCACATTATGGGGATTAGGCTTTGTGAACCATCACTTCTCCATATGGTTCCCAACTTTTTAACAACCTCAGAAAGTAATGAGTCAAGAGTGCTTTATTATGTTAAATTAGGAAGAAATAAGTTTCATCCATAGGAAGTGCAAATAACCACATTTTATGAAAGTGTCAAGCGGCTGCTGAGAGGCTAAATTCACTGCAGTGTATACCAGCCTGGAGTCCATTCTCTTACAGCTCGTGTTTAGCCATATGGGATAGCGGCCAAACCATATCATTTTCACATTGTAATCTGTGTAATCAAATCTCCAATTGTCAGTGAATCTGCTCATCTGTGGCTGTGGAACAACTGAGGAAAAACATTCTGTGCTGTGTACACCCTGTGCACCATAATACCTAGGTGAAAAGTGTACTGGCCCTTCCATCCACTCTTCCTCCCATAAATAACAGAGTATATCTTTCATCCCCCTTCATAAACCCTCTCATTCTATCCTCTCAGTAGGCTGGAAACTCTCCAGTGGATTGGAATTTACTGGAACTGGTCCAAGCATAAATCACTCATTATCAGGTTCTATCCTTTGTAGAAAAGAAACTCTTTTTTTTCATGTCTATATTCCAAGAAGTAATTTCTATAAATCATCCTTGTGTTTGCCCCCTGAATTTGTTCAGTAATGGGGTTGTTCTGTGGTGTTAAATGTTTTTTGTATTAGTCTAAGGAAAATTTAAAATTAAAATTGGATAGAATATTTTTGTTACTTTGGAGTCTATTAGAGCTTTAGCATGTATGCTGGAGGAGAACAGGCCAATTTCAATAACATCAGGATCACAAGGAAGCAAATTAGGCATTTTAATTGTGCGATTATATCATTTCAATAGGAGGGCTAGGGAAAAGGCAAAACAAAATCTAAAAACAAAACAATAATTCAAACAGAATATATCACAATTGTTCTGTGTTATTTTTGCTATGTTTTAATGTTTTAAAAGTTACAATAACTCCTCATGCAATGTAGCTGCTACACTGACTTATGAAGTGAATATCAACTTTAATGCTCCTTTTCCTTGCAGTCAACACTTTCATGAAGCCTGAGATAGAATGTTAAAAATTTGTCTTGAAAAAGAGTAAAATCATTCTTTGGAAAAAAAAGTGCAAATATTTCATATCCATACAATATAAAACCACAAGCATATTCCAGGAATTATGTCAATCAAAACTACAGAGTAAGCTATGCTTTTTTTAGTACCACAGACATACATTTTTATGTCGTTTGGTTCTTGCTTATAGTGTTAGCAGAACCATTTTATAAGAGTGATTCTTTTTTTTTTAATTAGTTGTACTCTTGTTACATATTAATTTTCATAATACCAGATGTGTACATAGTACTTTAAAGAACGATCGGGGAAAAACAGGTCTGGAAGAGGATTGTGCCCAAAAGAAACTCAATGTTAAGTGAAATTAAATGAGGTCTGAAGCACATTGATGTGGGAACTTTGTGACAGAGACTTCGTCAGAAGGCTGTCAGCAAAGGCTGTGTCAGTAATGTCACTTCAGAACGGCTTTGAATTCCAAGGCACACTCGAAGCACCGCAGTCACATACTGTTCTCCAGGCTTCTGGTTTTACCCATCCAAAAACATTTACAAAGTATTCCTTAACGTAGCTCTTGTTTGAACTGGGTGTGGTCCATGCACAGCACAACTGTGCTTGCTTTGCTTGCTTTGCTCTCTGTTTTCACATTGATCTCCTCCTAAGTTTTACTTGCCATCTCACATCTCATGCAATGAAAATCTACAATTATTCAGAGCTTGTTGTTTTGAACAGAGATCATCTCTCTACTTGGATTCTCCATTGTAACTGATACCTCATATTGAAATGCATATTTCAGACTCAATTACATATATTCAATTATCTCTTACTGTATTATTACACAACTTCTAATGGATTTCTGTAATCATATTTTACTATTTAATACATACACCTTCATTATCTTTATATGTGGTAACAAACTTTTACAGAGCATTTCTCAGCTCAGTCAAATCAGGTGGAGATTTGGACATTAGCTTCAACGGAAAAAAAAATAGCTTCTACAATTTTCTTTTCAATTACCATCCATACTGCAAGGCCACTATGTTGGCTTGTCCTTTATACTCAGGGAAGGTATGTGCAAAGGCTCATATTATACAGAATGCATAAAAATGGAAGTTTATGTCAGTGAGAAAAGACATGTCTATTATACATCAAGTTGACAGCATTATCCTAGGCTGCACAGTTTTTCATTATAGAAGGCTGCTTTCAGTTATTTGCAGCTTTAAGAAATCGGAACCATTGGACACGTGTCCAGCTTCGCATGCACATGTGTGCTTTTACATGCACATTCATGGATAAATCTTCAGAAAAATAATGTTTTCTATCTGTAGCTGAGGGTGACTGAAAAAGGTACAGGGACTAGGAGTGTGATCAAAGAGAAAAATAGGATTAATTAAAACAAAATACCAAAAGCAGGATTAGGACCATGAAGTAAAGCGTTATCTTGCTAAAGTTTGAGAAAGTTAGAGACAGAAGAGCTTTGTCTGTCTGGGGTAGAGAAGAAGGAAGTTTCCCATCAGATGCTGGAAGAGAATCGGTGTGTCCACAGCCTCAGCCACGTCTCAAAGGTAGGAAAACAGTTCTGCAGAAGCCCTTAGTAGGCTACAGGCCTCATTTATCTCTAAGAACCTGTCTGTGCAAAGGACAAAACCTTGCTGCTCTTGTAGTGATCATATGAGATATTTGTGCAGCGGTCTAAAAGGTTTCAGTTCATCTAATGAGAGATCTAATATCTAAGTCTTAATCCATTACAAAGATCTAGGAATTAGTACAAAATATGTGAAACATAGAAAAGTCAGACAAAAACGGAACCTATGCAAAGTCCAGGTTGCAAGAGTAACCTCACCTGAAGCCCACTTTGAGTGGTACGGAGTACTCAGTTGATTAAGGGTTACAGGAAGTTTTATGGGCAAAGCAGCCTCGGAGAACTGAATTAAAACTTGCCTCTTGTCATACTGGTCTGTAATGAGACAGGTCTAGTCATTTCAAACAACCTTTTTGCAGGTGGTTACTAAGTATATACTGTTAGGTTTATGAGTCTCTGATTTGCAAGAATGCCAGGTACTCACATGTCCATTGGTAAGAGCTGTGCTCTGAGTTAGTAAGAAGATGGAGAACAGCAAACACATACAAAGACCCAGGCCATATGCATACAAGCAGACAAACAAAAATAAGAGAATGGCTGCTGAAGCTGCCATCAACATAAAAAGGGATAATTTTTTTCCCAGCGCTCCCTGCTGCAGTCTTTTGCTGAGCCGTCTATATATCCACTAACTGGGAAAGAGCTACAAATCTCAGTCCAGAGGAAAGCTCAAATTCATGCCCCTACATCAATGTTTGGGTGGCCCTCCAACATGTCTCTGAGAATGAAGACTCAGCCTGACATCTTCTAGCATTGATGTTGCTACATCTCAGCTTTTCATACTAAAGTTTTCCTGCTAAAGAAAAAATACAAAATAAATAAAACAACAAGGGAAACAGCTACGCAATGTTATTTTACACTGCTTTTTTGATAGTTTGCTACATACCTCTGTCTTACGTGCTGACCACAAAATTACCTTTTCTGTCATGTGGATGAGGTTTATATAATGCTCAGTAAACATGTCATGAGCCTTTATCAAGTAGCAAGGGCAAAAAAACCCTGAGGAGCTGCTGCTTTTGGCAACTTCCATCCATCCCATGAGTTGAATCACAGAAAAAAACAGAATATTATCATGTAGTTAAAAACTACATCACACCCTACCTACTCCGCATATCCAGATTATTAATATCTTAAAGCTTGACAACAAACTTAATACCCTTCTAATTGTGCCTTTCTCTATGTTATGGAGGTTGGAGGGAAGAGACAGTGAGCAGTATTCTGTTTTCAAGCATTACTGATAATATGAAAGAAGATTAAATGTTCAGATAAAAAAAGCTGCTCTACAGGGATCAATTTGTTAATGTCAGATTTAGAGATTTATACTGGTATAAATCCGGCATGGTTGCACTAAGATCAAAATACTCTTGATTTACATAGGTGTCATTTCTATTTCAGTTTTGTCCTTAATCTTGCATTTCTCTTTAGTCATTGTAATTTTACAGAAGTGTGTCATAACTCAGAGGGAAATTTTCAGGAATAGAACATCATGCACTATGATGGTGTTTGCGTGTACTTTGGGAGATTTTACATACATATGAAGAATTAATTAATTTGAAACTGACTGAGAATTCTGACAGCATAATTAAAATAAAAGACAGCTATCAAGGAAGCCTGAAGGAAAGCAGGACAAGAAGAAGGCTGGGTTATTGCAATGTTTCACAGGCACAGAAAGATGAGGCAGTTGAATTAATAAAGAAATAAACCAAAAAAAAGATCATAAACAAAGTGAGGAATACCTAATCCATTCTCATGGTTACAAACAGATGTCTAAGCTGACTGTTTTCCTGAATCAACTTTACTCAGCACCTGTGAGCATGTGATTAATTTAACCAGAGTACACGGTGTAATTTTCTTTCAGTAAAAAAAAAAAGTTGACCTCTGGTATTGTGAAAGAAAGACAATCAGCTAACCTAATAGGCCCTTTATTTGCTAATCAAACCTCTCATTAACAATTAATTGGATCAAAAGTTCGCTGGCCATTATTGCTATGTCAGTTCGACTCTGAGGGCCTCAGAGGATGAAACTAAATGAGCTGGTCAGGTTATAAATTATTTCCAGTGGCTACTCCTCTTACCTCGGGTTGTTCAGGTAGAGGTCAATGTCCTGCCTACTGCAGGCAGAAAAGACTGCTGCTGTGACAAGCAAGCGGCATTCTTCCTTTTCTAAAAGGCTCATTTAGGCTTAGTAATTTAAACCTTTGTAAAAAGCCACAGTATAAAAAGCAGTCCTGTACTGCAGTGTTTCTGCATGTACTTGCTTATCATGACTGAATCAAAGCAACATTTCAAATTGCTTAAAGCCTTTCAAAAATGAAAGGAGCCAGGAGTTGCTTTAATCAGGAAATCTGCTTCTTAAAGAATCCCTGCAGAGACACCTTTATGGCAATATAATTATTTGTTTCTATTCTTAACCTAATACAGGTAGTGACTGACAGAGTTCAAACACTGCTCATCAAATAACATGAAAGAACCTGTCAGAAGTGAATGAAGATACAAATGAGAATAAAGTCAACAGGGTTTGGTCCAAAACATGTGCAATGTTGTGTTTAACAGCTGGCTTCTCCTTCCTTCATTTAAAAAAAAATAAAGAAAAAAAAGCAATTCATCTTTTTGACGAAGTGTGACAAATGGGGTACATCAACTCTTTCGCATACACATATCGAAAGTCTGGGCAGGCCAAGTCTCAAAGATCCTTTATTGTGAACTCCAACATGATGACGGGACTGTTGGTTCATTATCATCTGAATTAAAAAAGCAAAGAAGAGAAGGAGGTGCATCCATCCAGGGCTATTCCAAGCATTGGGTAATGAAAAAGAGTGATATTAAATGCGTGTACATGGTGGCAAAAGACAGGAAGGAATCTGGAAAATGTTGACATGCAAGAATGTATGAGTTTCCAGATAGGATGAGAAAGTTACAGAAATGTGGGTCTTGTATTGGTTAATCAAAAAAGAAGAGCTATAGTACTCATAAAAAAAAACCAACCAAACAAACAAAGAGAAATGGGCTGTGTAAGGGAAGAGTCTTAAGAAGTATTAAGTGATTTTAATAGGAGATTATGTATACAGTAAGGTTATCAAGACCAAATAAGGGAGATGAATAGACAGAGAAGCTGAACAGTTTCCCACAAAAGCAATACCTAACAGCTCGAGCTGTCACCTAGCACAGAGGAAAAATCTGAAATGAGAATGGGACAGGAAAGGATGACAGAAGAGATATGGTCATTCACCAATTATGTGTAACAGTAACTCCAGATGCTGTACACAGATATGTGCACGTGTTTCAGGTTTTTTTTCTGACAAATTAAATTATTTCCTAACTGACCAGAAGGCATGTAGATGTGGTTAGGTCAGCGTGACATTAACATGTTTATGCAGCTTTGGTAAGTCTTGGGAACAAAAGCCAAGCTCTCATTTGCTTGGAGCATGGACAGAGAGAGGTCACAAAGAATAATAGCTCGGAGTAACCGAGACTTGGAAACTTTTAGTGCATAATAATGTTCTTAGGGACTTCTAGAAACTGGAGATTGTTGTTCCAATACGACTACTGCTATTGCAAACTCCTACTGCTGCAACAGGTTGTGTCCACGGTAAACCTCCAATTCACAGCCCCTTGTGTGTGAAGGCAGAAGACAACAAACAAACAAACGACTCTCTCTGTCTCTTCAGACACAGGGATGCTCAGTTGCTGACTGAGCTATATAGCACCACTTATAAATATACTTTAACAAAAGTAACGAGGTACAGCCAGAAGAAGGTGACTCAGTACCTTGAGAATGGGATCCCAGGTCTGGAGAAGAGCCAGGAGAAAGAAACATTGACCACAGAGTCACCCCTCCTTATGAATTTTGCAGTTTAGTGAAAGATGCACTGGTCAGGCTGGATTTGGCTAACTCTAACAGGATTAAATATACATGATTCCATTTCAGTGACAGGCTGCTTGTTGTCAGGCATATGTATCAAATATGACGTAGCTGTATTTGGAGATATTTTATCCATTTAGTAATGCATATTATTATATATATACGTATTTCCCTCCTGATTACTTATTTTCAATACATTAGCAAAGATGTCTCCCGAAGGGCTGAAAAGGGGGCCGGGAACCGGATAAGACCATTCTCTGGACTTAAATTTTTAATATTAAAATGCATTGAGATTTGCTATACACTTGCTCAAGATGTATTGCCTCAAGCAAAACAGTGTTTTATAGATGGACATGCAATTTTGCTGCTTTCAGCCGAGGGTCACATTTTTTTTAGTGGCTTTGGGATATGCAAAATAGTGAATGACAAGTATAAGTAAGCATTCTGTGTTTTAAAAAAATCAGAATTGAATGCTTTTTTTTATACATGCACACATATGCTCATACACAGATACACACACTCCTTTACGTTGAAACAGATATTTAAGAAATAAAATTCCAGAAAAGAAGTACTACATTGTTATTTTTATTATACAAGACTGTACCTTAGATACTTTGGTTGAATCCAGTCACGTTTCTTCCACTGATATCACACAATATTCTAAATCTAATTCATACAAAGAGTAAACTCTAAGCTTCCTACTCTCCTACAAAAAAAAAAAAGACAGCTGTTTCAGTTGAAGTATAGCTGAAATGAGTGTAAGAGGAAGTTACATTAGATCACTTCTGTCTTCCTAATTTCAAATGACACCGGTATTTGAACCATACTTAATTAAATATTCCTGAACACATTCTATCTCTACAACTCAGTTTCATCACGACATGCAGGGAAACTCATGTAAAAATCTTTCTCTTTGAATACATAATGTAAGATTGCTAATCACGCATTAACCTTATATATTGATTTTACATTATTCCCAAGGGGAAAAGTGATTCTAACAATTTCATTGTCTTGATAAACATTTTAGTTTAAGTTATGCTGTGATTACTGTGAAACCAACTTAATTCACATTAGTACCTCATTTTAGCTCATGCAACCCTGTGTAAGAAATTCCATTTCCGTAATGCATCAGTATGATGGCTTCCATATGAAAATTACTTCTTTATGGTTTGTGGAAAACATTTTTCCAAGCTTCAGTGGCTATGGTTTTTTAGGTTTATGTACAGGAAAGCAATGTTGAGAGGAGATAATGGTAAAATAGTGAGAACTTAAGCAAGGTATGGATCCTAACTGAAGAAAGAGTTTAGATTATGCAGCATTATACTTAAATACATCTAACAAAGTCATCCAGCTTTAAAACAGTACTGTTATTAGTTTAAAAAAAAGAAGCAATATTACAAATATTATAGTGCTAGAATATTACCCACATGGTTTGTTGTCATTTCTACAACGGTAAGAAGTCTAACAGATGGTAAGTACTTGGTGCTATACATTGAGGGATACTGCCTCAAATTATGTAAATCAGTGACGTTTTAGCAAAGACAAGTGATCCACACTAATTTAGAATCTCTAAACCTAGATGTCTATTTACAAAGTTACTGTCAGTTTTCTCTTTTCCTGAATAGTAGACAGGTAAACATTTTCCAATACAGATGAATATTTTGGGTATCTTAAATTTTAAGAAGCTATAACTTGATGTTTTTCTCCTGTTTTTTTATAGTAAGCAGAATTTCTGGCTAGCTGAAATAGTATTGACATTGATGTAAATGCTATAAATTGAAGTATTCCCAAATGAACAAAAAAAAAGATAATTAGAACTTGAAAACTAGAGAGGTTTAGTATCTTCCTGTGATTTGTTTTCATTTATGTTTTTACTTCATTTAGTTTTGCCGAGAATAGATACTTAACGGAAAATAGTGGTGGTATTTATGTAAAAGTGAGTTGTCATTTCCTCTAAACCACAGATATTTGGCAAGGTGTGTTCCAATTTCAGCATGCCCTTGTTATGTAGATAGGCATATTCAATAGCAGGCTCCTCCCTCAGTCACTATAAATGTACTTCAGCTTAGCTGTATGTCTTTCTATCTGTCAATACTAAAGTGACAGTGGCTTGCTCTAAGGAAATATTTGCATGAAAGAAGCAATGTACTAATTTACAAGGTCTATGTTAAAAACAAATAAGAAACCCTACCAGAGCACTCAGAATACAAGAGAAGTGAAATGGAACAAACTTTTCAGGCTTTTTTGGCCATCGTTCTAGAAACCTGTAACATCTCCCGATTAGTCATTCACCAGCTACAGAAGGGAGATGTGAGAGAGATTTGTAATTTAAGAAGAGGGTTTTGTAATTAATTCATATCTTTTTTTTTCTTGTTGTGTTTTTTTTTCTGTTTCAAACAGCAACAGAATAAATATAAGTCTGAAGAGAAGAGGTATTGCTGTCATTTAAATTGTGGGTCACTTTAAGATATCTTTTCATTTTTCTCCTGTGCGGGAGTTAAAGAAGGAGAGGAAGAGAGAGAGGGTCTCTAAGCATTCATATCAAGCAGATTTTTCTTTGTATTATCAGACAGCTAAAGTGTTAGGACACACTTTTCAAAAGGGAAGAAATTAACACATTTACAATATTCAGGATCAAACCAATGGTAAATGTTTTGGATCTCATTCCTAAGCAAAAACATTTAGGGTGCTCATGCCCAGAGGCTTCTTTAAGATATACACAATGAGAAGTTCTGGATACCTGCCCAGGCTAGGCTGTGCCAAACTCATCTCTGACAGCCCTTACGTTAGAGATTACAGTTATATGTGAACGGATTCTCATTACTTTCTATTTTTCAGTTCTGACAGATGGAAACAGATACCGAAGAAGAATCCAAATATCTCCACATGTTGATCCATCTCACTTGCCATGCTCCATATGCTGCACTGAAAGTGGAGAGCTATTCTGCAAGCATCACCTTGCTAAATCTTTCGTGTTAGGAAAGAAATAAGATCAAGTACACACAAGAAGATACTGCCAATGAGATCTGTACTGTATTCTTGATCTAGTGAAAAGGACAAGATGTACTTCTGCAGTTCCCAACAAGACAGCTTATTCAGACAAGGCTGAAGGAAAGTTAGGTTAGTGTTATGGGTGTCTTGGTTGGACATGGCCTTTGGGAGGTTTCTATAACAGAAAGTCAAGTTTAACCAACTCTACTGGGGGTCTTGATATACAGTGCCATTATGGAAACTCTGTTGTCTGAACATTACTTCTGCATTTTTTTTACTGGGACCATTTCAGAAGGATGATTCAGAGACCTGCCATGTGGAAACAGATACAGCCAGAGCTCCTTTACTGATGGGCACTTCAGGATGAAGTAGGATGAATGGAGGCTGAAATTCAGGACATTTTCCAGTGCATTACTTAGATTAATGACAATGCTTTTTTGTTTTTTTATTTCATTCTGATGATAAATGGAGCATTGCTAGGGATTCTAAGAGTTTAGAAAATAAAGCAAGAAAAGTGGTATCAGATTTTTTATTTTTTTATTCTGGAGGGGCTCTGTTTGAAAGCAACAGACAAACACAACGTGTCTGAAAATCCAGAAACCACATAACTCAAGTGTAGAAAAGAGGGAGTGAAGATTGAAAACATGGAGTTGTTCATGCTGATTTCATGAGAAGATAAATCATATGTTTGATTGCTATAATCTGCCTGTCTTCTTCCAGTTTTACTGACTGAGAAATAGATAGGTATCTCAAAAATACTGTATTTGGAGAAGTTTCCCAAAGATGTGTTACTAAAAAGGAAGGAAAAGCTCAAGGGAAGGTCCTACTGAAGTAAAGGCTGAATTCTGACCTCAGCATTACTTGTTCCTCTTTCGTCAGCCGGTAGTCAAGGTGCACACACAGGCTGGACAGCCAGCACACTCACAGTTTGTCACCAGCCAAGGCACATGCTGCCCCTTTTACAGCTGGTGGTTCTCATCAGGGAGAGAAATCTGTGGTTTCAGTGAAGTGTTTGGTGGGAGGGAATTATGATAGGTGGCATAGAACACAAATCTGTGAAAGCAGATCCTGTTTTGCAGGATCAGCTTACTAAATGTGTTTGCAAAAACCATAGAAGGAATTTTATGGCAAAGGTGCTAACAATGACAATTAAAAAGTCTACACTATTTTCCCATGATAATGAAGAAGTCTGCTTCCATTCTGAAAGAATCCTATTTCTCTCAATAATTGAATAAAATATATTAGAATGGACTGTTTGAATTACTTAAAAGCAATGTGCACTCTTTAAAAATATGTTATATAAATGCTGCTAATTTCACTTTAAAATTCAAAATAAAGGTAGAAGTATATTTGTAGGTGAGGGCAGTGCTATCCATTATCTAAATTTTAATAATGCCCTTGAATCTCTCAGGAATTATTTTCCATGAAGGATGAGAAATTCAGAAATAAAGGAGTGATTGACAAAATATTTTGTTCACAAACAATGCTCTCCAATATTGGCAGTAGTAATCATGCTAAGTGTTTCAAATACAGCCACTCAAGAGAACTATCTAAGACAAGAGAGCTTTTCAATCTATGAACCGGGCAGAGGATGAAGCAACCAAGAAAGCTGACAATAGATATATCTAAAAGGGCAAAACCTGGCTGGAGAGATCTGTGTTGTTTAATCAACTGGCATCAGATTTTCAAAAGCAGCCTAAACTGTACGAATGGAGATAAGAGAGAACATGCGTCTTGTAGCTGTTCTTCTCTAATCTGAGTGCTGCACCAGCTGTACGAATATGAACAGTACCACTGTAATGTATTAAAGTATAAGGCTTCCTTTGTTGTAAAGGGTGCGCTCAGAAATAATGATCAAAATTAAGCTTTTAAAAACAATGAAAAATGAAATTGAGGACCTTAGTTAGAGAAATGTGGATTTTTATTTTTCTTAATTGTCTCAACATATTTGGGTTTAAGAACTGAAAGAATGATTCATATCAGAATGGAATTAAACTTCAGGATTTTTTAAGGTCAGCTGAGCTCTTTCAAACAAATCATAAAATTAGTTTTCTTAGTCTTTTTAGATGTGTCTTTTCTTTTATATGAAAACAAAAAGAAGGCAAAGAGAGGGATTCAGAGAATGAACTACCCACTGTAGGAGAAGATCAGGTGTAAGACCATCTAAGGAACCTGAAGGTGCACAAGTCCGTGAGACCTGATGAGGTATGTCCACAGGTCCTGAGGGAACTCACAGATGAAGTTGCTAAGTCATTATCCATCGCATTTGGGAAGTTGTGGCAGTCCAGTGGAAGTTCCTACTGACAGGAAAAAAGGAAACATAACTCCCATTTTTAAAAAAAGAAAACAAAAATATCTAGGTAACAACAGGCCAGCCAGTCTCACCTCTGTGCCCAGCAAGATCATGGAGCAGATCCTCTTGGAAAATCTGCTAAGGCACATGGAAAATAAGGAGCAAGATTGCTGGCAACACCAAGTTCTGTGGCACAACTGATGACATGCTGAAGGGAAGGGATACCGTCCAGAGGGATTCCATGGTCTAGAAGTTAGACAGATTCAAGAGATCTGGTCGATATTCAAGCACTTCTTCCTCCAAGCTTGAGATTGTTGCATCCCTAGGAAAAAGTAATCAGGCAAAGGTGTAGAAGACCTGCATGGATGAGGAAGGAGCTTCTAGAAAAACTCTGGTGGAAAAAGGAAGTTTACAGAATGCAGAAAAAGGGACTGGCCAATAAGGAGGAATATAGGAACATTGTCAAGGGTATACAGGGATGCAACAGGGAAACCTAAGGCCCATTTGGGATTAAATCTGGCAAGGGGCATCAAGGACTACAAGAACGGCTTGTTCAAGTACATCAGTAGTAAAAGGAAGATTAGGGAAAATGTGGGCCTGTTGCTGAATGAGGTGGGTGCCCTAGTGACAGAGGACAGAGAGAAGGTGGATTTACTGAACGCCTTCTTTGCTTCAGCCTTTACTGTTAAAGCCAGCTTTCAGGAATCCCAAAGCCTGGAGGAAAGAGAGAAAGTCTGGAGAAAAGAAGACTGTGTCTTGGTCAAGGAGGATCTGGTTAGAGATCATTTAAGAAAACTGAACACCCACAAATCCATGAACTCTGATGGGGCGCAGCCATGACTGATGAAAGAGCTGGCAGATGTTATTACAAAGCCACTCTACATCACCTTTGAAAGATCACGGAGATCAGAAGAGGTGCCGATGCCTGAAGACTGGAGAAAAACCAATGTCATTCTAGTCTTCAAAGGGTAAGAAGGTGGACTCAGGGAACTACAGGCCAGTAATCCTCACCTTGATCCCTGGAAAGGTGATGGAACAGGTCATTCTGGATGTAATGTCCAAGCATTGGGAGAAAAAGAAAGTTATTGGGAGTAGTCAACATGGATTCACCAAAGGGAAATCTTTCTTGACCTGTCTGATACCCTTTGATGATGACCCTTTGATGGTTGGATAGATGAGGGAAAGTGGTGGATGTTGTCTATCTCAGCTTCAGCAAGGCTTTTGACAATGTCTCCTGTAACATCCTCATAGGTAAGTTTGGGAAGTGTGAGTTAAATGAGAGGACTGTGAGGTAAATTGAACACTGACTCAATGGCAGAACTCAAAGGGTTATGATCAGTGGAAGAGAGTCCAGAGGTGTTCTCAGCGGTCAGTACTGGGCCCAGTCTTGTTCAACATATTCATCAATGACCTCGATGAGGGGACAGGGTGTACCCTCAGCAAGTTTACTGGTGATACAAAACTGGACAGAGTTTTATATGAAAGACAACAAAATGTAACTAATGACTTTTCTGTACTCCAAGGAAAAATTAATCTGTTTTTTCCAATATTTTGACAGCTGCTGTTCAGTTCGTACAGTCAATCTCTATTTTGAAATTTTAAAAATCATGTTTTTGAACAGAGTGTTTGCAGTATTAGCAGTAAAAGGGAAAACATAAGTTGACTTCCACAGACCCATTGTGTAACTGATTAAGTAAAGCGTTGAGGAGACTACTCATAAACTGAAATTTGAAAACCTTTGAACATTTAACAATTTTTCTTTTTGCCTGACTGTAAAGATGTATGGATGATTTAGTGACTAAGGTTGCTTTTTGTACTGAAATTTCTTATGGCTCTTGTTCTTAGCATAGTTTCAAAATTATTTCAAGCTGTTGATAAAATGTCATTTTTTCTAATTAGTCTTTTCACACAATCCAGAACACCCAAAACTTACTCATATAAAACACAAAACATATTTAAGCCATACAAGTTACACGTACTAAATAATGAAATGGATGAAAAAGCAATAGCGCCATCCTCCCTGTGATGCCCAGGTTTTTTTTACCTGCTTAGCTTTTCATTTATTTGAGAGAAAAGGAAAAATAATGCTTCTTCTGAAATTAAACATACATAGGAAAGAGAAAAAGATGTCATAAGCAGAAGAGAGATTTGAGTCAGGAAGTGAAGATTTTCAGGTGGTTAAGATCCCATATCTCTTAAGAAAAATTTTGAGAGCCATCTACCACCTTTTCATCTGAGTGGCCAGACGTCTATCCCATGTCCAGCATTGACTCAGCTCCATGTCCTTAGACAAGGAACTGTCTGTGTAAATCAGATCTTGCAGCTGGAGTTAGAGCTATTCTTCCCTGAGTTGCAAGACCTAGAGACACATGCTAATATTGCAGAGGCTTGATACAGGACTTGTTGTCAGGAAAGAAAGCAGGAGAGATCAGGCCACAGCCTCACAGAATAATTCTGGCAGGCAACGTACAGCCCACAAGTCACTGACAGACAACCTCTGTTCCAAACCACCGAAAATAAGAGTACTGTTTATAGTAACCTCTTAAGGGATGAACAGTATAGATGACGGTCAACCAGCCACAGCTGGCCTTCCAAGTATCATTGGAAAAGCAGATAGGAAAAGCAGCTGTTAGGTAGGTAAAGGGCAACATCAACAAGGTTATCTGAAGGTGTCCCAAAGTAAATATCAGTTAAACCTTGCCTTGATACTGCTTTGTTTATACTGATCTTGTTCTTGGTCAGTTATTCAATTATTGTATGCCATGTGTTGGGATACCAGATTCAATCATGCGCAGCACTGCATTCATGAGTCCAGGTTTCAAAGATCTGATATGGCCCTCGTTGTTCATAGAGATGCATCATTTTTTGTCATGACTAATTTTTGACAATACTTATGGTTATCTGTTTCCTGGTACTTTTCATTAAAATAGTTAAAATAAAATTTGCCCAATACAAAGACTCTCTCCTGGACTGTCCTCAGGTTTCTGAGTATTTATTTGCTGAGTTGCATTACATAAATATGGCAAGTGGCCAAAAGACTGCTCTTGATCTGATTCTACCATAGTTGACTCCTGATACACTTAAGAACAATATCTAGTATGAACAGACTTTCTGAAGCAGACATAATTATTGTGTTGCGTCAGGAAGCAATCTGGCTCTTGAGGAATCCACTGGCCAAAACCCTGAGAAAATCCACAAACAACTAAAGCACCTGACATGATTATCTACTGCTTGCTTTTTCAATCTCCAGCACACAAGGGATGTCCCATTACTTCTCATAAGTGGCTTTAAATTTCTCCATTCTACTGTAGGATATTGCTTTCTAAGCATTTATGCAGTAGTTTAATAAAAAGGAAGAAAATGTGCAGCTACTCTTTCTGTTGATGAAGGATATAGTGGCAAACTGACCTAATCAGAGCTTTGTACAAGTCTGAGACCAGATGCATATTTCACCCTCACAGCTATCTCCCAGTGCCTTGGTCACTCCAACAAACAGCTCTGACACTGCCTCTTTGGCAAAGAGAAACTAAATCAGCATCATTCACCTTGGAACAGCTGCAAACTCCTTGAATTTCATGTGGTTTTTTTTGTCTCTGATATGAGGGGAGCAAGTCCACTGGCAGTAGGACAGAAATGTGATCAATAACAGTATGCCATCTCTCCTCTGTGCCTTCAACTGAGATTCAGTCAGTGCTGGGAACAGGATGACTTTGTGAACTGTCCATTTGTTCCTCTTCTCACACTGCAATCATGACACAGGATTGTGATAGTGTCCTACATAGGCTTCTTCAAGTGTAGTATTTCTAAGGTTGCTATTTCTGTTGATTTAACAACACACCGCTGCTGAAGGAGGTAATTCACATTCCTCCTTAACATCTCCTTCTCTCCCAAACACAAACTTCTGTGTCATAACTTATGCCAGTGCTTGCCAGATTTGTTAACAAATTTGACACAAATTTGATGGAGAAGTCAGGGAAAAGTGGGGAAGTAGATGAAGAATCTAAAGACTGTTGAAAAACCCCATGATTCCAGAAACATATGTCAACGACTAGGATACAAGAATTTGATTTCTTCAAGAAAGCAAATGAAGACATGAAAAAAATATGTATACAGAAAAAAAGCTAAAAAGAAAAATGGGGTGGGTTTTAGACATGTTGGTGGACTAAGCCAGCACACAGTCATGTACAGTGAGAACAAGATGGAAATAATATTCACACAGGTAGCAAGAAGATAGTAAAGTGAAATATGGTGGGGAGAAAGGACAAGGGAAGGAAAAGGCAGGAAAGGAGAAAGGGTGAAGAAATACTTTCCCTACTGAAGTGGTGGGAGGTAATTAGGAACAACCAGCTGTCCCTTACCTCTGTGTGTAGGTCTTAACCAAAGCTTATCTCAGCTCCAGCATCACCACTAGAGCTTTCAAGTGGTCAGTAGATCCAGAGACACTTGTTCAACACTGCTAAACTAGAGCACTAGTGGGCCAAGTAGAAGTCAGACAGAATTTCCATCACCAGTAAAATCCGGTATTTCAGTGAAATCCAGTATCAGAAGGCCAACTATATCCTTGGCTGCATTGAAAGAAGCATCGCCAGAAGGTTGAGGGAGGTGATTCTTCCCATCTACTCTGCTCTCATAAGACCCCACTTGGAGCTTCCACTACCTGAAGGGAAACTACAAGAAATCTGGGGAAGGACTTTTTACAAGGGCATGTAGCTATAAAATTAGGGAGAATGACTTTAAATTGGAAGGGGGAAGATTTAGATTAGACATTAGGAAGAAATTCTTCATGATGAAGATGGTGAGACACTGGCACAGGTTGTCCAGGGAAGCTGTGAATGCCCCCTCCCTGGAAATGTTCAAGGCCAGGTTGGATGGGGCCTTGAGTAGCCTGGTCTGGTGGGAGGTGTGCCTGTCCATGGCAGAGGAGTTGGAGCTGGATGATCTTTATGGGCCCTTCCAACCCAAACCTGTCTATGAGTCTACGATTCTATGATTCTATGATTCTGTAATCCCAGAACAGTCCTCATCCTGTCTTAGAGCCAAAGTAACGCATGATTTTTTTCATACATTGGGCAGAAATAAGGCACCTCCTTCTGCATGTCCTTCCATAGGGCACCTGAATTGTTAGTGCTGCTGTAGTAGACAGCTCTCCCATCCATGTGGAGTCGGAGAACAGAGGTAGGACATAGATGGGACTGTTACTCCAAGCCAAATGAAGGTAAGGAATGGTTATACTAGATAAGATGCTGTGTCAGGGAGGAAGAAAGAAGGTAGTGTGGCCAAGTGAACTTCAAATCACCTAGTATGCATGCTGAGGGAAGAAAACTATCTTCTACTGTCTATACCTTCTTCCATGGATATATACTGATATTTCAAAAGCAATTTGGAAACACACTGTAGAGTGGAAAGTCATGGTGGGGGCTCCACAGTGTAGCCTTGTGGTACAGGTCATGGATAGGACCCATGGATATCTTCTGGCAGCCACGACCTCCTGGATCCTGCTGTCAAGACTGGATAATCCTGTGATGTAATGCTTGAGAGGGTCTCAACAGTGTTCTTACAGAAAATGGATGGTTATTGACCCTGGAAAAAAAGGGTATTACAGGGAAACTCTGTGGCTAGTAGCAAACCCTCTGTGGATCCAGTGAGATAAGCCATGTCTTTCCTTCCAGATATCTTCTTCCAAACATTTGTAGCTTTCCTGTTGTCCATGAAACAGCCAATTTCATTGCACAAAATATTTAAGGAGTTCAACAACAACCACAGAGATACTATGTGGTACTAGAACTGGGCAGTATTACAAAGAAATGTCTCAAAATTAAGAAATCAGGGACAAGTGGGGAAGCAGATCGAGAATCTAAAGACTGTTCAAAAACCCCATGTTTCCAGAAACATATGTATTTTCTTCAAGGAAGCAAGTGAAGTCATAAAGATAAATATTATGTGTACGTGTTAATTATATCTTCTACTGATCCTGTTGAGTTTTAGTTTCAGGTAACGTAAAAAGAGAATAGCAACCAGACAATTCAAACTGAAGTCACAAGTAATTCACTCCCAGCAATACGTGTTTTGCAGGAAATAGTAAGAAGGTAAAGAATCTTTTGAAGGATATGCATAGAGCTACAGAGGTAAGCATGCAACTGTAAATAGATTATTTCCATTAAATCCTTAATTTGTGACCAGGCCTTAGAAGATATGAAAGAGTCAGAAATGAGAAGTGGACCACAAAGTGAGTTCAGTTAACATCTGGAAGAACTTGAAGAACGGATATAAACAGCAAAGTCTACAGACCAGATGACAAGTTTTGGTGAAAAAATGGTGAAAGCAAAGAACACATGGAACGGGCCTTCAGGCTGCATACAGTAACAGTGTTTGTTGCAATGAATTTTCAAAATGCAAGTAGAATGACTTTACAAAAACACAAAAATGCTCACAGCACATAAACATAAGTTTTTGGACATGGCTGCTGTACTTGGAAGAAATAAAGTATTTTCAAAAAGCATTCCTACAATGATGAAATGTACATATTCTTAACAAAGGACATGACACCATTAATGCTCCCCACAGAAATTAAACCGTCCAGATTAAGAGGTTTTCAGCAGAGAAGATTTCATCTACTGTAAAAAAAAGAAGAAACATTATTAATGAAGAGGACTTGTTTATGGGAACTGTTCAAGGGAAACCATGTCCTTTGACTAGAATAATACATTAAACCAAAATGAAACATGTATTAAATATAAATTGGACATGGGTGCACAAACGAATTTGAGATCTGAGACAACAGCAAATGGTTTGAAGATAAAAATCTGGTGAAGTAAAACATAGACAGCAAATCTTACCTTTCATTCTGGGAAGATATTTCCTAATAGGGGTATACATAGGCTATATATGAAGATAAAAAAAAAAATCCTGACAGGTTAATTATTGGAATTATGTCAGAAACAGGATATCTATATTGAAATGAACACATAACAGATTGCAAGTTCCAGTGAATGAACTAATATTGCAGAAGAACAACAAAATATGAAAATGGAAATGAAAAGAAAAAACTTACAAAAAGAAAACATCTATGTAGAAGTGGTAAAGTAACATCCAAATCGTAATAAGCATCCAAATGCCATGAAGAAAATTATAAGTGAAATAATACAAATATTGTTAAAAATGTTAACTTTTTAAAATAAATAGATAATAGAAATAAATAAGTTATGACATATGAAATTAAAAAAAAGGATGTGCACTGGAGTCTGGTGCCAAGAATATAAATATGCATAGATTATTTTATTGTACAGGGTAGATGTACAAATTGATTAACCAGAAAGAGCACTATTACATTGTACCATTGTACCATTGTACCATGACGGTAGCAGATAATGAACAACAATGTATTTGCCACAAGTTAAAAATGGTATCATGGTAAACCATGCTGCCATTTTGAAAAAAAATAAAGTTACAGTATCACTGAGCAGATGAAGAGAAAGCATCCACATGAGTAATAAAAATCAAGTCTGACGCTGTGGAAATTTCAGGAATTATTCAACCCTAATCTGAAGATGTGTAAGAAACCAAAGGCCTCCAATTAATCTGCTGTGGTTATGCTAATCCACACTGTCAGTGCTGGGGTGCTAACCACGTGCCAAAGAACCTAGCGCTAAATGCTCTGAAGAGTCATCCGGAGTCAACCTTCTTCACACACACTCTACACATTTAAGATGCCTTCTCAAAAAATGCAAATCTCTTTCACCTGTACCAGTCAGGTAATAAAGTACTAAGATTTCTGAAGCTTAAAAGTTCTCACCTCAAGTGACATCCATAATTGGCTTTACACTGTGAATCCAACGTCTGCTCTCTTCTGCTTGTGAAACGTAGTTCTGAACAACAGCAGACACTCATGTCCAAAACTGCGAGCACATAATTCAGAGAGCAAAAGGTTTCTACTTCACACATTTTTGTAAGAAATATATGAAAGATGCAGTTACTCTTTATCATCAACCCTGACTAAATTTATAGAGGAGCTAGGAAAAAAAATCTGCAAGGTCACATGGGTAGTGCAGAGACCATATATTTGAGACTACAGAGACTTAGATCGTCTCATTGAGTAAGAAGCAGCTTTAGTGTTTTGTTAGACAATTGCCTCCTGTCAGTGCATAGATGCGAGGTATCCACTCTCCTCATCTCGAGTGATAGGCTTCCCCAGGAGCAGACAGTGGGGGCTTTCCTTGCAGAGATGCTGGGAGCGAGCTGAATGAATGAGAAGGATTTACATCCTTCCTGGCAGTACATACCTGAAATAGTTATGGGAAAACACTCCTCCATGACTCAGTCCTTCATTTATCAATTCCGCATACTTTCTCCATGTCTATTTGGTGTCCACTTACAACAATAAGAAATGCTCAGACAGAACAGGTTCCTGGGGAGATAGTATTTACATGATGCAGATTGTGTCTTTCTCTTCAATGCCTAGGATGTTCTAGTATTTGGAAAAAAAATCAAGGAATGAATGAAGGACGTTAAAGTTTATTCATCTAAACCTAAATGAAAAACAGATAATGTTGATGGTCAGTGGAAAATCACTTTGAGAACCGACACTTTTCACACAATTTCCTTTGACTGTTTATCCGCAGTTCAGTCTGTAGTTTTGTCCATGCTGAATTGCATGGTACCATAACTCTATTGATAATTCTAAAAAACACCTATGTATTTATACTTAACAGTTTTTGTAGTCATTCGAATGCCTTCCGTAGAGGTATACACTAGCATAAATGCTACCATCTTTCATCCCCGATGCAAAGTGCATTTCCCTTAAATAATACTAGAGATGACAAGTATCAAGACATAGATATCTTTCCAAAGCAAACTGAACAAAATAAAAATCCAGTCAAAAGGAAACATTATACACTATATGTCACCAAAGGAACAAACCGGACACGATAGATCTTAGTGATATGCTAGACAGTTCTTGGTATAACAACAGCAGGAATAGAATTAAACACTCAAAAGCCACTGCAAACTGCAAAATGTTTTTGATTTCAAGTAAACAAATTACCTTTTATCTGCCTCTAATCCTTCAAAAGAAGGAATAATGGAAATCATTACTTATATTGCAGTACAGTAAAGAATCAGGCCCTTAGTCCTACTCCTACAAACAGGAGGCATTCAGATTTTCTGTACCTATCTCAGGACTGCAAAAAAGTGTAAAGAATGGCAGAGAAGTTTGTAATTCTTTCTCTGCATACATAAAAATTGATTTTATTTCTATGTGACTTAATAAACTTGTAGAGTAAAAAGTTTATGTACGTTTTCATTGCTTAATGTTTTCGTTCCCAGATTATTTTGTCAGTGGTTGATTAGAATAATAATATACAGAGCTACTAAATCAGATGTTTAGTAAGGTTTAAGAAGTTTATTATTCTCTTCAGTATTAAAATTTTTGCCTAATTATAAAGGTATGATGACTTCCAACATTTCAATAGCAAGTAAGGTATTCAGTCTTTCTAGACAAGCAATATATTAGCTCAGTAATCCACTGAAATATGTATATCATTGCTAGGAATACAATAAGGAAGAAAAGTAGTAAATAAGATTTTGCATTCAGTATTTAAATACTGAATTTAACACTATTTAACTAAATAGTGTTAAATTGTTACCTTTGCTTAAAGAAAATTAGCAACTAGCATAGAACAATGTAGAAGGATTCCCTGATGTTTATAAATGTATAATGGTCACTTTATTCTTTCTCTCTGACACAGAACAATAACTAACTATATCTTAACCTCGGCATATATTATTTCTATTAATGTAATAAAAATAGCTATAACACTTTGCTCTCCCTTTTTCATGTATTCCCTACAATGCACCACTGGTGGGCAGCAGCCAAGTGCAGTGTGGATGAGAAGGATTGCAATATCTAAACGAAATTTAACTATTAGTACAAAAACTTACATAAACTAGAGAGATTATATTGTATGGCAAGACAGTTATTTCTTTTTTGTTCTGTCACAAAAAATCATCACACTGCTTTCTAAAAGTCAGGCTGGGCACTGAATTAATTCAGAAATTGATATCACAAACATCAGGAAAAGATAGTGAAGCAATAAAATTCAGAGTAATATAGCACTGATTTCAATCACTTCAGACAGCATGATGCCTTCCATTTTTAAAGGTATTTTCACAAAAAAATGTGGGTGCCATGAACTGACAGAAAATTACTGCAAAGGTGGTTTGAAGTTGTTGTCAAGTCATAAAAATTTAGAAGAGCAGAAGAATTCAGAGATGGAAAAATATTTTAATGTTGTGTGAATTCAAGGAAAAATGGTAAGATACAAAATACACTGGCATACCAAACATTGTTCCCAAACAATGTGAGGAAAACTCTCATTTTGACACTGAAGTGGTGTATGACACCAGGGAAATTTTTATCCTGCATAAATTTATCCTGCATATTTAAATTTCTATGAAAATAATGGAAGGATGAAAACTGCTTGACAAAAAAGAAAAGACAGGGCATCATTTCAAGAGGAAAAGGTAGGAAACATGAAGTATAGATGTTCTTGCTACTCTGTCCCATAAACAGGAATTTAAGAAGACTATGATCTTGAGGCAGATACACAAGAAGCCATACAATTTATAAGGTTTCCCACCAACTTCTTCCCGTTTACAGCTCATAAGACACATCCCTATTATTCAAGTTCTTACAGACATGGGATTATAAGATTTCTTATGCTGCCAGGAAGATTTGGTCCAATTGTGTTTGCCTCCTCTGGGCTCTTCAAGATGGGGCATTTCTACATCGCTTCTTACAAAAGGGTAAAGGTACAGCTGACAACTGTGCATGCTCTCTTGTTCCCTCGTTTTGTCTTAATCATGACAGTGTGAGTTACGGCCTGTTTGTTCACAATGGATAGTCATACTACTCTAGTCCCCTATATTAGTATGTTCTTGTCTGGTATAAGTTGTATCTGACTCTGGTCTGACACTGAGGATGTAAAGAAAGAAACGTGTAAAGAAAGAGAAAACTATAATAATTTAAAAACAATAACAACAACAAAACCAAAACAAACAAGAAAACAAATGAAAACCATAAACTGGAATACACAGAAGACGTAAGGAATATTATAAAATGAAACAAAAAAAAAATCACACAAAGGAAAATGAAAACCCAAGCCAGCGGCCATTTCTCCTGACTAGAACCTTCTACGCTTTCACGTTTTGTCTGCATACATAATTGACGTGTCACTTAGGATCAAAACCCTGAGGACACATCAGCAGACTTGGAGTGCCTGAGTTTCTCCAGGAAACAGAATGTGCCCATCTAAGTTTAATGGTGCACAGTGGTGTGGCCCATGGGCTCCTGCCATCCTCTCCACATCATCTCAGCTGAGAAGTTGTTTACCAGCTGTATTCACTTTTTACCTACAGTGGGGAAGAAGGAGGGACCTGCTAACTCATGTGCATACATCCAAACACTGTCAAAGCTGAAAGAAACTCATATATAGCTCTACCAGGAGAGCTGCTATCCTACCTTGTCCCTGCTGTGTATCTGAGATATTCCTTACCGAGTTTGTAATTAACATAATTCCTGTACTAAAGGGTTCATTATCTCCTTTGTAATTTTGCATATTTTCCTCCTTCAAATTTTGATTATATTCACTACAAATAAGCTATTAAAAATTCACACTACTTTTTTACTTCTGTCGGCATTAAATACAATAGGTAGATTAAATATGATTTCCCACAAACAAAGATAAAGATAAAGATTGCAATAATTGATCTTAATCTGTAGTGGGCTAAAAGTTAACCCAGAGTGACTGTGCCAAAATCAACACTGTATATGAGTTACTACTATGAAGTAACAGTGATTTTTTAAGAATTACTTTTTAGTTAATGCGATTAAAATCACTTCCATATTGCAGGTTCTCCATTAAAACGAATCTATACTCTTCACTTTGCGTGTGAAAAGACAGCTACCTCTATTTTGCAGATGACACCAAGCTGGGTGGCAGTGTTGATCTGCAGGTGCTGCAAAGAGATCTGGACCAGCTGGATCGATGGGCTGAGACCAACAGGATGAGGTTTAACATGACCAAATGCTGAGTCCTGCACTTGGGACACAACAACCCCATGCAGCGTTACAGGCTTGGGGAAGACTGGCTGGAGGAGAAGGACCTGGGGGTGTTGATTGACAACCGGCTGAATATGAGCCAGCAGTGTGCCCAGGTGGCCAAGAGGGCCAATGGCATCTTGGCCTGTATCAGAAACAGCGCTGCCAGCAGGACAAGGGAAGTGATTGCACCCCTGTACTCGGCACTGGTGAGGCCACACCTCGAGTCCTGTGCTCAGTTCTGGGCCCCTCGCTACAAGAAGGACATTGAGGTGTTGGAGTGTGTCCAGAGAAAATTGATGAGGCTGGTGAAGGGTAGGAACAAGTCCTACGAGGAGTGGTTGAGGGAACTGGAGTTGTTTAGTTTGGAGAAGAGAAGGCTGAGGGGAAACCTCATTGTTGTCTATGGCTGCCTGAAAGGGGGCTGTGGCAGAGTGAGTGTTGATCTCTCCACAAGTGACAGGTGACAGGACAAGAGGAAATTTCCATAAATTGCGCCAGAGGTGGTTCAGACTTGATATTAGGAAGAATTTCTTTACCGAAAGCGTGATCAGGCAGTGGAACAGCTGGGAAAGGAGCTGGTTGAGTTACCATCCCTGGAGGTGTTTAAAAAAAGGATAGATAGGTTTTTGAAGGACATTGCTTAGCGAATGATGGGTGTGGTTGGACTCGATGATCTCAAAGGTCTTTTCCAACTGGAAGATTCTATGATTCTATGATTTTGTTATTAGAAAATACAGACATACTACATCTCAAATAGTTACATGAGGTAAAGTTTCCTCTTTTATATGTCATAATATGTATTTGCCATTTCAGTTTTCAGGGACATTCATATTATAGGAGACAAATCAAAGTAAACACAATTTAATCCTTTGACAGACTATAAAGAAAAGTATTAATAAAATAGTTACCATCATAGGTTCATGTTTGAGCATGCATGTGAAGAAAATAATTTTTAAAAACCCTACAGGAATAATCGTTTATTGTTGTATAGTTGTATGGCATTCTTCATTCTAAAGAAACAAAAAACACCCTTACAAACGTGTAAAAAATTATGTAATTAAGCTACTTTTACATTTCAGGGTGAAATTTCAGGATAGACAGGAGTATCTTGAATATGACAAGAGAGAAAGGAAAAGTTTGAGAAAAAAAAAGCAGCAACTAGAAAAGATAACACTCATAAATGTATGGATGTAATTCAGAAAAGTTAATGATCCAGTAATAACCTCCCTCACACCCCGCCCCCTTATAAAAAAACAAAAAAGTGATAACAATAAGAATTTGAAGAGTAGTGATAGATTGATACAATGGTTTATTTCAAATGTGAAAATTTTATGTTTTATGCTTAACAGTGTACATACACAACCCCAAAGAATTTTCACTGTTAACAGACAAGACAAATGTTGGATACACTTTACACAAGTGGAATTTAAAACATGATGATATCCAGTTTGAGTCTTGCAAAAATTGGCATTACACTATTCTCTATAAAAGAAGGAATGTTACACAAATTTGTATTTGCTGGTGTCTTCATAGATCATGGGGCTACGATCCAAAGAGCCTTCTTGGGTCTCAGAAACCAGCATCCCTTAAGCAATACAGATCAATGACCCATCTAGGCTTGGGTGGATGTCTGACCCTGTTTCTGAAACACAGGATTCATTATTTACTCTTTGTAATGATCTAAGGCATCTGCTCTGGGACTGAAGTCCCTTAGTAAGAGATGCAATGATTTCTCGTACAAAGACTTCTAGAACTATAATGTCAATTAATCTGAGCTATTAGTTCCCAATAGTAGGAATCATGACTCTATATAAGAAATAATATATAAAATTTTATTTTTATGGATATAAATATATACATATAGCAGATATATATATAAATATAGCAGATATCCTGTGAGAGAGGTATAAGTAGGTTCCCTAAATTATTATCATTTTAATATATCTAAGAAGAACGTTAAAAATAAAAGTAGGATGTCATGAACTGGACAATATAGTGTATTTATTATTACAAAGTCTAAAACTCAAGCAAACAAATATACCACATTCTATCTCCTGTTATTGCTGAAATTATAACATATAATACTTCATGTACACCAATCAGGATTTATCTTAAAAATAATAGCTACACAATTCTGCTACAGAGTTATTGTTTCTAAAGACTCCAGCGCAAAACTTCTGTTTTGTTTGTAGCCATATTTGTTCATGGACAGCTTATACCCTCATTGCTTCTATGTGAACGTTGTCCTTTACTGTACCTAACCTTTCTCCTTTCCCACTGTTTATCTCCATCCCTTGATATTTTCATGCAAAACAATCATAGTTCATCTCTGCTTTCATTTTCCTAGGCTACACATATCAATATCTTGACTTCAGTTATGCTGTAGGTCCAACATTTCCCTGATCATTCCTATATATGTTTTAATGTCAGTATTTTTCCTCTTGAACACGGTTTTCCAGAAATATACATAGAGTTCAAGAAGAAGCTCTATCTGGACTCTTATTTGCCTTTCTATGAAGAAATAAGGGTGAAGGGAACCTCTCCAGATACACTACAGGCAAATTTTGCAAGAGCATATCATGTTTGCAAGTTCTTAATGCCATCAACTACTACGTTCATATATTTTTCCTCTGTTATTTCCAACTGCTGAGTTACAAGGTTACAGAAATTCTTCATGCTACTACTCTGAAAGCGTTACTTTACTTTCTAAAATATTTCTGCAATATTGTTTCTTTCTATTTCCATCGCTTCCACTCTCAGGATATTTCACTTCTTCCTGTATGTCAGTTTTGTCCTTCATCATGTTAACAGGACCTCTTGCCATCAGCATATTCTATCGTTTTAACATATTTTGTTTCATAATATAAGCATTCAATAAGATCTGTGCTTAGAAACTCCCTCCATCTTCAAAGCCTCTTCTTTTTTTGTTCTCTGGATCTACTGTGGTGAGTCAATTCACCTCAAGTGTTCTCAAGAACTAACTTCTTGGTGTCGGTATAAACCTCTAATGCTTCTCCTTTCATTTTTCCATTAATTTTTTTCCCTTAAATAAGTAATTTTATCTTCAGGAAGCCTCCTTTAGCTTCAGGGCTGAAAATTGTCCCACCTGCCTTAAGGTCAGTGACCTGGTAATATTTATAAGATGGCCATATTTCTCTCTACAATTTCTATTTAAATTTATTAAAAGAATCAGCCTCTGGCCCTGATGGTTAAGAAGAACAAATGAACTGAATGCTAAGGTATCTGAGCCTGAAATCTTGAAACAAAAGCTTTAGGCCCTTGAGTTATCTTTACCTGTGCGTCTAGTAGTACAATTTCAAGTATCTTTCCATGATGATTAAAATGTCAATATTGTTACAATGATATAACTTCTGCTGAAAGTAATGAGAAGAAGGAGAATGGATAGTGCTATTAAAGGCTCATATTTCGTGAGGTGCTCCTCCCGATGCCACTTGCAGGTGATGCTCAGAAGAATGTCAGCAAGTGTTCCATCTCGTGATCCCTAGGGAAAAGTTAAAGAAAGTAAAACCCACAGAGAATACTTTGAAGAGCTCGCTGGTGTATACATGCATGTAAGATTTTTCCTCAGATCAGCATTTTACAAGTCACATTCCGACTCAGAAAATAGTCATTATTGAATCATGTTTTTATCACTTTGCTTTACAGTGAGTTTGGAAATGGTCTTCCTTGTAAATTTCACAAGGTTCTGAGGCCAGAGACCTTAAGCATCTGTGTACTGTACCCATATCCTGAACCGTATTTGCTGGGTGGGAGTAAGCCTCAGGAGCCTAGTAAGGTACATACCAACATATTTCTAACATCAGTAATTAGACCTATCTCAGATATCTAGAATTTAGTTTGTGGGTAAAACCTGGGATGGTACCATTGCTTTCATCACCTCATCTCAGGCTCTAGCCCTCATGAACATATAACCTGGAGAAAAGATTTGGCTTTCTCTCCCAAAATAGCACTATGATTCAGAACTGCTTTTCCTATAGGAGAGAGACAGATTGTTCTTGGAGCAGAAAAAAAACTTTTTCTTTTTCCTCTTTCTTTTTTTGGTGTTGATATTTTGAGGTTTTTTAAATGAAAAAAAAAAATAAAAAGATGAGGTAAAGTACTCACATACTTACCTAACTCATTGAGCTACATTTTGCATCAGCATTTCACTATGGATCAGATATCAAGATTAAGAAATTGTGTAGGTAGTTGAATTTGGCACCAGCTGATAAAATCCCACATAGTTATGAATGTATGTTTTTTTCCATTATGTAAATGAATGCCAGCTGTATAGAGCACAGTGAACTAAACTGAGATTTTGCTATCATCAATACAAAATACTGAAATACTACATTCTATACTACATGTGTCTTCATTTAGATACAGTGTGTTTTCTAGCAACTGAATTTCAACATATACAATTTCTTCAAGTAAAATAAACCAAAACTGTCTCATATCTAATGCAAATATTCTATCATGATGTTGTACAATTTTATAGTAAGCCGCCTCCTGCCCAATCATCCCTTTCTCTCTAAAGATGTCTTTTTGAAGTCACTTAACAGCTAATTAAACAACATTGTGTTGCTTGACAAAAGTCTAGTACCAAGAATATCTTGCAAGAGATTTCTTATGTTAATAGGATCTGGAAGTGATTCATTTGGAGATGTACATAAATATTTCCAGTCTATCGTGAACTGTCATATTACTGTGTTTACTGTATACAGATTAAGAAAATAATATCTAATTTGAACTACGAGTGCAATCACGTATATAGTAGTTTTTCTGGGGTGTAAGAGAAGAGATGCTACAAATTTTTTCTTGCCAATATCCGGGGAGACATATATCTATATTCCCATTAACACTTTTGTTACACTATATTAAACCAGATCAGTGAAAGATCTGAACTGGAATAATTCACCTTCCTCATCCAGTCAGATTTTGACATTAATACAGAAAGAAAAGATATATCTTCCTTTTTCAAGAGATTGTATTTTGATTACATATTATGAATCTATTTTCTATGTGGATAACAATGATGAGTAAAATCGTGTACACTCTAATGAATCACAAAGTTAAAGATATTGTTGCAATACTGAATGCTGTGTCCTTTTTATATTTCAGTACCATTGTTTTTTAAGCTGCATACAAAGCAAACACCTCAGCTTGGGAATGTACTTATTCTCGAGTTTCCTTCTCAGCTAGAGCCCCATATGTCCTAATTATCTAAGGCTTGCCTACGCTAACAAAGAGTGCAGACCTGCAGAACAAAAGAATCTGTGCTGAATACATGACCTATATGTTGTGTCCTACATACATTTTGGGGTTATTTCTTCAGACACTCTCTATGACTATTGAATGACTCAGCGAGTATTAACTGCTGCAGCTTGCGAGGTACGCTCCTGGAGCGCACTTTCTGGTTTAATTTCACCCAACATTTAGTCCATGTGTTTTGAGATATGTGCCAAAGCACAGTAAGCGATTATGATGTCAAGATTCACTTCATGGCCACAGTAAAAGTTTAGATTTACATAACTTAAGTCATAAAAAACCTTAAAGAAAAGCAAAGATGGGTATAAACCACCTGATTATAAATAGATATGCATACTTTTCTAATTATATCACAAGTAAATTAAGACTTCTTTTTCAGAAAATCAAGAGCAAAACATTGTTTATATACTTAAAAACAAATTCATACAATATACATATTATCCAAAAGCTTGCAAGGATCACATTTGACTATTTTTTACTGAAATGTCTGAGATCTGAATCTGTGTTCTTAAATAGAAAGAAAAATAGATTTAAGACATTGCATCAAATATTGTAGGTTAAATATGTATATTTGCTCCTGAAAAATAACCAGATGCTACAAAAATTCAGCCATCTGAACACTTACCTTATTCCTGCTTTATATTGCTCAGAGCCAACACTAAGGAAAATGTATATTGCTAGTGGTTAGCTGAGTATATAAACCTGGCAATGACGTCCAGTTAAGCTGGAGTTTTAATATATATATGTTGAGTAAAGTAAACCTTGCACTTCACCTATGACCTTTACTGAAGATTTTATGAAAAATCACAAATTCTTCCATCTAAACAACAGCTAATATTGATTAATATCTGTGTCTGTGTGTGCATTTGTGTGATTCCCCTCCCTGTAAAGCAAATTTGGCTTATGTATAAGGTTTCTTGAGCTCTAGGCTAACAGTCAAACAATTAGCAATCTGACAGGAAAAGTATTGCTAAGAGCACCTAACAGCCTAGTTAATGATAAATATCATTCTGAAGATCTTAAGATGCCATGACATTTTTGGATCCCCACTATCCCTCTGCTTCTGCCAATATAGTTTGAATCACAGAATAACAGAGATTCAGGTGGGGAGAGGCCTCCCTGAGTCCCCAGCACTGCCTCCCCCCTGAAATGTGGCTAACAGCCAACAACAAAGCAGGTCAACCATAGCTTTGTACAGCTAAGTCTTGCAATCTTCTTAAGAGGGAGCTTCTAGAGTTGCTCAGGATCTCCTATCCCAATGCTACACTAGTGTTCCAGTGCATAAGGACTGCTATTTTTGCTGTGTCCCCCTTCAAGCCATCCTGATAGAATCTTGTGGGTAGGAGGATGCCATCTTTCTCAGTGCTCCATTGAGCACTTACTCTGACTAGTTTTGCCTACCTGTACATAATAATCTTCAATTGTATCGATTACATCTTAGTCCTCCACCTCCCTCTCTTTTAGCATTCCTAATATTGCATTGTCTACTGCATTGTTGCTTCCCTAAAGCTAATGTTGTGTCTCTTAACTGAAAGGCACTGAGGGAAAGCCATTGAATTTTCCCCATCGTTATTAGAGCGTGAGATTTTATGCAATTGAATCTACTACTGCAATTACTGAAACATGGCCAGTGCACTGGGAGCATATTTTAGGGATTTTAAGTAATCAAGTACTACTACAGATTAATCGTTACTAAATCAATCACCTTCAATATATATGTATATCAAAGGACAATGTTGCCAGGTCTCAATTTATTCTCCAGGTACAGGGGATGTCCCTTGCAAGGCAACTAAATTTTCTAACATTCCTCTTGCAATCCTCTTGTCGAAAGCTAAAAGTTAGTGGTGGCTGACTTACTTATGGCTAGTCTCAGCACCCAAAAGGCACTAGACTTTAAAGAAAGGTGTTTAAAACACATACCTGTTAGGGAAAAAAAAAAAAGTGGCTTCTCCTCACTTCCACAGTACAGGCATGCTTTCTATCAGGTGACTGGCAAAGCTATTTAAGCTGATGTATCGAAGAATTGGATTCTAGCCTGAATGGTATACTAGTAAGTTTTGGAAGAGTCTTGAGAGAGGCTTGGCTAGGGAACATTTAAAAATAACAGGGGCCTTTTGGTTTTACATCTATGAATTAGAAAAGTACATAAAATCAACTGTGAAAGACATTCCATTTCTGTGATATAAATTAAATAGCAAGAAAGAAAATAATTCAACTTCTTTCTTTCCCACAAAAACTATAAGGCTTGGTGCCAAAAGGCTGTAAGGATTTCATTGCTTAAATAATAACTGGTTGCAGGGATCTGGACTCTGCAACATGTTTATTCTGATGCAAAGCCAACACTTTTTTTCTGAAAATTTAGGAGAAACTCATCTTTCTCCTGATGAAGCAATTAACTGTCCTTTGCCTAGAATGGTCATAAAATGGTAATTTACGCAAGGTCATGAGAAAGCAGAAGGGCAGAACCATGTGGGCTTCCACATAATACCAATGAGGAGAATCCAACTTCTTCCCTAAACCAAACAGCCTCCTCCTTTAGTGTCACTTAGGCTTGATTTGTTCCAAAACAGGCAGGTTGGCAGGTTTCTTCCTGATTGCAGCCTTGGTAACACGTTAGCAGTCTAAAAAAATATTTGAATTTCCATCCTTAACCTGAAAGTGTGAGGTTTAAAAACAATTTTTTAAATGAAAATTTTAGCATCATGCAAGATTCTGGAAATTCTGCGAGGAGGAAAATCTGATCCAGGAGAAAACAGGGGTAGAGGGGCCTTATTACTGATTCACTTTTCTGAATAGCAAGGCTGACAATATGCAAAGTTCAGATCACTTGCAAGGGGGTGCTGGACTAGATGACCTTTAAAGGCGCTTTCTAACCCAAACCACTCTATGATTCTATAAAGCCAGATTCTTCCCAGTGATGCATGATGGGAGAATGAGAGTCAAAGGCATAAAATGAAACAGGAGAGGATGAGTCAAGCAAAGGCTGTGCAAGCTTAATTCTTGAGAATTTCCAGGTTTTCAAGACCAGATAAATCCCCAAGAAACCCAGTCTGACCTCATAGCTGACCTTGCTTTGAACAGGAGTTTTGAATACAGCCCTCCTGAAGTACCTTCCTACCTGCATTACTGTGTAAGCCTACCATCCTGCATAATGACTCAGATGTAACATCTCATAGCTGCACTTTAACACCTCTTATCTGGGTATAAATGGATTAATTACACGTGAAACTGTAGTCTTATCCGTAAAGGTTACAGCTACATTGTTTACAGAGGGTTTCTTCATCAGGCTAACTTTGGCTTCTGAAAAAAAATTGTCAACTTTTATAGACTGAAGATGCTATATGATATTTAATATTCAGAATTAATTCCAGTAACTTTTCAACCATCACACATAACTGAATTCCTGGTTTATACATCAAGAGTTGCATAGAAAACTCAAACATCAACACAGATGTTGACTATGTTTTTGTGACCATTTGTAATATGATAGTTTGTGGGTTACTCCATAAAAAACGGGCATCTGGAATAGCCATTGAAGGTAGTCAATATTATTACACTTCAAACGATGGGGATAGGTGAGTTAGAACTTAACCTCAGTAATAAGAACAGTCCATGGTTGGCAGGCACTGTAACAATACCCCAGTTGTACCAAACCAAGCACAAGGATCGCCCCCAGTGCAAAAAGTAAACAAACTTGCTAAGGATCTGCTCTCAGAGGAGGAAGCCCTGAATCAGGCAGGGTGTGAAGGAAACTGAGTAGCTTTAGCGGAATAAAGGAAGTCTCTTCTCAGGTAAATACTGGCTAAGAAACGTGGCAGTGAAAGTAAGAATATATGGTCCATTTTCAACATGGAAAAAAGTAATTTGTGGAGTTCAAAAGGAACAGTACTGCAACTATGCAGATAAATTTGTTAAGAATTGACCTAGAGCAAAGACTAAGCCCTGACGTAACTGGTGGGTTTGCTGATACCTGTTGTCTCATGGGAAGCAGGTGACATTAGCTCTTCTACCCTTCCTGGCCACTGCCAGAAAACAGAATTCTGTCACTAATTCTCTGGTCTTCTCCAATAAGGCTATTTGATATATTGTGTAAAGGTAGCAACCATAGGAAACAAAACTAGTTTTAAACCCATGCAGATCCAGACCAGAAGAGCAAAAAAAGGAAAAGATAGTCAGGTAGGTATGATTCTGCAAAGTAATATTTTAATGGATGCTTCTCTGCAGTATTGTCAACCTTTCTGCTCCAGCTGTGCAAAATGGCTTCTGCTGGCAGTAAGTACAAAATAATAGAACCCAAGAACACAGCAACCATTAAAAAAAAAACTCACTTAAAAAAAAAGAACCAGACTATAAGTCTAAACCCATCAAGCTAACAGACAAAGATTGCAGAATATTTGCTTACTATGAAGACCTGACAGGTGCCTCCGTCTTCTTCTATGCTTGGGACAAAAATTGAGAGAAAAGAGGTAGAGGTGGTAGCAATAGCAATGGAGATTGCAAGAACCATGCTAAGGGTGGAAATTAGTGCTGAGACTCAAGGAAAGAATTTCTTGTCGTTGTTATGTGATCTCCTTGAATGTCTTAAGTGAAACCATCCAAATCCCCCTTAGAGAAACACTGTGTCCTCAGAGCGCTGGGTTTTAGTGTTTTCCAACACAGTGAGGTCAGCAAGAAGGCGTGAATTTTTCAGACTCTGAACAAAAATAGTCGTGTCAGAAGAACTCTTAGTGCAAACCTCACCCCAGAGATTTCGCTGGCTATGGACAGCTTTTTGTCTCAGGAGCCACTCTAGATTGATTATTCCTATTTACACATGTGAGGGAAGAAAAGGTTACCAGCCTCATACTGTTAATATTATATAACAACAATAAAAAAGAAACACTTCATTTGTTAATATGATGTCTTTTGTACACCTGTCACAGCACTGGGAAACTGAAGGGCTTAATCTTTGATATTACATATTTACAAGCCTTGCAGATCAAACTCAAATGCTATTTCAACTGCTCTTTACCTACAGCAGGAAATGTCTAGGCAGATAGCCCAGAGCATATTTAGAGCTGCCCTGCAGTCAGAGACACATGAAGTGAGTATACAATGTCAAAGTACAGTAAAAAATAAGTCAGCTAGAGTATAATTGGCTTGGATCATAGGTCTACAGGGCTAAGGCACTCAAGCCATTGGTAAATTACACAGTCATTTTCACTTGATTTTCTGTTTCTTCAGCTCTGAAGTGATAATTCTGTTGAAGATGATAAAGACTGTTGAGGAGATTTTATTTAATACAGATGGACATGTTAATGCAGAGTGATCTACCCATCCCTCCAATTAGCCTACTAGGTGCAGCTTGATATAAGGCAGAAACTGGAGCCCTGAGGACATAAAGCAAGACAGGGAGAGCAACATAGCTCAGCATGTTTTCAGGAAATCCAATTATTTGTCTGAAGCTTTGAATTCAAAAGTGGATTCAGAAAGTCCTAAAGCAATTATGATTTGCACTGAAAGAGACTGGCTAAAGCCAGCAGCTAAACATTTGTATTGTTTTTGGCTTGTGTGCTCTGTTTATGCAGTAAGACCCTTTAGCACAATCACTTCAGCATGTAACCGAAATGAGTTTAGTTTTCAATAAGATTCTTCTTTCAAATAAGCCAATAAGAAACACACCATTTTTCTTATTTTTAGAACAGACAGAAGGTCTCAGAAACAATTCTGGATTTCAAGAATTATTTGGAAACTTTTATAATCTCTAAGGACAGTGTTGCGTTAAATATCTTGCACAAGATGATAATGCTAAAACATTTATCTGGGTGCTTACCCTGCAATTGGTCTACTATCTGCCTTTATATGCTAGCATGTTTGTGCTATGCCATCATGATCTGAGGCAGGAAACATACAAATAAAATACGTAAATATTTTTTGCTTGATATGCTTAATAGAAACTTTGGTGAAAAAAAATACTTGTAATGGCATTCTCTGCATATTTAAACATTGTTATCACCACCAAGTGCTCTGTATTTGTGAAAATCTACCGAGTAATTTAGATTATGTGCTTAAGTATGCTTATTTATGTAGGTTATATACATAGCCCATATATATTAGAACATTAAACCTTTTATTAAAGGTAGCAAGAGATACCTGAACTCATTCTAAAGGAACTGACATGTATAATTATGTTTTAAGACTTTAAGCGTCTGTCTCTTGAATAGACATTTGCCCAGGACATACTTAAGTAAAAAAAAAAGTATTCTCATTTTATGTGTCTATGAATTTATTTTTTCACTTTACACTTTGCTAATGAAAACTATGTCTGTTATTTGTTTCCGAAGTCACCAAATACAGCAAATGAAGTGCTGTGAGGAGTGCGTATCACCAGAATATTTATTTTTTCTAAAATATTTATTGAATGACTATATTCCTTAAAAGTAAGTTGTAGGCTAGTATGTTTCAATGTCAGAGTCTCTTTAGAGATGATAGTGGAAAAAAAATGTGTATCTTTAATCACATTCTTCTAATTTTAAATAGCTTATGTGGCTATTCTTGAAGATAAAAATCTATTCTATTAAAAAAAACACCCTCCTGAACTGTGGCTGCTAGACGCAAATTTTCTTTTTTTAAATAGCAGTAAAAATACCTCATAAGAACTGGGATTCCAAGTTCACTGAAAGTTTCTTTTTGATTTAGTTTTGGTTTGACCTGTAGAGGCTGTTTCCAATGTCCGTAGCCCAGGCAGACTCTGCAGGAATCCAGGCAGCGTTTTCTTTGAACTCTGCCTTGAGTTTGCTAAAACCTCATTGAAGCCAAGATGTTTTAAATGAAAGACTTCAGCCTGGATGAAGTAACATTTTTTTGACAAAACTCCGCTTCCTTTGATAATTTCTGAACACTTCTATTTACAACATGTTTTGATTGAAGACAGAGCGTTATGATGAAATGACAGATATTTCATAATTATTCCCCTCCAAATCTTTTGGATGCCAAATTCATCATAATTTACAAATGGGTCAACCTACCTCTCTTTGACTTGGCATTTTCAGACACTTAATCAGAACCAATGTTTATGCAAGTGATCACCTCAACATATTTTAATAGGCCTCTAAAGTAAAATGACAAGGATAACCTTGTGAATAATTTCCAGAATTAGTTACTAGAAAAATTGTATTCTGCTAAGTTTTGTTGAAAATACTGAGTCTTGAGTTTTGTCCTGCCACATAAAATCTCTTAGAATGTCTGTATTAGTTTCTGCGACACATCTGGAGGCTTCTTTCTGCATTAGATTTCTAGTCCTCAACAATAATACTCCTGTTGAAGCATTCCATCAATTTCTTTGTCTTTTCTGAGTATTGCTTAGGCCTATTATTCACTGATATTAACTCTGAGTTTTGTCAACATCTGACATGCAACCCTACCAGTGTGCCAGGATGGTTACCCAAGCCCCGTTGGTTTGATCATTACCAAGAAAAAAAAAATTTGTCAATCCTGTCTTATATGTGAGTAGCTAACAACCAGTGAAAAATGAACTGTGTCGGTAAGTGTTCCAGGCATACTAACCTTCTGACTTAGCACTTTTGGGCAGCTGACCAGACTGGCTGAAGGATGGGATGATCCTGCTGTTAGTTAATTGTGCATATGTCAAAGTTAAAATCAGACTGTCAAGCTACATAACTGCGATTAAGAACACACTCTCCACTTTCAGCAGTGCTCCTGTGGGTTTTCTGATTTACTAAATAGTCTTGTGAGTCATTTTGCTTTCTGAAGTGTTTACAAGAAGCAAACATATACATCAAGAGCTATGCTTTCATACGCATATACCTACACAGATGTACACAGGTGTAACTGTAAATATTTGTACATAAAGGATACATAAATACTTTTTGATGTTTTTGAAGTGTATGGAAAAAAATAATTCCAATAGATGTAGGGTGCTTTGCACATTAATGCTTCTACAACTATTTAAATGTTTAAGAAATTCTTCACTGACTCCGAATTCTTGCTGTCTATGTGTTGTGCCAGTCAGTTCTTACAGTAAATCTCTTTGTCTCCCTCTGGTGAGTACCTACAGATAATAGAGTCTGGACCTCCCTTGTTAGGAAGGTTCCACATCCTCCACTGAAGCAGAACTCATCTACAGAAAAAAGGCTAGGTTCATTTCATATGGATAAACCTGGTGTCACAAGCAAGGCCATTTTTTTCCCCATATCATCCTTGGTTTAAAAAAAAAAAATCATCTTTAAGAGAGTAAGGAAAAAACAAAGACATCAAAAACACACACACACAGCATATACAATGCAGAATGCATAATACAGAATGCATGACATTAATTTATCTTGAATCAAAAGGTGGATATTGTTTATAAAATACAATATATTTTATTCAGTTTCTCTACTTTTAATCTTTTAAATATATTTATACATGGACATATCCATGTATACACACAAGATACTTTTTAAAACAGACTCAAAAAGTCAAAATATTCCCCAAAATCACTACAAATATTTACACATGAGAAAGAGACTTTGTATCAGTTTTAAGATGAAATGTTCCTAGCCCTTCAGAAGGGCAAATATCAAACTGTGACATCAGAGAAGCAGAAGAGTCACTGGTGTAGAAATTAACCTTCCCTCAACTGGGATCACATATAAAGCTTGTTTTGGAGAAAACTGTGATCAATATCCTTATTTTGATTGCATTTTTTATGAGTTTTCACCTTAATCATATTCAAGATATTTAAATTGCTGCTTGCTTTTTCTGAAAAGATGCAAACAGTGAATATAGTGCAGAAATCTGTACTAGTTGTTGCTTAACCAGCTAGTGGAATTAAAGACAGAGCTGATCTATGTGGCTTGGTTTCTTTTATCTAAGGGTCTCTCTCTTTACGTTAAATTACACTAGATTTGTTCTTTGAAGGCATTTGAAGTAGAATTCTCTTCGGAAAACAAGACAAACGTTATTAGGTGTTCTCCATGAATAATCTTCCTGATCTACAGACTTGCTTCATCATGTATTACCATAGCTTTGTATTATGATCTTTATAGATCTCTGGATTACACTGAAAAGTTAATTTTCTTTTCATATACTTTTCTCATAGCAGTATACATTTAAAAACAAAAAAGTTTTAGCATCTATGCTACAATGGTGCTTTGGCAACGAGTCTGTTGTGGAAAAAAATTTTTGATTGCAGTTATTAAACAAAGGCATGAGAGTTGTTTTTAGAAATGAAGCAGTTCTTCAGCATTTTAAAAATTAGAATAAACAGGTATATATTCACAGATACACATAACTCACAAAATAACACTAAACCTTTATAAACCATGGGTTAATGTTTGCCTCACAATAGGTTTAAAATACTAGCAAAATGCACATTTCACTCTCTTCCATCACATGCGCATATAGAAATGCTGTTAAGAAGTCAGATTTTTACCCTTTTGAACATAAAAAGGGTAAGCCATCCAAAGGCACTCATGCCTTTATATTGCTGAAGAGGGCTGCTGGGGAGGTAGCAGGCTAACATCTGCTTTTTGGAGCCTTATGTGGACGTTTGTGTTCTATG
This sequence comes from Tapera naevia, assembly GCA_033556795.1. Lineage (NCBI taxonomy): Eukaryota > Metazoa > Chordata > Aves > Cuculiformes > Neomorphidae > Tapera > Tapera naevia. The sequence continues at coordinate 17,846,341 of JAUMJJ010000036.1, forward strand.
ACATCTTTTGGTTTCCCTTCTTCTGTCACTGCCATCACTCACTGCTTCCCTTCCCTCTACCTCCACCCCCCAGCTCCTTGAAGCTCACCTTGAGTTTCAATTTCCTTGTGTCATTTATATCTTCATATATTCAGTTTTAAAAGTTTTCTTTTTCTCGAAAGCTCCCTTTGTCCATGTAAGGATTATTGCCAAAGATTACACTACAGGAAAATGCCCCAATAAAATGATCCATGCACAAAAAAATGCTATTTTGTTAAAAGACTATTATATTTTCCCCAGCTTCCTGTTTTAGAAGTTAGTTATTTATACTATTTTGGCACTGAGGGCAGTCATTCCAAGGTCCACCACCTTGGGAATTGCTCTGAGGGCATGTTGCACTAAAATAATGAGGAGTCTACATATCATGACACCAGAGATGCCCAATATCTATTTGCTTGGCAGGCTTGTGAAATCCAATCCCTCAGTTGCTGATCTGGTTAAAGATGGAGAAATAAGTGCCTAAGAACAAGGTCCGAACTGCTAGCATGTTATCTGAGGAGCTGCTAAAACTAGCTACTTACAGACACCAAGACAAGAGAGGAGCCTGGAGTACTCAGCCAAACTACAACTGAACACGAGTGGAAAGAAGAAATCAGAATATGCTTTGGAGACAAGATCTGTGTCAGGCCCTGAATAAATTTCTGATGGCTTTCTCTGTTTTACCTGTGGGACCAGGAAACTATTTCTGTCATTACTAGTGCTTGGTTTCTGAGAGGGAACATTATTAGTGGAAATATCTTTCCACCTTTGCTTGCATCAGAAGTCAGTGATACTATATACCAAATAAAGAACCTATAACACAGGATATCAGACTACAAATAACTGAGGGATGAGTTGCGCTTCTCTAGGGCTTGATATGTCAGAAATCACTGACCAGATCCTTCTTATGTGCTTATATGCTTAGGCGTATAAGAGAGCCCATTCACACAATGTTTAACAACTGTAGAAGTGGTAGTCATCTCCTGCTATGCAATAAGACATTAGCAGTCAGCTCATGGGCCTATTTTTACTGCCAGTCTCTGCCCAAGCACTATTCAGCTCACAATACAGATTTTTCAAGTGAAAGTCATTATTTGCTTATAGAGTTTGCTGCGGTGAAGGTTCTGTCATCATGCTGGCAGAAGCTATGTTTGCAAAGACAAGTCAGCATTACTTGAGCTGGAGGAAAATATTAATTACTCTAACCTTGCGGACAAAACACTTCTCTGGAAAGAGGACACTTGAGTTTTCGATCTTGATCCAATGGATCTTGAATTGCACTGTGCCCTGGAGCATGAAGTTAAGCAGCCCCAAGTACAGTTAAATTGGACTCAGCTCCAAAGTCCTACAGATCTCCTGCCCTACCCTCTGGACAAAGAGCAGTGTACCTGTCGTGCTAGTCCTTAGAGTTATACTGTCTGCCCTTTTTGTTTGTGGCAGACTGTGTGAAAAGGTGGAACAATTCGGGTAAGGCTCTGCTTTCCCTCTTTTTAGGGAAACTGTACCTAAAAGAGTAAGCAATGAAAACAGAAAGACTTAATGAAACAAATTGTCAACTTTCATAATACTTTGAATCAGAATGCATAGAGCATTGTTTAAAAATAATTCCCTCTTGCTTTGTGTTCCTCTATTTTCTTTCTTTTCTTCCTTTTTTTTCCCAGAGAAAGACACATTCTCATTTGATGATTTGTCCTTCAAACTGTGCTGCTTCTTCACAAAATATAGGCTTCTTATGAAATGTAACATTTCTTTGGTTAACTATGTCAATGAATTTTTGTTCATGCAGTTATATAGCTTAAAATATATTTCGACTCTTAATTTTTGTATTACTGTGTTAAGGATGACCTATTTTTTAGTGACTAGATGATGGTTTCTTCTTCTCCATACACTCCAGAATTCATACTAAGCAAAGTTTAAAGGAAAATCAACACTGAATTTAAAAGTGCATGAATATAGCACTACTGCACTGTTTTGTTAGCAAAGTTGCCCTTTGTTGTATGTGCTGCATTAAAAAAACCCACAAAATATAATTTTAATAAAACATTAGTGTATTTTTAAAAAGGAATTATTCACTATACTTTGCAAACAGTGTCTTTACATGTTTCTGGTTTCCACGGATAAAATTCCAAGAGCAGACAAGTGCCGTATAGGAATTTCAGAAGGATTTACTCCTCCTTTCGTCCTTCATGGAGTGAGTATTGGGAGTCAACATCTTTAAGTACCTCTCAATCCTGCCTCATACCACCCTTAGAAAATGAAAACAAGGTACTGGAGCTATAGTAGAGATAGATACACTAGCGATCACCTTTTCTAGCACAGCTGCAGTGGTGACACACCTCAGGAATTTTGGTCTGAGTTGTCATTCACCAAGCAACTGGCATGACTAACTCCTCTTTCGTATAGCGAAGACAAATTTCATACTACCTGAGAAACCTAAGCTTCTTTCCATATTGCATTTTTGCAAGTTAAGTGGGAAAACACCCTCCAGACCATGCCCTTCCAAGTATGTCAGAGCCCTATGGGCCCAAGGATGGCTAGTGTGTCAGCAAGCTCGGGCAAGCTCATAGAGATGCTCTGCACGACAATAAAGTGCACAGAAAGTAAATAAGAAAAGAAAAATAATGTCCTCTGTTTCAGTAGGGTGAAAACCAGCAATTGTTACTCAAAGATGTGTATTCCATTCATTAGTTAGACTTGCTTTGGGGACAAAATTATTCTTCTGGCTCTGTGCCTCGGTCCCTAACAGTATTTGTTGGTTACTAATTTAAATTGCTGATTGTATGAAATTTTATTATTCAGCTTTTGGCTTTTATTGCTGAGAAATAAGCAGTTTACTTAAAGTTCACTGAAATAAGCTAGATGTAAAATGTTTTAAATATACTAGTTGTTCCAACATGTGGCTCCATCATAAGAGTGCTATTGCATTGCTGTGTCCAGATATTTATTTTCTTATACCACCTCTGATATTGAGATACACGGTAACACATATGATACCTGGTTTTTCTTCATCACTTGCATATCTAGATGAGATTGCAAATTTATAATGGAAAACCGTTCAGCTTTACAAAATCTGAATCAAGTTTATTACTTTAACAATGCAATTTGATCTCATAAATGTAAAGTATGTCTTGTGTTTGTGATCAGTAATTTACTTCATATCAGAAAAGACATGCTTGAACTATGGAGTCTAATAGATCTTTCCTTTTGCTGTATCTTGAGATTCCAAGTTCCCCTTAATTCTGGCAGAAATTAAGCTACTGAAGATTTCTTTATATTCTGATATAAATTACAATAAACCATGAGTTCCATACCTTTTATTTAAGGCAAAAATTTTCCTATCTATGTTGAGATAGCAATCAGTGTAAATACAGATTGTCTAATTTAGTCTCACATAAAAAGTGGACACTTTGCAATGCACAATTCCTGTTACTGAACAGCTTTAGAAGGTCAACTGCTTATTCCTCACAAAATATTGCTGGCTTAGATGTTATTTGTAAGAAGTACCACACTAAAATTGTGGCTTCTTCTAGAAATGCTGGCAATGGCAAAGAAAAAACCCTCAGATTTTGACCTTCCCGTATGACATGCTAAAGGACCATAAAGACCAAACAGTACGAACAGCCAAGGATGCATTAAAGTAAGCAGATTTCTTCATCTACTTCCAATTTGGTCTTATTTAATTTAGCTTTTAATGAAATGCATTTCTGTTAACCATCACTTCACCTATTGCCTGAACAGCTTCAAATGACTGCCTTTTAGAGCCATGAATAGCCAGAGTAAAAATATATAGTTACATTAGTTGCAGGTTATTGGTCAATAAGTGTTCATTAAACACTACACTTATTCTTTTCAATTTACAGTGTTATTTGTTTTCTTATTTCATTGCCTTTGATAGGCCTTTTAAGACATTTTTACAAACGTATCACTGCGCCTGATAGTAGAGCATAGCCAAACTCTGCTCCATACAGTTATACCTCCCAAACCCTACTCACTCTCCTGAAAATTATGGTGATTGTTTGCTCAAAGTATATGCAGATAAAAATGAATTTGAAGATGAGAAAAGTATTTGTACGTGATTTATTTTAATCACGACATTTAAGACGCTTTTTTTTCTATTTATTTCAATGGATCACAGAAAAGCATTTATGGTGAAAAAAAGTATTACACACAAGTGTTAAGATTGAATGTGATATTTTTATCATTTAACATGGTTTCTGTGTCTTCATTTTTTAAAAACTCAGCAATCTAACCCCGTATCTAACTGAATCCAGAGCAATTGTTTTAAAGTTCATAGTAATTTACAATATTACAAATAAAAAAGTCTAGTTTTGGTACATACCACTCAAAACACTTCCCAAAGACAGTGACTTTACCAAAATTGCAGTAGTTTTAGTTTTAATTGTGGTTAAAACAAATGGATAAAGTGTGAAAAAATAAAGAAAAACAAAAATTTGCAGCAAAATTTAAGCATGAGGACATGTTAAGATATGAAGAACTAACTTATGTTCAAAGTGATATGTTTTTAATCTGCGTCTTAGTGTATTCAAACACTGATGAAACCAGAAGTATATTTGTATATAAAAAAAAAGGTTTGTGATTCTCTGTCCTCTGTCTAGGAAACTGGACTGTCATTTTACCAAAAAAAAAAAAAAAAAAAGGAGGAAAAGAAAGCAAATCTGTATAAATTACAAACGGATCATCAGGACAATACAATGAAAACCATCAAGCATTTAAACTGTAAGGTAACAATCTTGATGTGTAATGGCAAGATGTGCGTCAGTTGAAACAAACATTTCCATGTTAAAACAGCTCTGCATTCATGGCTGACTAGATCTGCTGTTATATTTTACCTAGAACCTATCAAGGTTTTGCGGTTGCTGAAACAAAATTTTGTATTGCATTGTGCCTTTATGAGTAGGGCCGTGATTCAAGGACTGATACACTTTAACGAAAATAGAGAAAGAAATTGATTAAGTAGTTTTGTAGCACTCTTGAAGTGTCATCTCTATTCTAACAATTCTACTGGAAGTGAATAAAAAGATTGGGAAACTCCATGCAGAAATAAATGCTTTAGGCAAATAGACATATCAGATGATGACTAAAATCTATTTCAATTAATAGATTTTTACACTTTTGTTTGATTTTACATTACTCTTTTCATGTTTTGATTTCATGTAATGGTTTCTTACTGATTTAATACGGCTATAGGAATAAAAAGAAATGTGCCAAATTCATCAGGTCAATTCATGAATACATAACAAATATTTTTTCTTTGGTAAGTGCTATATAGGATTACCTCTGTCCTCAATTTTTTTTTCCAGATCTACATCAGATCAACTATTTATAATAATATTTCCCTTCTAGCTTTGTTTTGTCCATTCTACTCATTCCTTCCCAATATTATACAGGCTCTGCCCTTATGTCTTTAATCACAGTGCTTCCAAGCCAGATTGAGTTGTGTGATTTCTGCCTTTTATTCTCTGCCACTTCTTTCAGTATCAGCTTTAACAGACCAGTTACTAAGAGGTTAGCTTTCTTAAGGAATAAGTAACTCTGTTCAGTGAATAAGGAAGATTTTTTTTGGCCACTAAATGTTATGTTTGAAGAGGAAGTTCAATGGCAAACCCATCAATTTTTTTAAGTCGTCTGATAAAATTTTGTGGGTTTGCCACACCCATGTGGCTATGTTGTAGGAACATAGCCTGGGAAATGTGAAGAGAGAGTGTGTTCTTCCAGGAGCTGTCCAGGGTCCATGGCTGAACCTACTGCCAAAAGAATGTGATTAGCCAAAGGATGTTTGTAATTAATGTGAACTCTTCCTGGACCGTTATGGTGATCTATCAGGTGTCATGAGTCTTTCCTTGCTGAGCAATAGTCACATTCAGTGAAGATAAAATCTTATCAGTTTCGGGGCAAAATCAGGCAAAGTCTTCATTAATTTTAATATGTTTTGTTACTACTACAGTGAGTAATGGTTCGCTGGAGCCAATGTATGCAATAAGTGTAAAAATATTTTAACTCTTCTCAGTCATGCTGTTAGGAAAGCTTTTGCATTTTATTTGCAATGTTGTGTATTTTCATTCTGTGAAATTTTTTTTTTTTTTAAATATTCTTGAATCTCCTCTCAACAAATTTGAGAATTCTCTCAACAGCATAATTCAACGTGCTCAAAATAGTTGCTATCGAATGTTTTCAAGGTATCACATTGTCCCTGTGTCCATGCCAGTTAAGAGGTGATGGCTCAAACCACATCTTTGGGATGCTTCAGTCCTGAAACAAAAAAAAATGCCTCAGTTGATTATGCAAGCACAAAGCTGAATGCTCTCTCAAAAAATAGGCAGAAGATAAGATACAAAGGCTACAATTAGCCATAATATAATTTTTTCTATACTGTAGAATATCTTCCCTACATTTCTACTAAGTAATTAATCCATCAGGAAACGTGTTCTTTATATTATTCTTTTCAACTAGTGGGAATGTAGAACTTGATATAAAAATATTGTAAAAGAAAAAATGGAAATAAAAATCACTTTTCAGAAGGAGATTATTTAAATCTTAATTTTGCTATGATGGAATGTGAAGGGAAGAGGAAACGGTCTTTAAAAGCACATTGTAAATGTTCCCTTCCCTCCTCTCCTTCCATTTTCTTCAATTTGCCTTTCATTTTTCACTAGTTTACAAATTAATGAAAAGAGTTTGATATAATCTGCATTCAAAGTCTCCCAGATCATCTTCTGCTTCAGTTTGTCCTTTACAAACATTACCAATGCAGACTATGGTAGATCTTAATGTTTCTTTTTTTAGCTTTTTCTTTTTTTTTTTTTTTTTTGTCCAAGACTTGTTTCTCTACCATGTGAGGCCTGGATCTGAAATAAGAAAGCCAATTTTACTCACATGTGTAATAACGGCTTGCAGTCTTTCCAGTAAGCCAGATTTTTCAAAGCCAGAATAGGACCAAAATATTTGCTGTAAATTTCCCTTTAGCGTCCAGGCAATTAGCTCAGTTTTCTTTTATCTTGCACAAGCTCAGTACTCTTTGATGTTTTCAAAACTGTCAGGAAAGTGGCCTTTGATGTCTTCAAATCAAAACTAGATATCCATCTGGAAGATACGCTTTAGTCAAATACACATTATTCAGCTCAGTGCAGAGATAACCAGGTGGAATTCTATAGTCCATGATTTGAAAGTAGTCAGCCAGGTTAGCTAATGGTCTTTTTGCCATTACACTTTATGAAGCCATAAAAATGACGTACTATGTATCTTTATGCACACCCTCAGAAAGCAATCATAAAAGGAAGTATAAGAGAAAGCAAATATGGCTACGGAATGAGGAATTTTTTACTACAATATTATGTAGAACGGTGGGGAAAAATCAGAGAAATCAAGGATGAACACATTTGTCTGTAAAAATGTCCAATGCAGAGACAGCTGTCGAGCTTTCATTATTCAGTTACTCATTACTGATTCTAAAGGACGACTAAAAGATGCCCAAAAGAAACATGGCTATTCAGCAATCAATATCTGACCACGACAGAGTTAAGTCTACCTTTTCTGCTGCCTATATTCTTGTCTAGGCAAGTTACCAAATTCCACAATCACTCTTCTAAGATGTCTTCAGCAGTACTTTAACAAATCTGACAATACCAGCATAAAACTTGCATCAGGTAACAGTAAATCTATCTCATTGACTGGAACATGACTTTAAGATTTGTTTTCAGCTTCTTTTTATACAACCTATGTTGTAAGAACATAGTCTTATTTTCAGAGGTTTTACCTCCAACACCCAAAGACTACTCTCCATTTATACACTCAAGAGTCAACATTAACTCACTCTGTCACATCATGCCAAAATGTTCACAATAAATATTTTTCCATTTTTGCTCCTAAACCTTCTGAAAGTCATTTCTCATCTATGGCTTTTTTTTGATATGTCTTTTCCCAAAGACAGATGAGTTGCATCTGAAAAAGTGTGTTGCTTAAATAGGTTCATGTGATCTAGTGATTTACGTTGCTTAGTGAGGCTTCTTCCATCCCTTGACAAAGGTACAAGTTCTTGGAACACACTGATATCTTCCATACTGTTTTTCTTCTTTTTATCTTGTCATTAAATTACTGTGTCAGAATATCTTTGGTTTCTGATGTTTCTTTCTGAGCTCTTTTCCTACACTTTAACTTATTCTGTGTAAACATGCAAACTCAGGTTTCTGTGCATGACTTTGTCCTTTGATTTGTCTAAACTAAAATAAGTTTCCTAAGGGCTGAATCAAAGAAGAAACATAGCCCATAAACAAAGGGTCTCCTGGCTGTACTAACTCAATTGTTTTTTTGCACTTGATTATTGTTCTCATTGCTATTTTGAGCCAAATAAAAGGACTTTAGTTACATTAAACAGCTTCTTTTTCCTCCTGAGTTCTTCCTGGCCAGAATCCTATCTAAGAATGGGTTATACATACTTGAAGAAAAGCTGAATTTTACAAACTGATCCTTTCCTCCTATTACACAGACAAACTATTTATTTCCTACTCAGATGCTCAGGCATGCAGAAATGTAGAACATTTTTCTTTGTTTTTTTCAGTACATCTGCTAACTCTGGTACAGTCTTACAGAAAAGAGAGAAAAGGAACTTCTAAATGTGCATATATTGGCATACGCATATTCTTGTGCCAGTACATGTATCCCGCCACATGGCTGACGTGAAAAATTGGACCAAATGGCTGGTGTAAAATATACTTCTCCGACAATTCACCAGGAACTATTCTGGAATTAAATTACTGTAACTATGCAGAATTTAGTTGTCTTCACATTGGGAGTAAACACTGGACACTGTATTAATATTTCAGGGAAAAGTTAGTCAGAATATTATCATAACTGCAAATATTTAAAAGTTTGCACACAAAAACAAATGGAAAACACTTGGTGTCTGTACACAAGCTGTCAATGCATACAAATGCAGAAACATACTTTTTGAATAATGTTTTTAAATGTGGTACCCACAATACACGGAATGCGTCTTGTTAAATGTTCAAATTGTTTTTAAGGAGTTTTAAATTACTAAAATTCATCTCTAAGAATCCCTTTTTGGTATTTTCTAGCACACCTATACCTGCAGCAGTGAAGCCCCGTCTTTATATAACCTTATTTTAATTCTGACTTTTAGCCACGTAATCCATGAAGGAACTTATTTTTAAGGAGGTCCTCATATAATCCACTGAACCAAAATAGTGACCAGCAAAGTAGCTTTTATTATGGCTGAGATATGAAAAGCCCCTTTGTGAGAAGTGTTCTGGCACTTACAAGGCGCTCTGAAAGAGGCTGCTGAGTACATTCCTTTTGAAACTTTCCACTTAATTTTTTCCCCATTTCCCCAGAGTTAAGCCACCATATCTCAGGTCATAGCAAAGGCAGCAGCAGGCCAGAATGAAGGCTGTTCATGCTGTTGCACATTGAAGAGAGAGTGTTGACCGCTGTGAGAATCATAAACCTCTCAGTTTGATGATCAACTGAGCAGTAAATTAATTAATCATCATTTTATGCCTCATCAAGCACTTTGCTGAGACTCTCAACAGGGGCCAGTTCAATTAGCCAATGGGAAGCAGACTGTTTTGTTTAGCTGGGTGAGTCTTCCATAAACAGAGGAAGCTTTGACAAGCTAATAAATATGTCATCTGTCTGTGTCACTAGCTGCAATGTGGCTCCACCTGTAAAGTTGTGGGATTCTGCTCAGTATGGTGGATAGCAACTTGAAAGAATGAAAGTAAGGTATCCTAATTCCTTTTCACACAAAGCACTTCTGATAGCTTACCAAGATCTTTAGCCACTGACTTTGGTCATGATTATTAGGAATCAGATATTTGATAACTGAATCAGATATTTATATACTTTTAAAATGCATCCCTGTGCTAGGCATAATAAAACCAGTCAGGTGCATTTATAATTGTAAAGTGCTCCTTTTTTTAATCCACTCCGTAGAGATAAGAAAAATGCCCACTCCTCACAATAAATACGTGTGGTAATAAGCTTCTCAAGACAAAATCTTTTGATTAAGTGGCAATGATACTTCTGTCAAAATAGACAGACTTGAAAAAGTCCTTGTATCAAATCCTGTAGTTTCTCTGGAGTTACCAAAGGTGGATCCATCTAACTGTAGCCAGAATTCAGTTTGCTGTCACATTAGATGTTTTATCATTCAGAATGGAAAGCAGAAATCTCCATTTAGAGGTTTTAGTATTGAACCAAATCACTGACCGTTGCAAATTTATGCCATTGACGTTCACGTACCTTTATAGCCATAAGGGTCCATTATGAGTTTCTAATCTGATTTTCTGCATAACACTGCCCAGAACCTCTGGCTGAACAAGAGATAAGCATTAACATGTCCAATTGTTGCTGAAAGATTTCGGGTGGTGGAAAATCTAACACATCCTTTGATAAGCAACTTTGATAATTAATCATCAACACCAGTAAAAATGTGCATCTTATTTCAGACTTTATTTTATCTGGTTTCAAATTCCAACCATTTCATTTTCCTAAATCTTGTTTTAGGGGAAGTGGCTGCAGACTTCTTGTAACACAGGTCTCAGCAGAAACAGTTTTTCCCAACCTTTTACACACTCTTTACTCTCCTGAGAAAATAAACAGTATTATTGGAAGACTGAATGGCATTTCTATTCACACAGTATCCCATAGCCTTTTGCATAACACTGGTGTGTTGTCAGAGCTGGAAGGAACCACCTTCTCTCTCCTTGTTCCTGGCCATACGTGCTCAAGCTCTAAAGATATACATGTTACTTTTCCACAATTTTGTGAGCTTTCTGGCACCCTCCTGGTTTTGTATGGCTGAGGCTGGTCACAGTGATAAGATGCTAACTCTTTGGTATAGTGGTGATGAGAGGCGAAAGGATGAAAGAATGACTTGTTAGGAAACGTGCCTACAGAGTTCTTGTGTGACTAAAGTGCCAGGACATAGCATAGCTCTTAGTCCGATATAGAAATCTCTTTAGTTTCCCAAAAACAATGTGGAGACAAACTAGCAACATTTAGTAGTGGTTGACTCCAGGATCTCCTCAAGTGTCCATAGAGGCTAGAATGCCAATTTGTTACACCTGCCACTCCAACCAGTACGAATGGTAGAAGTTCAACTGGAAACAACAGCTCAAATGTTGGAAACCAACTTACAAACCATAGGTAGCTTTACAACTTACTCCTAGAGTTAGATCATTGTGTGAAGCAGTGCAGGAGATACTTACATGTGGCTCAATTTCATCACTAAGAGGGTTCTGGGATTCTGTCAGTCCTGCACTCCCACCTTAAAATGCCTGGTTTCTTCTGGCATGTATTTTACCAAAAATGTATAGATTGATCCCCTTATAATCTCTTCATATGTACAGCTCCATCAGTCTGTACCATGTACAAATTTTAATAGCAAAGGTTTTCTGTAGTCTTTTGAAGCCATTGTAAAGGATAGAGCATGACAGAAATCTTTGTGTTCCCTTGTAAATAATAGCACACAAAGATTAATCCTTTTAGCTATCCTATTTTAAACTCAGTCAGTTTGGTTTTAATCCATTTACTTTCCTGCAATGATTCCACACAGGACTAACTTTTGGCTATGTGAACAGACATGTTAAAGATTTCCAACTGCAAGAAAAAAAAAAGAAAAAGGAACAAAATTATGAGCCCAAATGAGCTCTTCAACCCAGCATAGGTCACTACATTGACATCTGGAATGATGTCATTTTCCAGACAAAAGAAAAAGAAACAACAATGGAAACTGGGGAATAGTGGAAAGGAGGAAAATAAGAAGCTGCCATTTATGCAGCTTTGAGGACAGTGAGTGTCTTCTGGAATAGAGGAAGGAGTAATAGGTTTAGTGGGAGTGTCTGAGAAACAGTGAGATGGTGTACAGCGACTTTCCACAGAAGACCTGGCAGCATAACACATCTGACCTAGAGGAGCAAGAATTGATCCTACCCCTTATAAAGAGGATGAATCCTACATACATCCCTACAGACACACCTACAGAGGCCTCACTGTAAGCAAATTTCTAATTCCACTGAAAAGTAATACCAATTTTATTCCACCACCCTACTTCCCACAGATCAGTCTGATAAACATTGACCTTGTGATGTGGTTTTGTTCTTAGTTTTGAAAAAAAAATTCTCATGGAACTCTAGCATGGAAATTAATCGTTTTGTTACCATATATGTGCAGGAAGAAATATTTGTGTTCCTTCATACTTCTTGTTATACTCCTGTAAGCAAATGCAAGTGTACACTCACTTTCAAAATTTTGCTCCTGTTCCCTAGCTAAATGGGTATGTGTATTATTATGTTTCTTACAAAATATTTTACAATATGTAATTATTCCAAGGGAAAGGAGGATGACAAAGTATGCAGCAACAAATTTCAGAAATTAAAAATAACTAGTTTACTTTGTTGATATTCATGAAAATGTATTTTTTTTGACCATTCAGGTGAATGGCTGATATTTTGTCCAAATTCAGCAACTTTGCTTTGCCAGTGTTGGTGTGAACACTGATTTCTGTTTCAGGTCATGTGGGTTCAAAGATCTAGAGTTTCACTTTGAATTTGATGATTACTTACTGAGAACCATTTGTTGTCACTTGTATAAATCAAACTACATTCAGCAAGGACAGGCCATGGTTTCCTCAATGCTTCAAAAAAGAGGGAAGTGAGTTTCCGACACATTTTTAATGGCTATAGATTTCATAGTGAAAACTTTGCAGAGCGATACTCAAAACAATGCTTCGGAACATACAGATGTTTCTAGTCCACATATCTCTCACACTTGTGTTTCAATGTCTTTCAAAAACAACAGAGAATTTTTTAAGCCAGTGATTTAAAGAGAAATCCAAACTGAAATGGGCTTCTACTGCACTGACATTGCCCTGATCCAGTTCTCATTAGAGTTTGATCAGAGGCTTTCAGCAGTCTCATAGAACATTGGACTGTGGAGCATTAGCAGAAATATGTTATTACAAAACCAGGTAAGGACAAATAACATAAAGGAAGAATGTTCTCATTTTACCTTTAGTTTCCACTTCTTGAAATCTCTGTGTGCCACTAGCCTTAAACCAGGAGCAAATGTAAATGACTTTAGCTGATTTTTCCACTTTGCTTTTGTGAATAATTTTTGGTGATAATTTTTCTTTGTTCCCAATGTGAAAATTGCTCTGCCTTGTTCTATTTTACAATAACCATTCTTAAAGATACTTTGAAGTGAACAACTCAGAATAATCATAAATCTCACTGTCGTACAGACACATGTGAGGTTTCTTTTGAAAGCCTCATTGTTACTCATCTATTCTGTCTGGAATTACCCCAACCTCATACTTTTCATCCTTGTCCCTTTTATAAAGGGAGGAAACTTTAAATATTTGACAAACTCTATTCTCAACTCAATTACAATTTGACTAATTACATCACATGAATTTTACCCGTTGTGCTTTTGCTCAAGATTAATACTGCAATGTCTCAGATGAGTTTATAGGCAGTCCCTTTATGCATCCAAAGTGTAACACTGAAACGAAGAAATACATAGCACTAAGAAACTTCACTTATGAGCATTGGGAATATGACTATGCTGGAGATTAAACAACAAGATCTAATCTGATTTCAGGCCTACAGCTGAAAATCATCTTTCGTAGAAGTGTGCCAAGGTTATTGTAAAATTATCCCAGGCACCAAAGTGATGAATGGTCCCAGCATTTGCTGTGATATGGATGCCATCCCTGTGGGGCTTCACCAAGCAGGATTTTTCATGTGGACAGACTCACATGGAGGACAGATGGGAAAGAAAACAAAATTAGTTGATCTCCGCTAGAGCAAAAATCCATCTTTCCTTTGCTACCCAGATTGTGCACTTGCTTTTTTGCAGACACGAAAACATGTTCTTAGATTATACATCTCTTCTCTTTTTTCCCTTTGTGGAGTGATCTGAATTTTGGGCCGACCTTCGGTTCAAGGCTGATTTACATTCTTGAACTTTCATGCCAGCCTAATTTTAGACATGCTAAAGAGCAAGCCTAATATCTAAGTTACTACAAAAATACTGTGTCTCCAGTTGCATTAATAACAGCTTTAGTCCAATTTTGAAGGCAGGCTGTTCTTAACACTAAAAAAGTTTCAAATGGAAACAATCACTCGAGCTTAGCTTTGTCAAAGTCCAACTAATGGGTCAGTCAAAGAATAACAGTTTCATTTAACAGACTTTCCAGGTCCCAGTCCCTGGGATTGTACAAGATATCCATTGATGAAGACACTATAACCAGTACCTTACAGAGTCAGGGCTAATCATGGTTTGGTCAGCACATCTGAGAAAAAAAGAACTATTAAACATTTTAAAAGCTCAGTTGCAAAAAGAAATCTCTTTGATAGTTACGTCATTATGTGCTTGTGACAGAGAAAGAGGGAAGGAGTTAAACTGTCCCTACAATGAGTGGCGCAATTTGATTCTGAGATAACAGAAAAGTTGCAAATCTTGTAACATATTTGCCTATAAGGCAGATTTTGGATAAGTCACTATTGGACTGATTTAAATTATACACATCATATAAAAAGTACTGTTAATTACACATCATCACATTTTGAACATAGGAAATATTATACCAACAACTGTTCCAGAGGGGACAGAAATGTGACAAACACTTGGTGTATTTTTCCATCTACAATTATCTCTTAATCATATTTCCCAGGTTGAAACGCTAAACTTAGAAAACCAGCAGAGATGTTAGCATTATTTAACTGCAATACAACTAACACCTTAAGAACTGATTTGTCAAAATGAATTGCAGTCCAGAGTGTTCTGAGTTTTCAAACTAAATTTGTTCTTAAGATAAAAGGCTCTTTTTAAAGAACCACAGTTCTTGTTCTAACCATTCCCTTACTCTCTCCTCCAAGGCATTTCTTATAACTCTGATAAAATCGTAGACCAGGTGTTCCAAGACTTTCAAAATAATAAATTCCAATCTGTCACTAAAAAATAAAAGGTTAAATAGGTTTGTAGAGGGAGTTCTGTTCCAGGTGTTATTTTGCAAGTGTATGCCTAATTTACTGTTTTTAAGTATTACTTAAAAATGATAAAGATCATGTAAATACTCTGTATTAGAAATAAGCTTTCATTTTGTCATGCAGATAGTACTAATGACTAAATAGACTTTAATCAGGAGGTAGCTACCTACTAATGTTAGGGTTTCTTAAGAGTAATGCTATAATCATATTTTCTGTTTAGAAACAAAACCAAAATGAAACTTAAACATTGGTTATATAGCAACTTTTATAAGAACCAGAAGCATGAAAACTTTTCACAAATCACCTGCTTTGGAATGGACCTTGTATAGGTTCAGTGGGTAAGTCTATCAAGTGGAACGAAGCAGTAGAAACTGCTAACATCTTCCATATGTGACAGCCTTTAAATTATAATACCATATTGAATACAGTGAATGGGCTATTCTAAAACAGCAGTATCTCAGGTGGGTAGTTGGATTTTCCTGTAGTTCTTCTTTCACTGTTTCTTCTTTCACTGTCTTACTGTACAGTCTTACATAGTTCTAATTCTGTTATCCTGCCCATCAATTACTAAAGTGTATATCTAAAAAAATAACACAAGTTTCACTAAAGACATCGGAAATGCGTGCTTTGACCCACCATAAAGCAACGAAAAGGCTATGGTTCTAAGCTATTTTGAAGTCAGGAGGAAAATACTGGCCTCAGTTAAACAAAATGTTTTCTCTCCTTCTGCAGAATGAATTGCTCCATCTATGTCAAATTCTGTGGTTTCTAAATCAACTATGGCAGCATTTGGGGTAACACTATGCTGAAAGCAGGTAGGAAAGGCTTATGGATAGTCTTGCATTCATCTGTATATATGTCATGCTCTCCATAAATACAGAGAGTTTGTCTCAGTCAACAAAGAACAAAATTTCTCTCCTTTTACTTCCTTCTGTGATACTGTAAAAACTCTTTTTTTCCCCAGCTTTCAAAATTTTTTTTAGTTGTTCTTCCTTTCTAGCACCTTCCCTCCCTGATCCCATACAAATACAGCGTGAGAAGTTAACTGCCCTGAAACTTTCCTATTGAATCAATATTCAGAAGTCAGAAATAGAGCTCACTCTAGGCTTAGCTGATATAGATGGCACAGATGAACTTACAAACTCTTCAGATACAATTAACATATCAACTCAGAGCACTTTCCTGTGTAAAACTTGGGAAGGGTAAAACTGCAGGTCAAACAGAACTCAAAACCGAGTTTCCTCATACATGGTTAAAGACTGTTCTTTAAAACAAAAAGTCGTTCTTCCTCACAAAATTTTTGGCTGCATTTTGAAATTCTAGGGAAGGTTTATACCAGCTTCCCCCAAGGAGCAAAAAAGAAGATTAGTTACTGTAGCTATACTACTTAGCGTATTGAGGTTTCCCCATGTGGAAGTAAGCTTCTACTGCTAACACAAAAGAAAGCTGAAGTTTCCAATGCTTGCTCATAAGATTAGAACACAAGTTTCACAATGAAAATTTTGCAGTTTTGTGACTGATTCTATGTATTTAACTCTATTGGGTTTTAATATATAGCCATTACCCTCATATGAGAACTCTTTTGACAAGGCAAGTAAATTACTCTAACACAATATTTTAGGAAGAGTAAAATAATTGTTTTCTGAGTAATTTGTGGTAGTTCTTCTTAAACAGTAAGCAGCTGAGTTATTTAATATGAATTGAACTGATATAAATTAACTGGTAATTTCTTGAAACTAAAAAAATATTCAATTTAGTATGCAAAAATAACATTTAGAAAAGTTACTACTAATTAATATTGTTAGTTCTTACTTAGATGCCGTAAATATCTGTGCTCTATTATGTACTCCTGTAGAGTGTGTAAGATACTTTGCATTAGTTGCAAAATGGACATTTCTTTTGCCCCTTCAAGGTAGATGAGTTTTGAATGTCCTGTATTTGTACTTCATGTCTTTCTTTTAGTCAATTATATAAAACTTATTTTAAGATAAGAAATATTTAGACAAATCAAAGTGATTTTGTCATAGCAAAACTCCAGATAGATAATGAAAAGGATAACTAAAAGTTTCACAAAACCTTTATTTTACAGCTAGATAGAGGAAAGGTGGAGGAAATGGTGGTACTGAGCTTCAGCACCAGAGAGCAGCACCATCTAAGAATTGTGATTCAAAGTTCCTCCCTTGAACACCAATCCTGTTAGGGATGAAATAGATATGCCCTCACTTCTTTGAGGATATAGAATATGTACTTCTCCTTCTGGATAACTTTCCCAACTGATACATGTAAAGAAGGACCCATAGCAAATGCTTAGGGAAGACTTACCCGTTTGATATGTACCAAATATATTCACTTGTTGAACAGCACCAGTAAGTAGCCCATTTTCACACCAGAGCACATGATTAGTCTAGATCTAACATGATAGAGGAAAAGACTGTCAACCATAAGGCTAGCTCTGCAGCCCAAACAGATTGGGTCAGCAATAAGATATTTAAACCTTTAATTTTCTTTTGTTTTGGATTTATAAATAACAATTACGTCAAAGTGAGTAGGAGACATTACTGTTATCCTTGAGAACAATTCGGCAATGCCCTCTGGCAGTTTTTGCGCTGAGCATGGGAGCGCAAAAGAAAGTCTAAAAATCATGCAATTACCCCCAGGAAATAATTACAATGCAAAAAGCACTGGATGGTACAAGTGACATTCCAGTAAATGAGGTGAACTTGTATCATCGCCCTGCTTTGCCTCAGGGATATTTCTGCCAAAGGAGTAGCATCCAGTTCCAAGAACAGCCTAGGACGGAGGTGGAGCTGCACATCAGCCGTTCCAGGTCTGAGCCTCAGGGAGCCAGAAGTTGTGGGCAAAGGAAACTCCTGTTAAGCCAAGCACTGGCATTGCGACTCCCAGAAGCCAAGGCAACAAAGCCTGCTGGAGCTGATTTTTAACCACCAGGTTGGAAACCACACCACACCCAGAGCAGCGTTGCTTGAGTATGAGATTTTCTTATTCCAAACTTAATGATTGAAACCAATATGGAAAAAAAAGTATTTTTTATGCCTAGTTCTATTCACACTCATGGGAGCAGGATGAAACTCTTCTCTCTCCTTGGAATGTTTTAAACTTCAAAGTTTCACCAAATGCTGACTTTCTTTCAATTCTAACCTTCTTTCAGTCTCTGCTGAAGAAATCTGTCTTTGTATGCAATAGGTAGAAAACATAACCAAACCACACTGCAGAAACAATTGCTGGAAGAGCAAACAATTAAGGTGAATGTGATCAGGTTTTATCCAGCAACTTTTCCCACTCATTACAACCTTTTAAACTGACTCAGCTAGCCTCACATATATACACACACAAAACCCTATATTTTCCTAGGCAGATTTTCTTACGTAATTACTTTTTCCAGAGTGTTGTGGTTTAATGCTAAACCGTGACAGAGGCAAACAGAACAGCAACATTTGGAACATGGTACTATTATTCTTTTTAACTTACTTCCAAAATGCCTTCAAATATCATGTATTGACCATTTCAGAATTTGAATCAACTCTTCCACATTTTCTAGATGCTTCTGGGAATACATAAAATAATGATGTTAAGACAAAAAACTAATGCCCTTACACATCTTTTATCTGTCTCTGGATTACCACTATCATAAAAATGAAATTTTACTTGGATGTCTGTGGTGTCTGAATACACTTTCAGCACACTTTGCTGATCCATACTACATAGTTCTTACTACAGTGCTGAGTTCTAGATGCCTGGTCAAACCAAATCCCTCTTCTGAAACTTCCAAGGTACGCCATCAATAGCACTCAGAGATGCGCCTGCCAAAATCATGGGATTATCTGCTCTCCAAATAAAACAAGAAAATATTAAAAAAACCTGTTTAAGTTGAAGTTGCTTCAAGCACTTTTACCTCACATAACCAGCACTTTTGGAAAGGTCCCTTTGACCTTGGCAGCATATTCGAACATGGCTGAGCAGTTCTTGAGCAATTTTTCCAATGAATTAGACACAAACAAGCATGTGTCATTGGGCACACATGCAGCTTTTCTATCTCCTTTTCCTCTTAAAAATTAATACTTTCTCAAAACTACCATGCAAAGAAAGTCACAACAAGCAGTATGTCCTCGTGTATTATGAGCTCATGTTTGATATTTGAAATTACTTAGCTAGATGCTTTTTAAACATCACAGAGCTGACTAGAGACCAGCTAGATGAATGCATTTATCTCTTCTGACATTCATCTTACTCAAAGAATTATTGTAAACTGAACACGTGAACTGATTGCACATCATCATTTTACCAAAGAGGAAAAATGTGAGTTTGGAAGCATTGATACTGTGTATTAAACTCAGACATCAACTTTTTGCAAATGTAAAATCTATACCAGTGAAAGCAGAGAATAGTGATAGATGTATTACATGTTGTGTGTAAAATCTATCTGTTCACTACTTCTAAAACACTCTAGAAAAGTGTACAAAAACCACTCGACTTCTACAACTGAAATCTCACAGAAATCTTCAGATCTTGTTTTATTGCATTGTCGTTCTACAAATCTATTTTTTTTCCAGCTTATAGATTGTCAGACCTCATTACTCCATTGATGATGCTGCAGTGATCAGTACCTGCTGCTTGGCCGATTTTTCCCATTTCCTTACCTTTCCTATCAAGTGCCATTATTCATTTTTTCTGTTCTGCCTATCGATCCTTCTTATCTGCACCCATACCTTAACTCACAAGATGGCCTTCCTTCACTCATGAACTTTGTAACTCTACTGTCTTTCTTTCCTCCTGTCTCACTTCTGTTTCTTTCTTTTCCCCATGTGTCATATGACACAGAAAATTCTGAAAACTTGGGAGTACATAAAGGGAAAATGAAATATCTTGTGTTATATGACAGCACCATAACTAGAGAAATGATGACTCATCTGTAGCTTTCAGCACACATCTCTTTTTGTACAATACTCTGACTGAAACCAAAATAAACATCTGTTACCATGAGAATTTCTACTCACCTTTCTACCTTGTTCCTTCACACTTTCCCACATTGATAACATGTCCCAAGAGATTTCTTGCTTTAACATCATGTATTATGGAAACAGATTTGGGCTGCTTTGGACACTCATCAACTCAATCAAAATGTAACACAAGCCATAGCTTTATGTTTTCATCTGCAGATGTCAGGACACAGTACAAAGTTCAATGCTATTCTCACACAACAAAAAGAAAGACCAAGATAGAGAAATTGATTAACACAACAAACAGGTATCATAGCCACTTGGTCACTAATACATACTGCCACACAAACAAGGCGAGAAAGCCATCTACAGCCTGAGTAGATGTCCAGCCTCTTCACTGCTACAGTTTCAGCTGGAACCTCAGCTGTACGACGAATGGGGGGCTGAATTCATAATGGACATTTAATTATGTTTTTTTTACTTTCTTCTAACATTTATAATTGAAATGCCTATATAGAACTGGTTTCTTACACTTCAGAAAACATCCAATAAAACTTAGGAGTAATTATAAATCAGTATTATTCTTAAAGATTAGCTAGGCACATAGAGGATTTTATGAAACTATTAAAAGAGGATGATGCCATTTTTCTCAGTGACGTGATAAGTCAACTACTATGATTCCGAAGTTTCTTTCAAATATATATTTGCAGCATATATTTGAATTAATTTATAATGGGGCAGTAAGTTATTAAACTACACTATTCGAAACTCCGTTATTTGTTAGCACAAGTAAGTACAGACAATTAACCATCTTGGAAATTTTGTTTAGAATTAAGAGAGGAGGGAAACATGAGAAGAGTTGAAAGCAAGATTTCTCAGGGAAAAAAAGCAAAGCTAGTTAATGTTCATTTCAATTTGGTTTGATGCTTATTTGTTTTTTCAGTTTGCAGTAAGAGCCTTGTTATGATCACGTGAAAAGTTACTAGAGAAAAGAAGAAATCTTTGTAGGGTTTATTTGTTCCAACAGAAGCTAAGGGAATTAAATAAAAACAAACAACATAAAAAATGTAAAGATAGTACATGTTGCAAATTATTAGCTTATTTTTAAAAAGGAAATTTAATAAAGCAATTCTGCTAGCTATTTGAAAACTGGAAAAATGATACTTAAACATGCTGGGAATGTTGGCAAAGTTTCCTACCTGAGGTGGAATGTGAATAACTAGTTATTATACTTATTTTATTTGCTATCAGAATGAATTAGATGACAATATTATTCAAACACGTAACTGTAAATACCACTGTCTTGCCAAAATATCACATAGCATAAATAATATAAAATTTCACTACAGGATTTTAAAGGCAAGTTGTTTTCTCCTGTTCACTGTGTCTGTAGTTCCATCATACAAACCAAACTTCTGCAGTTCGCTGATGATGAGCTCTGAAACAATTTTGAATTCCATAATAAATTTTTGCTGTTGTGATATACTGAACGGATATGACGCTGCAAAGAAAACAGTTCATCTCCACAGTATGTAATTGTGAGAAAAAAAGAATGGAAAACCAATCTATTGTCACAATCTTGACTTAAGAATTATTAATGATAGCACAAATGCTTGATTTTTAAGTGTCTGCACTGAGAAGATATATTTGATGTGACAGTTACCATGGCAACTACTGAGTTTCAGTGAATATTATAGTATATGGTTGTGTAAAAGCTGTTGATGCATGAGACCTCACTGTGACAGCCTTACACTGTATATTTGTGTATAATTATTTTATTACTTTCTTAAACAGAAAGAAATTTCAAGAGAGTAACATTTACCTGTCCTGTATCTTAGTATTGGTTTGTGAGTGATGGTAGAATCTTTTAATAGCACTGTAGAAAGAACACAGAAAACCAGTGAGAAAGAAGAAAAGCTTTTATTTCATTGTATTTTCACACTTACGTTTCCTCTATATTCATGGCTGCACAACCATATTTGTAGTTTGAAACATCTTTCATTTCTTGCTGATTGTCACTTGCACTTTTTTTTTCCTCAGGCAAACTTCTATTTTGGACTTTCCAATGTCAGTATTACTCAAATATTTCTAGAAAAAAATAGCCTTTCCAGATGAAAAAATACTGGTCTTTTGGCCTGTCTTGTATCTATCATACAAAGTCTATGATAAATTTGCATCAAGGAAGAGACTTGTGCTCTACAGCGAAATAAAAAAAGCAAGATTAATGAAAAAGCAAAAGAGGCCTGAGAATCTCAGGGTTCATCTGAAACATGAATTATCTCAACAAAACAAAACTTCTGTTTTGGAAAGGAAACTACCAAGAAAGAGTTTGGTGGAAACTGTTAGTAAGAAGTCTGGATTTCATGAATAGTCTTCCTAAGAATATAAGCGAAAAATTTTAAAACTCCAAAACCTTGTTTCCTCTTAAGTCCTAAAACTCACCATAAGAACACTGAGGCTACACCAGAGAGGACACACCTAAACTTGCTTGTCTTGATGTTACTATGAGTGGCAAAGTGGTATTTGTTATGTCAGCTTAAAAGCTGCTGGCAGTTCAACAGCAGACATCTCGTGTCATGGGTTGCAGAGAGGCTTACAGAACTTGGTAGACTCAACAATGGAGTCCTCTAGTACGGAGCTTCTCTGTAGAGGTGGGTGACAGAAGTTTTCCAAGGCAGAAGGTCAGAAGAGCTATCTCCATTACTTGTGTGAAGACCTCCCACACTGAGCGGTGGGGCCCAACCAGAATGAAAACAGGCTTCTCCTAGATAGCTGACATACCTCTGTCTCTTTCCTACATAGGTCTTTTCTGTTTGGGGGGTTGAGTTTATTCTTGAGAGGATAGAGGCAGGGAGAAGCAGAGAGACAGGAAAAGGAGAAAGGGGGAAACTCCCTCATATCTGTTCTTACCCAGATATATCCTGGGAACACACCAACAGCAGACAGCAGACAGCTCTGAGTTAGTCCAGGCAGAGCCAGCCGTTCAGGTCACATTCCCTCCAGCTCTCCTACGTTTCCTGCCTGAAGTCAACTCTTTTGATGGTTATGTGCTCTACTTCAGGTTTAGTTCACTCCAGCTGTGCATACCTGCTGCACACCACCAGAGCTGAGGAAAGAGGGAAGTGCTGGTGGAAGTCTGGAGAGCATGGAAACAACCTCAAGCTATGTTGCAGAAAAAAGTAGCAGTCTCAGATGCTGCCCCAAGGCAAAGATAGCTGTCTACTGCCCCAAGCTACCTTTCCCACAGGTCGTGTTTTGGGGCAGGGATGGTTTCAAAATATGTGGTAATGAGCCGAAGGCTGAGAATATAATGTAGACCTGCAAGAAAAGCATTTTAGATCTTATTTAATTATTATTGATGCCCTTTGGTAATCTCTGAAGCTCAAAAACTTCCCAGAAGGCTGTGTCGTGTTTGAATACTTTGACGTGTTAAATATCTATATGTGAATTTGGTTCCAAGATCTTCAAATGTTTATGATTTACTAAAATTAAGATCAAAATAATTCACGGATGTCTGAATATTTTTGTGTCAGACATACCAGTTCATATTAATTTCTTCAATCATATGTTTAGAAAAGGAAATTTCATCTCAAAGCCTGCAGCAGACATCAGTCCTTGTTTAGGCAAGACTCTGTCTTTCCCTCCGCTAATAGCTGTGGCACCATTTTTCTGTGGTAAAAGCAAGAGAAACGCTTCATAACGGCTTCAGACGTATCTGTGTTTTTTTTCCATCTGGATGGTGGAGGCAAAGGAGAACGAAGCCACAAGCAGACCTAGGCCCCATTGGACCTGACAGACAGCAGAGAAGATATTTCTATTCCTGAAGGGGGGAATTCTATGAGGATCTGAAGATAATCACTAGGATTGCCATCTTTTCCATCATGCTACCTCTCTACTTTTCAGTAAAGTCAAACTAGAGCAATAACAAAGGTCACCTATGCACAGAGACTGAAAAGATAATTCCTTTTCAAGGGATAATTAGTATAACCCCTTCCTCACTATGGATTTAGGGAAAAAAATACTCCCACTTCAGACAGTGGAGAAGCAGATTCTGCAACTTTGGTGTTTTAGCTGTTTGCTCAAAGCTCACAGGTATTGCCATCATAATCGCATGGACAAGTTATGGTTATTTTAATACATGAGCTGCGCTTACATGCCCATGATATACAAACAAGGTAAGAGACAAAGTAACCAGACAAGGATCCTATAGATAACATAGCATTCCTTTTGCAGGGTGTTCAAAAGCTCCTCTGCAGACTGATGTGGAGAAATATGTTTCTTTTCCCTCCTTTCATTTTTTGCCTTCCATTCAAGAATAGAGACCAAACATCCAGAATATCCATCTGCTGTTCCAGAATCACTCTTCAACTTCTACTATCTACCAAATGCCTTTCTTTAGTGATTATTGGTGTCTTTTTTCCTGTTAAATAGTCTCCACAATTATAAGCTCTAAATCTGTTTTCTTGTGAATGACCACCAACAGATACAGTCAATAAGACTATCAAGTTGACCACATGGATGTGTGGCCCGTGGCAGAACAAGTAGTGAAAAGGAAACTTTATAGACCGGGCTTACAAAAATCGGGAGGGATTTACCTCCAGAAATGCTCCCAGTAGCAGGTAGAAGACACAACATTTAGCCCTCTTATAATAAAAGATTTTGAACTTACCCCATAACACTCAGGGCTGAGCATCCTCATACCTGGAAAAATTTACAGAATTTACTTCGACTATTTCAGGGATTTTTATTGAATAGTCTTTGAAAATGTCAGAAAATACACTGCTTGTATCTTTTACTAAGACAATAGTAAAAATTGGTTATTATTGCAAACAGAAATTTGTTACAATGAGAAGTGAGCAATTCAACTGAGAAACCATTTCAGTTTGAGGAAGTCACATATCTTCTCACATTTTTCTTAAAGCAAAGAATAGATGGCATTGAAATTGTATAACAAGTGGAGTAGTTACTGTCCGATATATCCACACATGAAGCCCTAGACTTGAAACTATGAAAGATGTAATAGAAATTGCTAAGATTCTTACATGTAAGCATGCCACACAATAGACCTGTGTAGGTAATCATATGAATAAATGAAATCTCTGCTGGAACTTTTATTCTTGCTGCTCTTGACTGTAACTGTGCTAGGACATAGAAAAGAAATGTGATGGTTTTGTGACTTTGAAATTTGCTTATCATGCCCCTGTATAAATGAACTGTAGACAAAAATTACAGCGTACTTTTTATACAACGTTTTGTAGTTACAACTATGTGAATTACTGTCCGTTAGTGACATTCAGAAGTAGGACTAACTAAGTAATTGATTCAATACGAATCAATTTCTTTATCCAGCATAAACCATGACAGGTTACTGAAAAATTCCTTAAAAGTGTTAGATTGGGCAAGTACCCAAGGAAACAGAAAATGCTTTAAAGACTTAAAAGAATTCCAATCTAGTACTATACAAAGTTATTGCATTGGTATTTTAAAGAAAAAAAAAAAAACAAGTCAAAATGCTTCAGGGGTTTATCTCAAGTGAATATACTTCAGTGCAGCTTCTTTCAACATACAGAACCCTACTCACCAATAAATCTTAATGCTGTTCTTTTCTCATGGACAAGTAGTCTGTGAAGAGCTGACTGGGTCAGCAGAAGTGTACATCTGGATATATACCCATGTGGCAGAAAACTCAAGAAAACAGTAAAAATGTTCTTCCAAGCAGAGAAGATATTGCTTATTAGAGAGTGGATGTCCTCCTGCTAGTAGAAATGTCAGGCATGTAGGGAGCCTCCTCTCCTCTCTCCTCTCCTCTCCTCTCCTCTCCTCTCCTCTCCTCTCCTCTCCTCTCCTCTCCTCTCCTCTCCTCTCCTCTCCTCTCCTCTCCTCTCCTCTCCTCTCCTCTCCTCTCCTCTCCTCTCCTCTCCTCTCCTCTCCTCTCCTCTCCTCTCCTCTCCTCTCCTCTCCTCTCCTCTCCTCTCCTGCATGAGGGCCAAAAGTAACTCAGGTTTTGGCATTCTGAAATAGGGTACAGAAAGTTTCCTTTCTAATAGCAATGTCACTAGTGATACTTATGGCTGCCTACAATAACATTGCGAGACGGTTTTTTCCTTCTTTCAAATGCTTGTGACATTCCCATGATGTAAAACTCTCTTACAAGTTCCATAATGGAAAAACCTTTACAATCTTTCAGCTATGGCCTGCCGCAAAAGAAAACACAGTTGTTACACATTCTGAGAACTTAGGGTATCTTGTGAGTTCGTCACATTTTGGCAGGCTTGAAAGTTCAAATATATAATTACAAATTTTAAGAAAGAGGTTTACCATTTCCCTGTGGCAGCCTGTAAGTGGAATATATTTGGGAAAATGAGAGTCAGTGACCAGTCAGACCACTACTGATGCTGCAACAATCTGAACAAAAGCATTTAGAATCTGCTGATTGGCTAAAATACCATTGAGAATTGTTGGAAACAGTGGACATTTTGGTGAACACTTATTGAAATAACACTGGAAAAATAAGCAAAAGGCAGTAAATTTTATAGCCACAAAGTCATACAGGAGCCCTTTATTTGTATAAGGATTCCAAAAAGTTCAAATTATTTCTAAAATGAGATCTTCAAGAATTTTGCCTTCAAATTTGGACTCATAAGCTTTGAGGATAAGTGCTAATTTATTCCTATAGAACAGAAGATACAAAGATAATTAAATGGAAAATTAATTCCAACTTTAAATCAAAAGCAACACAGTAATGATATAATATTTTTCTCTTTACTTCCTCCTGGTTCTTCCTGAAGTTTTCAAAAGACACAAATAAAAAAAAACTGTTCTAGTGAATTTCTAGTGCTTTTAGATACAGTGACATTCAGTTGGCTGAGCAGTTCAATGCATTCATGCCACAGATGTCCTTTATTATTCCTCTTTTGTGTTAGTCCAAAAGCGCTTTTGCAAACCATCGATACATGGAATATTATGACACCATAACACCTGGACAGCAAAAAGGTCACAGCTTGGGTTGGCCTGAAGAATGAACTGTCTTTCCTCTTTGTTCCTTCAAATCAGGAATACATCACAGCAGAGAGATGGAGCATCAATATTCCTGTCTCCCTGGCACTGAAAACAGGCATTTCTCCTCTAGGATCATTTGCGTAGCCATGTATAATAATTGAGTCCATTGCAAACCATAAGTATATACATACTGTCTTCACACAGTGACATTCATTTATGTAGTTATTCCTAAGGTTATTTTGTTTCACTCATAGTATCTGCAGAGCTGAGGATGACTCAACAAGCATTAGAAAAGCTAGTAAATTTTGATCTACTTTTTATAATAAGACTGATTTTTGCTATAAACCTAAGTTCAAGTTTCTTCTGACAGTAAGCCAGATTGTCAGATTTTTAGTTTTAATAGCAGAAAAAAGCAAATATTATAAAAAATTCTAATACAGGAAGTGGACCCTGATTAAAACAAAATGGAACTTCATGTATTTCTGACTGTTTGAGCCTGAGGCTCTCCCAGGTGCTAGTAATATATTGGCAGCCAAAGTCAGGCAAAAGTTCAAGGAAACGCTTCTCTGCTTTTAACAATCTGACAACCAAAATTTCCAGTTACTGTTTTGAATAAATGATTTATAGTCAACTTTCTTAGGAACAGTTATCTGTCAAGGATATTTTGCTGAGAGTCCACCTCTTGAAAAATCTGTTAATTAACTGCTCTACCCAGGTAGTGAACTATTTAGTGAAATATAGCTCTCCCTTCCATTTACAGCTTAGAGCGTTCTTGCATTATCCTAATAAAAAAACAAAAGTAGTCATTCAGCCTTAGAAAAAAACTTAACTTCTGCACTTCAATGCATCTGCAATCCACTTCTTCCTTCTGTTGTCTTATACTGCTGTGATTTCAATTACGCTGTAGTGTAGCAAGGGTCTGGCTGAACTACCACTCTCCAGCCTTTATCAGGAGCCACAACTTTGTCTGCAAGATTTTTTATTATAGTCTTCAAAATCATTTTGTTCTTTCTTTAAGAATAACAAAGGGCATTGCTTTGTTTTAATTTTTTAATTAAAAAAATTCATTTTAAAATTATAAATTCTTTTGTTTTTTAGCAAAAAGTCTTATATTTAATAAATTTAAGCCTACATTACACTTCTAAAATAATATGCAGAGGTCTAAATTTAACTGATAACCCAAAAACTCAAATTATTTAACAATAAGATTGTTTTAATGTATAGCAACATGTCCATTCCAGTACACTTCATAGGATAACTTCATAGGATATACTGAGCTTGCAGAAGAGAAAATCACATACAAAATAATGAACCAGTGGAAATGCATTGAGTTTATTAATACCTCCATCCTCTACTTTCAAAACTTAATAATTTTACTATGAAACCTATCAGCTTTGCAGTTAGATTTTCACTGGAACAGCTATATTTTTTAAAAAAGCAATTAAAAATAAAATCAAGACACCTGCAAAGTTTGTTTCTCATGCAGAGATAAAGTTGTGCTCTAAATGTTGGCTATCTAAGAAACAGGTTCCCAAGCTTCCAAGATTGTTTTTTGCACTTTAATCTCATTTCGAAATGAAGAAAGAAAGAATATACCCATTCACTGAGTTGAACTGTATTCAGTGGATGAAAAATGTAGGCATTCATATAGAGACAGAATCTTGGAACTCCAGGCAGTAAGCATATCTAGAGTATATTTTCAAGAAAGTCATTACATTTGTTAACTTTTAGTCATTCCTCTTCCTTATTCATCCACTGCCATCTGCATTTATGATTTCTTCTTGCAATTCAGAAAGGAAGATCCCAGCTAATCAAAGTCTTTAATGAGTAGATCCTCAAGATGAACAGTCATGGATAAGTTGCATGTTAAATTCACACTAATGTATAGATCCAGGCCACAGCATTTGCAATATTAAAGCCTTCCACCATTTTTATTATTTGGCAAATGTAGTACTTTTTTATTGTCTTGATTGAGTTAGATGTTAGAGAGGGAACAAGACCCCATGTAGCTGCTCTTAAGTGACAGAGACTTATCTGAGACTATAAATTTTTGTTGAGGTTTTATTTTTTTTTAAACGGGGACATTGGTTTACAATTGTATCAGCATCCCATGACAACAAAGGATCTGTGGCACAATACAAATTTCTTAGAAGTGGTTTCTTAAGTGCCAGTATAAATAAACTTCATCACATTAACTTTTGGCTTCTCTACTGAAATAGAAAAGAGAAGGACAATATGTAAAGTATAGCAGATTATAAAGGGAGAAAATCTAATCTTAAGTGGAAAAGTCCTTGAGAATTTTTCATATTCTGGTTAAATCAAGACCAGAACAGAAGCACGATGATTTGATTTGCAATTATCTTTCTCTTTTTTTCCTTCTTTTTTTAAAATATTTTTTTATTATTATTTGGAAAGGGAACATTACACATTACAGTTAGTAGGAAATGAAACATAGAATCATTTAGGTTGGAAAAGACCTTTAAGATCATCAAGTCCAATCATAAACCTAATGCTGCCAAGTTCACCACTAAACCATGTCTTTAAGTGCCATGTCTACAGGTCTTTTAATTATCTCCAGGGATCATGACTCAACCACTTCCCTGGGCAGCCAGTTGCAGTGCTTGATAATGGTTTCAGTGAAGGCTCAGCCTCCCCTGGTGCAACTTGAGGCCATTTCCTCTTATCTAGCACTTGCTACTTAGAAGAGACCAATACCTGCCTCACCATAACCTACCTTCCCTGAGACTCATTTTCTTCAGACTAAACAATCCCAGTTCTCTCAGCTAATCCCAGTATATTATTGGGTTAATATGTTGGTTATGCATGTTTTCACCCATTCCTCAATCCAGCATGGGACATTTTTCTAAAAGAAATTAGACAATGTAGAATAAATCTCAGAAGGGCTGGATTACACTATGATGAAGTTCTAAGGAGAAATTGACAGTATTACCATATTCATCACTGGGCACTGCTTTTCAGATTTCGCAAAGGCAATCAACAAAGAAAAGAACTTCCTTTCAAATAATAGATCTATCCATAGACAAAATAAGTGTTTCTGAATTCTTGGATTCATTCCCACTTTAAATGGTAATTATTTAGCTCTTCGTTGGTGGGGATAATTTCCTTGGTCTGGATAAAGTACTGACGTTCATTTTCAGATATACAAAGGTAGTTATTGAATTTTCTTTGTCCCATGGAGTTACAAAACATAATTTTAGGAATTTAATTTTTTTTTTTTATCAAAGCCTGATTCTTATTCATGTATGGTTGATGAGCATCATATCATCAGTGCAAAGAAATATTAAACACATATAGTCCATTTAAAATGCTCGCAATTTGATAAAAGTTATGTTTGTAATAGGAATTGCTGTATTTCCAATTTTAGTCTTTCATTTACTTACCAGAAAAAACCAGAAGAAATTATTCTTTTTTCCTTTTTTTTATTAAATAGGTCATCTTCTGACCGCTTGAATGAGAAATGGATTGAGCTAGTCAGTTAACTCTGGGTACAACTGTCTTTCCCCTACTTTCTGCAAAACTTGTTAAAGCGTAGGGTTCACCTGAATAACCACAGACACATTAAACTTAATTCTTCCATTATATTGAAATAGAAAAACAGAAAAAGGGATTCTAGTTCTTAAAAATCCTTCAATACATGACTCAAAAGTTGCTTAGCTGAGTCAGCTTTCCTTGAATTGATGCCATTGACAAACCAATCAATGGACGGGGATCCCTTTCATCCCAGAAAAATCTTGGAAGAAGTCATATTCTTGTGTGGAGCAGCTGAATTCCACTCAAAGCATTCTCATACCTTATTCTCGAGATCCATTTGATTAGGTCCACAACAAGTAGTTAAACTTAGAAGAATTCTAGTGTTTAGGTTTTACACTAATTTTACTATTACTTAAAACTATCATAAACATTGTGCTTTCCTGAAATATGTTAACCATCACCTGGGACAAATAGGAAAAACCTCCGATTTGGAGAAGGAGGAACACAGAAGAGTGAATGATGTTTCTTCACGTGGAATTACAGAGAACACCTCTGAAATGTCTTGGGAAAGATCACTTTAAAATTCAGACAGACAAACAAAACTGGAGGTAGTTTTGGAAATTTCCCTACTCATGTTAAAAAGAGAAATATTTTTAAATATGAGGAGATAAATGTGTTTATGGAATGTTTCAAGTATTAGAATTTTTGAAATTGTTACACCATATTTCATTTGATTGCTGGTTTCTATTAAAACCAGCTATTGAAAGTGCTGGACCTCTGCACTGTAAACACATAAATCGGTACTTTGGATCTTGAAACACAAGCATGATCTGTGACATAAAACAAATGATAAAAAGAAATAGAGAAATCCTAGCTAAAATAAAGAAGGACTGCTGATCATGAAATGAAATGTTAAAGTTAAAAAAAAACTTGAACAAAACAATAAGAAAATAAATATCTGCTTTTGTGCTAGGAAAGAGGATGATTAAGATATTTTTTATCAAATTGCTTGAATAAATATTTTTCGTTCCTTCTTTTAGGACAAAGGAGATAATAGTTGAAATAAAAGTTTTAGAAATGAAAAATAAAATAAAACCAGACAGGCATTACTGGCTAAACAATAAGAAAAGTGCAAACGAGAAGGAAGATATTTTTTTAAACAGTGAAAACAAAACATTTTAGCAATGCAACTAGAAAAGGGAATATGTTTCCTTTTTTACACTGTAGTTCACCCTTAAAACATTAGCAGGTGAGAATGGGGGGTGGTAATAATTTTAACAGTCTCTTTCTTTTGAGTTTGCTGTATATAATGATTCTTCAGAAAAGCTGAAAATAAGCAGCTAGGGCATAGCTATATCTGGCTCCGCAACCTGAGTCTGTGGGAAGCTTGTGGTTGGAGGGGAGATTGGCCTTCTCCAGAGTCACATCAAACACACACAGCTGGACATTGATTTTGGAGCACCCAGTGAAACTGACAATGGGGGAGAAAAACAGTAAGCAGCAAACCTGCAGCAAGCATGCAAAATAAAATACATGCTGTCAGAAGACAAGCACCAATGGTTACAGGAAGTAGGTGCCTTTCCAGCATACCCCAGCGAATATTTTGGAGTTTTCTAAATCCAAGAAGCCAGAGGCTGTTTCAGGATGGGACCTGCAGCACAGGGACACAATGCATAGTTCTCCCTTTGTACCTGATAGACTGCATTTGCACCTTTAAAAAGTTAACGTCCTCAAGGTAATTCTTTTCTGTCTTCATAAAACCCCAGTTGAGATGCCAGACACCTTCTGCTGTGCTTGCTCCAAAGGAGAGGAGGGAAAGGATGAAGCACTGCAATACTGAAGCATTTCTCAAGAGCACCCATCTCATATCTGGAACGTAAAAAACTCCCAACAGGGTAGAGAAAAAAAGTTATAATTAAAAATTTTCTTTGGTTTTGTTTTACTGAGGGTAGTGCCTTGAAACTTTCCTAGATCTTCTGTTACAAACACAAGATGTTTCACACCAACATTAACCTAAGGTTTAATATATATAAATATATATATCATATGCCTTTATGCTTACATTAAAATTATCATTGTGTATAAAAGCATACACATATATTTATATAGAGCTTTATGTATTGAAATTAATATTCAGCAATAAAGCAGAATTACTAGCCTTCGTATTTACCATATATCCAATTTGTGACATCTTTTGGCATTGAGAATTTGTGTATTTCATACATAAGATTTAAAAAACTTTTCTGGAATGGAAACCTACCTGATAAGTTTAAGAGGCTTCTCAGGCTGTGGTTTGGAAACACTGAAATTAATGCCATGAAGGATGTCAGGCCAATTTAAAACAAAATGAAGAGCCTTGTCTATTTCACTTGCATTAAATGTCTTTGTTGGTTCCAGTTATAAAGAGTCTCCAGGAAGAATTATGTTTAAAAAAGAACCAGTGTTCACTATTCAATTTTATCAGGATTTAGACTTTGGAAAGATCCTTGTGGTTAAGGAAGAAAGTCAGAACTTCAAATCCTTAAAGCAGAGACTTCCAGATAAGATTTAGGCTTTTGGCAGTCAGGATTGTTCTGTTTAGTAATGATGTAAGTAGCTGAGCTTACTGCTTATTACTGATACAGAAGTTGTTTTCTAGTTAAGCAGAGCTATTACTGCTTTTTTTGCTGTGCAAATATTTTAACTGTCTGTGTAAGTCTGACAGTTGTTTATACAGGACACGATCTCATAGAAATTTCCCACTTTTTTATTTCAAAAGTTTTGAACTCAGATTGGCCAAATGGCTTCTCTTTTTTTTTTTTTTCTGGAAAGGAGAATTCAGAGCTCTTTATAACCATCTGGGACCACTTGACCCATAGCCCTACTCTGAAGAAAGTGGCATTTTGATAAGTAATCAGTATTTTTTCACTAACCACTTGCGCATCTATTTTTTTATCTTGGTTAGCCATCACAGACCTAAGAAGATAGTATGCATTTGAAGAAAGCAGTCTAGCAATAGGTCAGTTCACTATTCTCCAATCAGCAGAGTGCTTGTTAAAATCTTTGCCATCACATTTACTACTGGGCAAGAATAATCCCAAGATGGAGTAACTTGTTCTGAAATGTCAATGCAAGTTGCAGAAATAATGTTTTTTATCAATAGACAACTAAAATTTTAGTAATGTTCACAGCTATTATTTAGAGCTTTCTCTGAGGACATCACTAAGTCATTCAAACTCAGGAACCGCTAGCAAGTTTTTCTCATTCATTTTCAGCCTTGGAGAACTGGCTATTGCCTTTGGTAACAGTCTGTTATTTCTACTGCTTCTTAAGCAGATGCAGTTGCAGCACTTTAAATCTGATTGTTAATGTCTCCTTAAACTTTCCTTGAAGGAAATGAAGTCAGATGGGTGTCTTTCCTTCTCTTTGTGAGGTACAAGTTCTACAGGTGACATATATAAATGACATAGTAAGTACTGCTTCTAATTAAAAATATATATAAGAATGGCTCTGTTAATATATAAAGGAGCTACAGCATCTACAGGAAATCATCTGGATTCAAAAGACGCAGAGACAGAGAAACAAGGTAACTTCAATCAAGTGATTGAAGAATAGAGTTTCAAACACAGAAGAGAAAATTCAGTCTCATTAATCCATGTTTACCTCATATTTGGTAATCAAAATTTAAACTCAGTAATTTAATCAAACTCAATAGTTCTAATTATCATCTTCTCTCATTGCCATCTAGTATGGAAATAAATACAGATACAGAACTTAAACATCCCTTTAAATACTGACATTGTTTTTTCCACTTCTGTAGAAAAGCACTTTGAGCTTTGTCTTTCTAGGTACATCTTTATCTTCAGCAGTATAGAATCATCCACAAGATTGTAGTATCCGGGCACAGATGCAAATGTTTTCCTACAGTAGAAATAGCTCAGGGGAGAAACAGTGAACTATTATAAATATTTGCTGTATGTAACTCAGTCTCATGTTCACACGCTCCTTTGACATCTTAGAGATGTGTGTTTGGATTCCTTAAAGAGTGGTATGAAGCCTCACGTGGAAATTCTCTGTGTTTGCAGAAAGAGTGGATCTGAATTCTGCAGCAGATCTGAACTATGCAGATTCACAGTCCACTATGCCAATGACAAAAAGCCAGAAGAATTTGGGAAGGTTGTTAATAAGTGTTTACACTGATGCATGTGATTTCTGTGGCTCAGTCAGTCTCACTTGTGCCATTGGCATCAGATGTACAAGCGACAACAAATGCATATGGACTTGGCAGTCATCCTCATGCCTAATCAATCAGACATTTACATTAATCCTGCCTTCACTATGTCGGAGTATAAACGGCAGACAAGCAATCTATAACCAAGGCAGCTACAGCCTGCACCAGTAACTCACCAGTATGTGCTCTGCTCCTCCGCATATCCTGAAAGCTTGGCTAATGCCAGTGTATGATTGATAATTACATCTGTTCTTTCTCTTCTGTCTGCCCGTTCAGCAGAAAGTGTCTTGGCTTTCTGTGAGGACAGGGAGAGCTTACTTTTTACATGCAGCCACACATGTTTTCAAAGGTATCATTTCCTACTGTAAGGGTATAACTTTCTGATGAAGTCATTGACATACAACTTGAAATATGACACCATATGGAATCTGTTCTTTAGATTTCATGCACTTGTCACAAGAATGACTTGTGACTTTCTGTTAGCTTCTGATTTCAGACCTGTCAGTCTTAAAATAATGTACCTTTTCTTATATGTAACAAGTGGCTTCACAACTCAACTGATTTTAGATGTTTCTATATTGCATCATCTGATTTATCTATTAGAAACAAAACACACTGCTGTTTGGTCAAGTATGTTCAGATCTTTCTGTTTTACAGTGTAACATTGCAGACTGATAGGCATTTATCACTTCAAAAGAATCTCTTGTAAATCAGACTGAACACTGAGACCAGTCACCTAATTTATCATAAAGTACAACCAAAGATCACAGTTCATCAAATACCAAGAGCAAAGCTGTTTTTCTATATTTTTTTTCATCGCTCTCTTAAATTAAAAGAGGCTTCCTTCACTTTGATAATATGTAAATAATAAATAAAAGTGCCTGCTTCTACTTTTCTTACTTGCTTCTGTAACAAGCCTGTGGTAATGAAAATAACTATCATCTGCTAACTTGTATAACTGGTATGGTCTTAACCCTGAAGCCCTGCTTCAAGGCATAACTAAATGTCAACAGAGAGGCATATTTCCCACCTACAGTAAGTTGTGACTGGAGGAATACTTGAAGTTTATTTGTTCTCATTAACAAGAATTTCACAGCCTGTTTCTATTCATAGAACAGGAAAAAAAATCTGAAAGCTTTAGATACCTAAATTAGGACTTAGGTAAGAGATTGTTACATCTTCATCTGTGGATGAATTTGTTGCCAGCTGAAGACCTCTTCTCAGCTACCATTAAGACTAATATTTATTATCATGGATGACCTTAAAGATCGTAAGTTACCTAGTTTTCTGATTACTCCATACATGCGTAGAAGCATGATATCACTAATATGAGGCTGGTCGCTGTTGAGGGCCCTTTAGTAGGCTCAGCTGCCCTTGCTATACCTGATCCTGTTGGTTATTTGCAACATGATCTATTTTGTTCTTGAAGCCACTGTTGCTGTTCTCTGCAAAGAGAAGGACATGAACCAGTGGTACTGCTGCTTTATCTTCCATAAAGTTACGGCCATTTACAACATGCAAAGCATGCTTCATCATTCATCTTCAGAGGAATTAAAACCTGTATCTTTCAGTTCCCGGAGAAGCATACTGAAGCAGGAGAAGGGAAAAGGAGATAGGTCCTTTTGTGCTTGCCTTATGGAAGTTACAGGACTGAGGAGAGAAAAGCCCTAGGCTACATAAAGGCACAAGAAGGAATTTAAATCAGGAACTAAGACATTAATAATCATAAATTTTAAGCTACTAAACCTATCGGCCTTTAGAAGCGACTTCTGAGCTCAAAACTCAAAAGGGCAAAGGTTCTTTCCTTCATACCAATGTGGGAACTTCATACAGGTGGACTGCACACTTACTGCAGCCTTTTTTTGTTGCCAAACCTAGAAATCCCCATGTTCCGTTTGGCATGTTGTTGTTTCGGCTCCTAAATCATCCTATATGCCATACAAGAACCTATGCCAGTAGCTGAAACCCTTTCTTCTCATGCTTGGTCTAGTTCTTTATGTGACACTGAATTTACTCACCAAAACCAACACCAAAGAGTTCACCTATATCAATAAACTCATGCAAAACAGTGGTGTATCATGTTAGATTTATACACACAAGGAAGATTGCAACCATCATGGTGCTATATCACTAATACATGTGACCATGAAAAATGGTTTCTTGAAAGGAAAAGTATATCCAATAAATTCCCCGTGAACCCTGCTGAGAATCACAATTATTCAAGAGTTTTTGATGAGAGGTCCTGACCACAGAAACTGGAACAAAATCACCGAGCTGCTTTCATGAGACAATTGAAATATTCTTCCTGTTCCCCACACCTGCCAGATTTCTCTGTCCTGGATCTTTATATTTACTACTGCTATCCAGCAAAGGCTTAAGCTCTTGAATAATGGTATTAGAATAAGTGGCTGGCAAGACTGACACAATGACAATATTTCGGTAGCCAGAACAAAAGCAAATGGATGAAAGAGCCTTCACCAGAAATATTCTGTGCCTTGTGACACCAGAAGAGTGAGAAAATTCTTTTAGCCAGTTCCACAAACCCATGGCTTCAACAAAAAATTACTAAAGAAGGGAAGGAGGAATGTGAGATAAATTTTGTGAATCTTGCCTTAAATTTCACCTTTTTCAACACAAACCTAAACTAAATGAATGGGGTATTTTCCTGTACTGCTCTAAAGCATAGTTAACTTGTCTCTGTTTCGTCTTTTAATTTATAGGAAATTTGGATTCTGCCTTTGCCAGCAGGGTTTCCTGAGAGAATGTTCTAAATAACAAGTTCGAAGTTTTTTCCACAACGGCTGGGTGCAATGCACTTTTCTTTGCACTGCTTCTTGATTTTTTCCATTCTTTGTTCTTTTTTTTGTGTCACAATTAACTACTGACTGAAATCGAAGATGGCTCCACAGCTGAGGATTTA
Source organism: Tapera naevia (assembly GCA_033556795.1). Lineage (NCBI taxonomy): Eukaryota > Metazoa > Chordata > Aves > Cuculiformes > Neomorphidae > Tapera > Tapera naevia. Next base: position 17,883,967 of record JAUMJJ010000036.1, read on the forward strand.
AACACTGATTTCCATTTCCTGCTCAATATATAAAGCTTAAGCTGTAGTATCTCCTTCCTTACAGGTTTGGAACACCATGCTGGATACACCTTGTCTCCTTCCTTCCCCTCATTCTCTGAATTCTCACTTACTTGGTCATTCATGTAAAATGGAAGAATTGCATGGGGAAATCTATGAAGTCAGGGAGTTTTCTGTGGCGTGACGGGTAGTGTAGTGCCTGGCCATGTACAGATTTGAGTCTCACATGCAAGAGGGCTCTAGGGACTTTTCTTAAAATGTCGACTCTAATTTTGCCCAATCAGAAGTTTCCAACTCGTGCACAGCACTGGGAGTCCAGGCTTCCTTTGGAAGTCCTAATGCTCAGCTACTACAAAACGCCTTCTCGAGGTGCCTTGATGAATCTGCTCTGGATAAATGTTCTATCATTCATCAGAACTTGAAATTCACAAGTATTTCTTGTCACCAAATAAGGAATGAACACTTTGAGTAGCATACAACAATTATTTTACATTTTAGCATAAAAAAAAATTCATTTTTTTAGTGCAAAAGACCCTGCTTCTCTTTCAATATCCATGTACTGAAAGCCTCAGATGGGTATATCTCTTACTAAAGAATTAAGTGTTATTGTACAGTGTGTCAAAGCAGCAAAGGATTAAGGAAAATTCTTAAGTAATTACTCCAGTTGTTTTCCTTCCCACTTGTATAACTCTAGCCTCTTCTAACAAAATAAGTGATAAAACATTGATCATTAATCTTCAGACAGTGTTTGGCACAGAAATTCATACTAGCAATGTTTGAGCTTGGATGCCTTGTCTTTAGTCTTACTTGGGGGTTGTTCTGTGTGTTATTACTCACATATACATGCCCAAGAATAGCATTTAATTTTAGCATGTAATAAGAAAATAAACCTCCTGTTTACTTTTGTTCACCACTAATTAGATATAATACTTTCCTCAACATTTTGCAAATCTTAATTACATAAAATTAAGGAAATTGAGAGAATGTTCACAAGGAAGACAAACACAATTCACTGAGAGTCTTCCCTCTGTCAGGTAAACAAATTCCATCCATCCACACACCTAAACCATATTCTCTCAAAATCAATGGAAAAGTTCCTACTGGCCTCAGTGGCTTCTGGATCAGACCCAGCCTATTAATATTAAAGTCAGCTCAAGACTTGGGCTAGATCATGAAGTAACTGAATTAATTAGCATTAAATTATGAGAAACTACTCTCCATTACTACAAATTACTTGTAAAATAGCCAAGCTTTGCTAGTATTAATGCTTTCAGCAGTGTTATATGAGAGTTTCTTTCCATGAAAACTAATTACAACTTTAAGACCAAGTTCAGACTTTCTGATTCCCATTGCCATGTTACCGCAAAGGCATACAGAAGCATGGGTACCACCTCATTGTGCTAGTTAACACCTGCTTGAGCTGGGGAGAATAAAATCCATTATTGTGACTCTTCTGGACTATGAACATTTTTATGTTGGACCATCACAAGGATCCTATTCCTCAGGAATTTTGCACAGCCTAAAGGTCCTCTGCTGTGAACTTCTAGGCTGTTTGGATTTGATGCGCTGATTTAATACATATAAAAGAGCTTCAAGCTGGGCATTTGATGCTAGATCTGGACGTCTGACTCAAGCCCAACTGTCTACATTTGGAAATGTGTTTTGATTCTGGAACACACTTTTCTGGAATGGAATGTCAAGAAAATACATAATCAAGAGGGCATCATAGATAATGAGCTACAAAATCCTGTTTGTCACCCTCCTCCCACAATGGCAAAGAGCCTTCTACAGCTGCTAATTAGAAAATTAGAACACCACAAATGGATTATATTTTACTGGCAGCATAGTGCTTTCCCCCCAGTGTTTTAAAGTACTTTTTGAATTGTTTGCTGTCAGCAAAACAAGTGAGCTACCTGCCATCCTATAGACAACAAAGCCCGGCAGCAGGATTTCAGTCAGGTGATGTCACCCAGGTAAAATTGTACTGACAAGCTTTTAATTAAAGTTTTCCCACACATCTTTCGCTGGTCCCCAGGAGCTATTATTCATTATGTGCCGACTGTCAGCCAATTGTGAGTCGGGAGGGAAGTGTTTTATTTTCAAAGCCCTTGCTGACAGCTAGAGAACACTTTGTTATACAATCTGTTTACTTTTTTCACACACACAATCTTGCTAAAGGGGAAATGGTCATGCAGTAATGTTTACAGTTTATGGCAATAATTAAATGCATCTGGCAGAGCAGTAGCTGAAAGGAGGTCGGAGTGGGTGTGGGTAAAAAGCCATAAAATTCCTCCTGAAAACAGTTACTCTCACCTTGCAGAGCCCCTAGCGTTTTAAGACAAAGTTTCTTTGGGAAACGGCAGGTCCAAACAGGTGCACGATTCTGAAATGGGAATATTTGGATCTAGCCATGTGGTACTTGATGCTAAGAAACACTGTCCAGGAATCAGGGTAACACTGTTCTCATCTATGACTAGAATAGTTTGAAGTGGTTGTAAAACAGCTACTTGTCCTTTGCATCTCAAATCCCAAAGTACTTACCTCTGTAAGAAGAAATGTACAATGAGAAACAACTTGCCACCAGATGAAAGCAAAAGGTGGTGTGACGTCCTGTTTCAGCAAAAGGCCATTATTTGACATTTAATATTTGCAAAGAAACAAATCCTCTTGAAATTTTTAATAGCTTTCAACAAAATCCTTTTTATCAGTTGATGGTGATAATAAATATTTATTTAGTATTATGAACAAATTTAAATCATGGTAAAAAGTTGTAAGCAATAATCACTGTCTGACCTTAAGGATTAATACTTCTCTTTATTAAGAATAATTCAAAGTTAACAAGAGATCTTAAAGTGTTCTTAGATTAATTAAGAATAGTGCAATATTCATATATAGAAGTAAAAAAAGAAATTGCATGCCACTTGCTGCCAAGGTATTAGTGATTCAGTGGAAATCACTTCTGCTACAAAGCAAAGACAGTGGAAACTAAACAAATTGATGAATAATTAAATATTATGTTTTACTACTTTATTGATGCTACAATAAATTTTTAGAGCCATTATTAAAAGGATACATAGTTTTATTGCTAATGAATTATTTTTTTCACTGCTTTTAAGTGCCTTTAAAAGACTACATTCTTAGGAAATCATTTTCTTAAATGGAAAAAAAAAAGAAATCAAGGAATGAGTTTTTTAAATTACTCTCTTTCTGCAGTTATTGAGCACTAAACAGTGGTCTAGTCTAGTATGGCAGGGAAGGGAGGCAATTGCCATAGACAATACAGTACGCCTGTCTTAGAAAGCCATTTCTGTTTGTATATTGTAAAAAAGTCATTAGCCCACCAGCATATGAACTCATCAGTGCAGGTTTCATTAATGGAAAGGAAAACAAAAATTCTAATTAGAAATTTCACTCGCAGGTACCACTTTGTAAATTGTTCTTTCCCACTATTATCATATATTTTTTTCCTCGTTAATGAAAGATTTATTTTATTATTTTTTTAATTCTACTGGATGATAGGAGCAAGATGATATTTTCATATTTTTTGTCTCAGTCACAGACAGCAAATAAATCCTAAGATACTAAACAATTACATTCAAATTAACTTATTTGTGATCACACTGTTTTCATCTTCCAAAGCTTAACAAAACCAACATACTATGAATAATGTAAGCAGTTTATATTAATCTTTACTTTAAGATCACTGTTACAAGGGAGTGTTATTACCTTAGGATCTGCATTACAAACACTAACAGCAAGATTTATCAGAGATTTCAGAAATCAAAGCATAGAGATTAGGTAATTTGCCTGAGATTTATGCGGCAGAAAAAGTAAGGAAGCTCTTGCTTCAAAGTTCAAAGCTGCCCATGCATTTTAGTCAATGACTATTGCATCTAGAACACATGGAGCAATAAACATAGTCCTATGCTCTTCACTGATAAGGAGCAAAGGACTCATCAGACAGTCATGACCGTTTCACTCTTCATTCCCACATACTTTCTACCCCAGAGAGGCTGAGTGAGCTGCAAAGCAAAAGAGCCAAATATCTTCAGACAGAGCAGGTATTTGAATCCAGCAGGGATCATTCCTTCAGGCGCAACACTGTGCTAATGTGATTACACACCTTCCTGCTGGAGCTAGTCCACATCTAGCTGATCTTAAGTGATAGAAAGCAACTGTCTGCAGCTAGCTTCCCAGCTCCCTCCCTAGGAATGCACCTTTCTGGGCTCAGGACTCTCATCTGACAAACACAAGGGACAATGAGTACTGTTGGCTCAACTCCCATCAACTTTCACATGCAAAATGAACAGGTTAGTCAAAAAAAATTGTAAAAGTCAAAGCGGAGAGGTGCTCACAGACTGATGCATATTGGAGACATCAGGAAGTTGTAGAGAATTAATTTTATGGGAAATGGAACTTTTCAAATAAATCTGATAAGGATTCTTTAGAAAAAAGATAAAGTCTATCTGGTAATGTTTGATTGTGTTGTACGTACCGATCTTGTTGGACTTTTATCAGGCATTGGACAGTAGACAGGGTGAAACAACTCAGGACAACACCTCCCGATACCCAACATAGGTGAACTGATGAACCAGTGTTGAAGCATGTACCACAGACTCTTCAGTGCTACTGATGCATGTCTCCATGAAAGCAGTGAGGACTACTGGTGCTACAAAAATACAATTGTGCTGAGCAGCATGTAAGAGCAAGCTAATAAAGTATTAGTAACACACCATGTTAATGGAGAAAATATAAAATTGTGTAAGATCAAGTTCAAATGAGCAGTGTGATGAAAGGATCTGGATTTTGCCTAACGCAATTTGATATTATCAGCAAAGCTCTGAAAGGAAGTTAAAATGTGAGGGTAGCACAAAAAGAGATGGACTTAAGTAATTTATGAAGACTGGTCAGTTATGCAACTCCTTGTATTTCAGCTTAAGTAAGTAGCGAGATAACAATTTGCTCCTGAAATAAAATGACTGGAGTTTAATAACAACCAGATAAACATGATCTGCCCTTCTTCCTCCAGGATATATGAATATATTTTTCATGTCCTGGCCTCCCAGTTGCCCACCACCAACCATTATTTTTTGTATTTGCTGCTGCTTTCTAATACTGAACCCTAGTTTCTAAACTGTGCTTAAGTTGAGGAAAGAAATTAATGAAAAAAAAGACATGTTTTATGGGATATTCTTCACATATTACAAGTACTTACAAAATAGTAACTCCTACATTCCTGACCAATATGATCTGTTTGAGTAAAAAACAGATTTGCACCTGGAAAAAGAGAAAAAAACCAAAACAAAACAAACAAAAAAACCCAAACCAAACAAAAAAAAACCCTCAAACAACTTTGACAGTTTTTCTTACCTTCCAAAGTCTCACCTCTGATCTGAATAGCACCAGAGAAACCTATCATGCACCTTTTTCTAGTGTGGTATCCCCTCTGGCTATGTAACGTATACCTGATCTTATAAAGGGAAAATTACTTCTATCTTGAGTATACTTAATGCAGACTTGATTTTTTTTAATCTTAAGCTGCTCAAAAATACTCACTATTATTAGAATCAGTATATGGTATGATTACTGCTATATCAAACAAAGTTACTTAACAGGATGGCGATCATAGGGTGACAATGGAGTACAGCTTGGCTTTCGGCCATCCACTGGACCTTTATTTGTTGTCTAAGAATGTAATCAGTAACACCTATTTTTCTGCTCATTGCTCCTGCATTTTCCTTGAAAAAAAAATTGCTTTTCAATACACTTCCCATTCAACTCTTGCCATTCATTTGGACTGGCACAGCACTTTTCTCCTGCAACATGTTTTAGCTGATTTGGAGTTACCAAGAAACATTTCTCTAAATCTAAAATGAGATTTTGAAAAAGGTTCCTCTGGAAATTGACAGAGCCTTGGCAGGGCTCTTGCCCCAGGCAGTTGAGAAAGCACTTGAAGACACCATAAAGGCTTCTGTTTGAACAACTCTTCTTTCCTCACCTTCAGCCAGGTTATTTCCCCTAGCAAACTGCAGGTCAGACTGGCAGGTATCTTGCTTGTCTTTTTCTCTTTTCTTTTTTTGTCTTTGTTTATATTTTCAGTGAATTGATGCATCTTCAAACATGCCCATTATATTTCACATTAGTCAACACAGGAAATTACTCTCGTTGTGGTCTCTCTCTTTTTTCAGGTGCTGCAATACGAATTTGTCTTAATTTTCAATTTGTTACAGTGCCAAGTACTGTTTTAGGATGCTGTATGCATTGGGGTTTTTTTTAAAGCAGAGAAGAAGAACGATGTAGTAAGCGTCTTTCAATAACACAGTCTTTTCTTGTCCCAATTCTTTCACTATTTTCACAATACTGTGAATGAAGTATTAGGGATAGAAGGCAAGCTGCATAAGAAAACCCATTCAGAATTATGTTGACAGCCTGAAGATGTGTAATGCAACTCAGAGTTCATTACTACCCTTACGTGCTGGAGCTATGACTTCCCTCAAAGTTGGTGCCTCTTCAAAGCTGTGCAAAAGGGAGTTAGCTCTAGAGATAATATTTCGCTTCTCACACTCATCACTGTGGGTTTCGCTATCATCAGCTCCACATAAAGCAGGCTCTGTGTTGGTCTAATTGAGTCTTCAGTCTTCCTGTACCTCCTCCTCTTCATGTTAACAGTGTGAATGACAAGCAAAATGAGCACAAATATCTGGCTCACTGTACAAGCAGCAGACACATGCAAGCTTATGGCAAGTCAGCCGTCATGTTGCTCACCCTCTATCTTTGAACTCAGAATAAACGTAAACCTCACACCTGATCTACCACACCCATTTGTCTAATATCAATGAATGATACTGTCTTTTGTGCAGGGGCTTCTGAGCTGCCAGTGTCTGGAAGAAAATGAAAAGATGAAAACAATAGGACAGTAACACCTTGTCAGATCAAAGATCCCTGTAATCGTTTCTCTAGTAATACCTATCAGAAGATGCCCTCAGAACAGTTAGGAAACAGGACAAACTTATGCTGATGTTTCTGCTGGATAATCTGTCATCCTTCAATGGCAATACAAACTTCTGAGCCAGAAATAGTATTTTCCTATTTATACTTTTTCTTCCAATTGTTCGTCCAATCAGTTTTTCCTCAAGTAAATTTCTAACATTCAAAATATCCTTTTGTTAGGGGATTCCACAACTAACTACACATTATAAGAAAAACTGTTTTCCTTGTTTGGGACCTGCCAAAGACTTGTTTCATGTAGTGACTTTAAAGTTATTGTAGCAGAAGAAACAGTGCTGACTCTTCCTCTCACCTTCCCTTTGTGAATATATAGATCTGTATCTCATCTTTCCTAGGATACATCCTTTCAAAAAAAAATTCCCAGTCATATGAGATACTTACTTGCATGGGAGTCATTCCACACCTCTGATCATCACTGCTCTTGTTTGTATTTTCCAGATTCTGTGCTCCTTTCAAGGTTGGGATAGCAGTTCTACATTCAATATTCATGATGTAGGTGGAGGATTTATGCAGTACAAAAGTAATGTCATCTATTTTGAGTTCTATTTGCCATCATATTTCTAACAATTTATTTTCTTTTTTAAATAGTGTGGAGCACAGCTTTCATAGAACCTCAAAGTTAAGAGTTAGTGATCTCTCATTTGTTCCATCACTCACTCATCATCATTATATCCTTGTGCAGTACTTTGAGGTGTTTCTCACTTTTATATCCTTGATTAACTTATTAACATCTGTGAATTTTTTCGTCTCACTGCTCACTTTCTTCCTAAATCATTCATTAGTCTGTTGAACAGCACATATGTGACACAGACCCATGTAACAATCCAATGGTGATCTTCCAGTGTTAAAATTAATTTCTACATTATTTTTCTCATGCTAACCTTTTTATCCAAATGAGAAGATTTTGTTTATCCCACAAGTCAATTCAAGGGCTTCTGGAGAAGAAATTAAAAAAAAAATTCTTTTGAAAATCAAATGGCTATATCAATTGACCTTGCTTATCCACACACTTGTTGACTTCTTCAAAGAAATCATAGCTCATTAATTCATTAAAATATTTCTTAAAACTTGTTTCTTCCCTAAAATATTATAGGCCTTATTATATTTATCCCTAATATACTATATTTATCCATGTCTTATGTAATTCTACCCTGATTTTCTAGGTATATACATATCTTATAGACTTATGTTAGACCCTGAATTACCTCCAAAAAAACCTGCATTTAACATATGTCTGTGTTACAAGGGAAATTATGTGCTACAATTAATGTTTCAGCTATTTCATCCTAAGGAACCTGTAGTATCCGAGAGGCAGATGAGCATGAACTCTTTGACAATTTTTACAGTTCAGTTTATTGGTTTATTCCTCAGATCCTTCTACTTATATCTTTACTTTGAGACAGATCCTGTGAGCTGCACTCAAAAAAAAAGGAATTATTGTATTTGAATCTCCCAAAACTTTTGTTACTAAAAAACTTTATTTTTTTACTGCAAAATTATCTTCTCTGAGCTCTCGTCAGACCTCCTAGCAGGCTTTCTACTCCTGATGTATTTGAAATATGATTAGTACTTTTTACGGCTTCTGTAAATCTTTTCTCAGACTCTTTCTTGTCTTTTTTTAATGCGTTCTACTATATAGTTATCCCAATGTTCTTTTTTGTTTTCTTCCATTGGATAAGATATCAAGTTTTGGCTCTGCTGCACTGAGGAATCACAGCAGCCTGTCCAAACACAGAGATGTAAATTCTTGGATACTCACAGGGGATGAGAACTAAGAGATGAGAATTGTGTGGATTTCTTGACCTATCTTTTGAGAGTACTGGCTTAAATGTGAAAAACACCAGTGAACATGTGGAGTATGAAATCTCATTGTACTTCGTATGTCCGAAAAGTGGAAGCGTATATAAGAAATACTAAGAATACAAGAAATGACATAGTGTGAACAGAGAAGAGCATTATTCAAACCTCCACATTTAAGCATATTCACATTTTTTGACTCTGCTTACATAGTCTCTATCTCACTAAACATATAAGTCAAACTGTTCTGACAGGTATACAATCATATATCAACAGATTTCAACCTCTGACAGAAAGCAGGCTGTACCTTGTATTCATAGGTTTCTTACTTCTCAGCCAATATTCATGTCTAAAACAAGTAGAGGCTCTACAGTTTCCCCATAATACTTCAAAGCACCATTCCACAGAGACAAAACATAAATCCAATTCCTTCTAAAACACCAAGTCCCTAGGACTGTTCATGGTGCCAACCAGTGGATCACTCAGTGATGTGATATATTTTTAAAAACGATTCTAAGAAAATTCTAAAAGTGCTGTAGAATTTGGTCGTTTTAGACATGGCTGTATCTCAGGAACTCCTTAGTGACTTGGCCTTCAGTCTAGCAAAGCAATTTTACAGAGCAAAATCATGAGGTGTTTGAACCTTACTTAATTAAAATAAACCCTCTTAAATTTAAATACAAAAATTATTTTTGTAGTCCCTACGTGCACCACACCAAACAACAAGTGAATATAGAATCTCCTCCATTGCAATTAACAAAGGGAAAAATCATTTTTATATTCCATAGAAAGAGTGGTTTTCTTCCACTATCTGCCCAGCAAAACCCGAACTGAATGAGGGCATTTTGCATTCTTCATCTTCTTGAGACGCTGTGTGATACAAGTAACATATTTTAAGTTCCCAGGAAAATATTTTCTTCTAATCAATGCTTAGATTTACTACACATAATTAATTCCCTTTTCAAATGTGTAAAAATAATTTTTAAAAATGCTCATATAATTTTTAATTTTGGAAAAATCAATTTGCCAACTGTTCTGCTCCATACAGAATAATGCATTGAAATAATAAGAGCACTCAGTAAAATGCTTTACAGGGAATGAAATAGAGGTACTTTGCATCATCAGAGAACTGCCTTAATCATATGACTGTTACGGGCAAGGAAACAAGACAGTGCATTAGATTAATACTTCGCCTTTTTAATCTACTGATCTACCACTTTTGAGACATGATTTTAAATCCACTGCAGAACAAAGTGACTGAACGTCATTCCATCCTCACAGATTTAAAAGACCACAAGTGAAACATGTTAAACAGGAATCAACCCAGTTGATACTGAACAGAAGCAGTCATCTCAGAAGACACCCTCTTTCAACATTCTCACCAAAATGGATGGCTCTACTACAGCAGGGGGTATTTTATATTAGACTGGTGATAAAATGGTTGAAAAACATGCTAAAATAGCCCAAGATGAGTGCAATACATGTTCAGTGTCAAATAATTTTTTATGTGCACCACTCATCTACAAAAGTTAGTAAAACATTTTTCCTACTGATGCTAGTATGAAAACATAAGAAGGATACGGTGAAAAAGCAATGCATTTCACCTTTTTTGAACAGCTGAGAAAATGATAAAATCATATGAAAGGCAGAAAGAAGCTAGGTAAACTGTTTTGCAGTAATAATGTTCTACTTTAAATTACAACTATAAATTTTCTAGCTGGCCTTTTCTAACTCCAGTAAGTTTGGTTTAAAACCATTTTTTTCAAAGACACAAAATATCTCAGGTGTTTTTTTCTCTTAATAATAAATATGAGTAAAGACAAATATCAGCTTTGGTACTTTTCCTGCTGGCAAATTCCTAATTAAATAGTGTAGTAGATTATCTAACCTTCATTTAATGAGGCCCTCCAGATGTTGTATCTTAAGCAAAGCAAAAAGGAAAACAGCTGAATGCTAAGCACAACATAATTGGTTATGGTCAGCTTGGAAAAGACTGCATTCTCATGTTACCATTACTACTGTAACATATGATTTTCTCTAGAAACTGTCAGTGAGTGATGACCTACAGAAAATTCTTTAACTATCTATAGCTGTAATTCTAAATATACTCAGCTGCATTTGCATCACTTCTATTTAACATTAGTCTTCTCCCAAGGATTCGTGTGCAGCTGTTTCTAACAGAGATTCCAGCTTGCACTTTTCTACTCTCTTCATGACACTTCCATTCTTATGATGAAGTTTCATCTGTTTGTTACTTCTAAAGAACTGTGTCGAATATAGATTCATATTTCCTTTCCTTAACAGTTAAACAGAAAAATAATCTCAAATCATTCCATTCAGGATTTTTCATGGGATAAGAATTGATCAGAAATGAGTCATTTAAGATTTAAGTAGAACAAATATAATTTTCATACGGGATGGGAAACTGTCTATGATTATAATTGACTATCAAAAAGTGTAAATTGAAGCCACTGCCTACATAAACATGATGAAAAGCATTTGAAACACGGAATAATATGGAGGTTTTTAGTAAGCATATTGAATCTTGTGGGAAATGTACTGGGTTTTCTTCCAGAGAAATGTGGAGTTGATTCATTTATCTTTTTAGTGCTTGTTATCATTTTAAAATGAGTCATGTGACACCAGTTTGAAGAGTTCAACTATAGAATGTAGATAAAGGAAGATAAAGATATTTTGCATGAATATCCAAAAGATTTTCAAAGAAACTATGTAGTTATGGGCTAAAAGAGATTATACCATGCACAAATATTATACTGCTTTGCTGGAAACAGAAGGTAGGAGGAGGTGGTCTGTCCTGGTGAGGGAAGGAGGTTTTTCAATGGAGTGATCTGCCCTAAGGTGCATGTTTTTCACGTCTCTGGAAGAAGAATAACCAGGGAACAAATCTTTTTATGGTACTATTAAGGACAGTAAAATAAAGGCCAACTCTTAAGAATATCAAAAGAGTCTCATGTGATTCAGGGTCTGGGCAGTAGTACAATAGGTGAACTTTGTTTTTTATAAACCTGGACTGATGTCTATGGTAAAATAAGTACTACCTTTCCATATAAAGCAATGGTCCATGAGCTGTCAATGAAGTAGATCTTTCAGTTATGATGGATAATTCCATGAAAACATCAACTTGATGCACTCTGTTAGTCAAAAAGCTAAACTAACCATGATGAATTAGAAGGAAAAAAGTTTATTATTATGTCACTCAGTAAAGAGATCACTGACCCACATATTGAAGGGCACAAGCTCTTGTACTCCCATGTCCCGGAGGAGATAACTGAACTAGGAATGGTCCAGAGGAGGACGAGAACAACCAAAAGTATGACTCAATAAGGAAACAGTTCAATTTCTTCAATTTGGAAAGTAAAAACTATTACAAGGCATGATAAAATCACCTTTAGGTTGGAAAGGATAGGCAGGGGTGGCCAGTTCACTGTCATTTGCACTCTAATAACCGAGGAGCTAAAGGTTGCTAGAAAGACAAGGGTTCAAAGCAAAGAAAAAGAAGTGAACTTTCCTAAAGTAAGGTAGTTAGGGTGGGATGCCCTGTCTCAAAATGATTAAATACTGAAACTTTATATATGTTCATCGAAAGCCTATGTAAGTTACTGCCAGAGAAATGCAATGAAGCCATTAATAAGACAGGAATATGAAGAATTGTTTCCTTTTCTTTACAAGAACACAAAAAAACCCCAAAACAAACTCCTTTGAGATAGTTTTTCCTCTTTCATTTCTCTAATTCTGCATTTTTTTCTCCTTTTTCTTCAAATTTCATGAAGATACAAATAAGAATGTATATTTTCATTATTCTTTTGTATATCAGCAAGTGTTGTGATTTTGAAAAAGGTCTACAAATTGACAGTGAAAAAGCAAATGAAAGGAAATACACATCTGAAAAGAAATGTTCCCATGCTTTTCGTTTTTTACATACGTTACCAAAAAAAAAAAGGAGAATAATGAAGGAGAAATAAAAATGTGGAGTTTCAGCAGTACCTTTTTCCAAAGAAACACAAGAAATATGAAATTCTCCAATAAAGCTAGAGCATATAAATTTCAAATTTCCCATTAAAAAAGTTCAAGTGCGATGAAAGTAAAATATTCTTATTAAAATTATTTCTAAATGAAGATTTATTTTCTAGCAGTATATGCTTGCATTTGATGTATTAATATTTGAATAAAAATCTCAAAAAAATCGGGCATTTTTCTGTTTTCTATACAGTTTTAAATACAGTTTATGTATTTTTACCTGTTTTTCAAGAACTGAGACAATTGGATCCTCTATTAAGTTTTATACAGCCTTATATAAACACATTCTATGAATAAATATATTTTACAAATATAATAATAAATAGATAATGACATTTTTAATAATTTATATTTGCAATATCATTTGTGAAAAATCAAAAAAAGGCAATCCTGTAGTCATTTAAAAATGACACCATATACAAGTGCTAGTAAAGGTCTTTTGGGGACATATGGGGGGAAACAATGAGGGAAATAGTTTGATGCCTGCATTGTTTTTCAAGAACAGTGCTCAAAATATAAGCAAGCAGCCTAAAAAGGCAAAACTTTAATTCATTCTGACCCCTTGCGCTGTTGAGTTACATTTGTTACTTTGATCATCGGCTGTGCTGAACTCAGGTTAAACTAAAACTCAGAACAATTCTCAATGGTGAAGGGCACCTGCACATTACCACTTTCAAAGCATTGTCTAAGAGCGAACCATCTGCAAGGAGATCATCATGACTGGTTTTCTATATGACACTTTTCAGTGAACAGTCATATTGATGTATTTGATCTATGAGCTATACTGACATTGACTATTTGATGGAGTACTCACAGCAACCATTTTTATGTTTGTTATAAAATATTAGTGACAGGTCACCCACACCACATGGTCTTGTTTCTGTACTTTAATTGGATCATCTAATCTTGCCAGATTCTTTTTACTTTCATCAAAATCAAGTTGAGTTTTATTTCCTTAATAAATCAATTCTGACTGCACATCTCTAATTATAGAGAACAGTGTCAGGGCTAAAACTTAGCTCAGAGTGATGTTTATGCATTGATCTTTATGCAGTTAGATGCATCATATTCAAACTGCCATTTAAAATTTTTGAAAAATATTTGTGACAATTTTTCTGAAATTGTCAGTTATTACTAGCATGGAGGAGGGCCATCAGTAAATAGGCTAGTCTGATAATGAGACTGGAGGAGGTATTTGGGAGTTAGTGTATGGAAGACATTTAACCAAGCTTTTACAAAACTGATCTTGCAACAAGCACAGAATCACAGAATAATTTAGGCAGGAAAAGACCTTTATGAACATCAAGTACTGCTGCAAACTCAACACTGCCAAATCCACCTCTAAACCATGTTCCTAAGCGCCATGTCTACATGTCTTTTAAGCACCTCCAGGGATGGTAGACACAATCACTTTCCTGGGCAGCCTATTTCAATGCTTGATAACACTTTCAGTGAAGCAATTTTTCCTAATACCCAATTTAAAACTCCCTGGTATAACTTGAGGACATCTCCTCTTGTTCTATCATTTATTACCTGGGAGAAGAGACAAACGTCCATCTCATAAAAGCTTTCTTTCAGGTAGCTGTAAAGAGCATTAATGTTTCCCATGAGACTGCTTTTGTCCAAACTAAACAACTTCAGTTCCTCAGCCTCCATTTTTCCCAGACTATGAATGAATGTACTTAAGCTCCAGCAGCTTTGGAAAGCAGATCATTCAGACCAGGTGGGACTCTTTTCAGAAACAAAATGTATGAACTAAATTGAAATTATTTAGAATTCAGATTAACTATAGTCAAATTCCAAATCCACAACAATCTGCAGTGTGTGTTTGAAAACTACATAGTAAAAATCAATGGATATCAAGGTGGTTACTGCATATTGACCAATAGTTTGCAAACAATTTCTCAGATAAGTGCAAGTATCTCAGGACAAAGATCCTTTATAAAATCAGTGTTCAGATTGTGGCCAGTTACTTTTTCTCTAACAATAATAGCTCAGAGCCATTAAGAGATTCAGATACAGCTGTCTGGGCTTCAGTCAGAAGCCAATGTTGTCTTGGAATGACTTCCACCTCTTTGTCAAAAATACATTTTTTGTAAAAAAAAGGTCATGCTTTCTTCATTTGATGTTGCTATGTGTTATTTTGAGAGAAGAGTTTGGTGAAATATGAAAAGCTGACAGCAAATTCCTATGCTAGGTATCAGCTCCACAACTCACTTAGGTATGCTAATTTAAATGGCACGCTTCTATTCTAAAGTATAAGTAACCGCTAATGAAGTGCTCCAAGGAATATGTATATTAGGAATCCTAAGTTGGTACAGAAATATAGTAATGGCCAACTGAACGATAATCAAATTTCACACCACCCTGCAGAAAACCGTATGGAGAAAGCTAAGCTCTTCTACATGACTCAAAGACTAATACCTGCAGAGAGGGCAAGATAAAAATCAAATCCAATGTAAAAACCTATGGACAGAGACTTGCTCTTCCAGCTTTCTCTCTTTAGACTATGCAGGTGAAACCCAGAGTCTTACACTGCACCTTGCAGCAGGAGCACAGCCAAATTGACGGTGGAACATCGCTCCCTCAAACCTCATTTAATATGTGATTTAAAGCCATCTGCACAAAGCATTGCACAGAATCCTGTGAAGATTTTATCTCAGTGTGACAAAGGGACAGATTACTGTAGAAAGGTCCCTATCTGAGAGAGACAGTCACAATCTTCTGAGAAATCATAAAGAACAAAAAGAAATTGGTGAAAATCAGATCAGTCTGTTTGTTTGACCTGTGGAGGCATGGGCCTTTTCTGCATGCCAAAACACACTCTAGTTTAGTGGGAAATGGATTTATTTTAATTATGCTATTTGCAAATTTTCTGCAGGATTACCATAAAAGTAATGAGGTTATGTTATTACAAGATATCTGTCATAACAGTCTACTATTAAACTATTTTATTACATTTGTGTAGACTAAAAAGCAGCAAGTAGTAGAACATAGTTAAAATATTACAGTTCTCTTGTAGATTAAATACCAACCAAAAGGTACAGTAGCCTTTATTCCAGTAGCCTGATCACCCACAGGTGTCATGTGCAACAAATCACCAGCAAGAAGGATTACTTGGAACAGAATGAACTACAATTTTATCAATCATTTCTCCTAAAAACACAGAGTAATATATTATAGTCACATTTTATGAATGTGTGCGCTGACTAAATTCCTGTTTAAAATGTTGTATTTTATTTTAACCTTAGTACTTGATGGGCACGTACCGTTCAGTTACTTATAAAAACAAAATACCAGAAAATAATCCAAGAAGAAAATCTTTGTCAACCTCAGATTCATTATTTTGTCTTGTACTCATGAATGATGTCAATTGACTTACACTTTAACTCATTTTAAAGGAAAATACCAAGAACTAAGACTAAAAGAAAACAAGAAGAATGAGTCGAAAGTGTTACATTAACTGGACTCTAACTGTGAAAGACTCTAGGCCTAATACAAAAAATTAAAAATTTTACTCATGAACCAAATATTTCATGTGTATGAGAACAAAAAAAACTAATGTAAAGTCCAGAACTGGGAGGTTTCTTGCATTGATTTACAAATCAACAGCTTGTATATAACACCTAAGCAAGCATCATAGTTTTTTAATGCCAAAGCTTAATATTGAAAATAATGGCAGCTAATACTAAGCACGTTTTCTCTATTAAAATACACATTTGGTCTTCTTTTATGCTTTAATTTCGTACCTTGAGCCCTCCAACAGTTTGGAAGCTCTTACCAGGACTCTAAAATTGTCCTCATAATAAGAAGCTTTAGAAGATTTGTGGTAAAGCTGCAAGCATCTGTAATTAAAAGGTCTTGTAAATTTAGGACTTCATTTACACATATTTTGTATTTGTTGTATTTACACATAAATGGCAGTTGTGTTTAGAAATAAAGACAATGTTTTTAGAACACATAGGATTGAAAATGCCACAGTAAGACAAGATAGAATTTAAAGATCTTTATAAACCTCTAGCTAAATTCACATCAGTGCTGCCCTCCAGATTCAGCTCCAGTATGTTTCCTTTGCAAATCTGCAGAAACACTGCTCTGAGTCCTTCAGTAACATTTCTTCATGCCTTCTGCAAGGTCTTCCATGTGCTTCCTGCTTATCTCAGCAGTGTACAAACTCCTTGTAGTCCTCGAAACACTCAGCCAGTGATGCTGTCCTGCTTGCAGCTCTCCAGGAAAATGGCAGCTCCCTGGTCCTGGTCAAATCCTTCTGGAGGAAACATGACACAATAAAATCCACAGGTAAAGCAAATACCATCGGTCATAGAGAGTCCAAAAAAAGAAAAAAAAAAAGAAAAGAAAAGAAACAAACACAAACAAAAAAAAAAAAGAGGGGGGGGAAAAAAAAAGTTCTTCTGGTAGGTTTCCCAAACTGTAACAAATTCACATTGCTTCATTTCGCAAATGGTAGGAAGTACGTGTTACTTAATTTAGCTCCCAGTGTTTTGTCTGAATTCTACATTGTCCTCCTGCTTTGCCAAGAAAGCTACTCCATCTGAAGTCTAGCAAACTGGTTCTCAGCAAAAACAAAGCACTTAAGTAACTGTGATAAATATATACATATATTTAAAAAAAAACCAAAAATATCACAGTATCACAGTATCATAAGGTTGGAAAGGACCTCCGAGATCATCGAGTCCAACTTACAACCCAACACTAACACCAAAACTTACACCAACCCACCATCTAAACCATGGCACTCAGTGACTCATCCAGTCTCCCCTTAAACACCTCCAGGGTCAGTGACTCCACCACCTCCCTGGGCAGCACATTCCAATGACCAATCACCCTTTCAGTGAAGAACTTTTTCCTAACATCAAGTCTAAACTTTCCCTGACGAAGCTTGAGTCCATGCCCTCTAGTTCTGTCACTGGTCACCTAGGAGAAGAGACCAACCCCTGCCCAACTACAGCCTCCTTTTAGGTAGTTGTAGAGAGCAATGAGGTCTCCCCTGAGCCTCCTCTTCTTCAGACTAAACAGCCCCAACTCCCTCAGTCGCTCCTCGTAGGGCTTGTGCTCCAGCCCCTTCACCATCTTCGTTGCCCTCCTCTGGACTCACTCCAGCATCCTGACATCTTTCCCAAACTGAGGGGCCCAGAACTGTGCACAGTATTCAAGGGGAGGCCTGACCAGTGCCGGGTACAGGGGGATAATAACTTCTCTGGTCCTGCTCGCCACACATTTCCTGATGCAGGCCAGAATGCCATTGGCCTTCTTGGCCACCTGGGCACACTGCTGGCTCATGTTGAGCTTCCTGTCAACCAGCACTCCCAGGTCCGGTCCCTTTCTGCCTGACTCCTCTCCAGCCACTCTGTCCCCAGTCTACAGCTATGCATGGGATTGTTGTGCCCAAAATGAAGTACCTGACATTTGGACTTATTAAACATCATCCCACTGAAATTGGCCCATCTCTCCAGTCTGTCCAGGTCCCTCTGTAGGGCCATCCTACCCTCTAACAAATCAACCCTTCCTCCCAGCTTGGTATCATCTGAAAACTTGCTGATGATGGACTCAATCCCCTCATCCAGATCATCAACAAAGATATTAAACAGGACGGGACCCAACACCGATCCCTGGGGGACACCACTGGTGACCGGCCGTCAACTGGATGAAACACCATTCACCACCACTCTTTGGGCTCGGCCATCCAGCCAATTCCTAACCCAGCACAGAGTGCTCCCATCTAAGCCACGGGCTGCCAGCTTCCCTAGGAGTCTACTGTGGGAGACAGTGTCAAAGGCCTTGCTGAAGTCCAGGTATACCACATCCACAGCCTTCCTCTCATCCACCAGGCAAGTCACATGGTCATAAAAGGAGATCAGGTATGCATGTAATGCCATGCTTTTTCTGAAAAGAGGCCTTTCAGCCATGCCAGTTGTTAAAGGTATAAACATCCATTCTTAATTTTAAAATATATGATTCGTTTTAATTAGACAGAATAACATCAGACATTCATGTACAGGTCATTGAAGATGAAATATTAATCTAGAATTTCTATGCAGTTTTAGAATTTAGAAGTATTTTTAAAACAAAATAGATCTTAAAAAATAAAATAGACCTTAAAAAAACTCAAGACTGTATCTGTAAGATCTGGTCAAAATCAAAACTGATACTAGCTTACAATAACAGAAATCAAGCTATAATAACTAGAGGCAATGATAGGCATTGCATTAAGCATAAATGTCCTTATATTTGTATTAAATTCCATTTAAATATCATCAAACCAAGCTGAAGGAAGTAGTTTAAGATTAACAGTTTAGTTTAAATAGTAACACTAAATTTTACTTTCCTATTGTGAGGTAAGGTAATGTTGACTTTTTTGTATGTTGCACTGAAATATTGCATCCTGTAAAAATTTCACAGAAAGCTTTTATATCAAATACAGTTCACTTTATATTTTCAAAGGTATTAAGGAAATCTCAGAAACTGATTTGCATGTAACTAAAATTCTTTCTCTGCTATTCATACCTTGCCGCTGTACTACTTGATTGCATAATTATAACTGAGCTTTTTGTTGCTTAATTTATAGAAAAGCTGAAGTGAAAAATTAATACTATGTGGTCATTCATTAGTTCCTTTATACTAAAAACATAGATACAGTTGAGACTCCAAGACTCTAATTCCAAAATAATCAAACTCTCATCGGCTGAAAATTCACTCAAATCAACCTGCCAACATCCCTACGGTTTTCCCAAAGTTAAAACGAATGTGGTAGCTGGCCTTATATCTCCATGCCTAATTTAGAGTTTATGGCATTCAGTCTGAGAATATTTTGACATGGTTACTAAGTTTTCCACTAATCGAACAAGAATGCCATCCCTTCAGGCGTGTATCCTTCAGATATCTCTATAAGCACATACAACAGCTTCCTATCACAAGGTAGCAGCCCTCTGTAAACTTAGAAGCCTGAAGTAAGGCTCCTAAATCCACAGTAAGGAAGCTACTGCTTTGTGGCTACACCTGTTAACCACACTGCAATCAATGTATTCTCACCTTCTTACTTATATTTCTTTTTATCTTATCCATGTGCTTGTGTTTGGATTTATAACTCTTTTTTTAGGAGATATGGTTTGACTATTATAGATTATTATTTTTGTTTGATCCTTGTTAATCTTGAGAACATTATTTCTGCAATGTGGAACAGTTTGGGCGACATACTTTAAACTTCCTTCTGTAGATTCAGATTACAGTTTCAAATGTTGCAAATGTTCACTTGAACATCTGCAAGGAATGCTTAAAAATTATGAGAGAAAATGGAAACGATGTCTTTCATCTTTTTCCTTTCTTCAGCCATAAAATACAAAACTATTGTAGAATTAGACAATTCTGAAATTAGGCTGCTGCAGAAAGCAGTCATCTGCTTTCTCAAAGAATGTTGTTATAGGATGTTGCACACTACAACACTGTACCTACATGCTGTTAGTACCACTATCTCCTGTGCTCTTATTTCACATGGGAAAAAAAATTCTGTCAACATTGTTTCAAGTCTCTTATATGGCCTAGTTGGCATTTTTTGATGAAAAAAAAGACCCAGAAGAAATGTCTCCTATTTATAATTATCTCTCTTAATTTGAGGTTTCTTTTCTTCATGTGGTTTACAGTACTGAGACTTCTATCACTGTTTTGTAATCCAAGAACATTGTTTCTTCTAAAAAGACTCTGGAACGCATGTTGGGAGATTATAATTACTTATTCCAAAACCTCAGTTAGATTCCTCATGCCATGTTTATATCTTGACAGTCATTTAAAACAAATGAGACCAAGCCAATTGGTCTGTGTTTGTTTGTTACTGAGGCACTCTTGAACATTTTGCTGATAAGACAATGCACGTAAAGAATTATTATATTAGCTGTTTTTCAACACAGCCACAGTCCAAACTCCACAGATCTATGAGTAGTTCTTGAAACTTATGCTAATGTGGAAATAAACCCCCCAAAATTTAAGCATACAAATCACAATCCACCAATCCATTCCTTCCTCCAGATTCATTGTTTCCAATTCTATTAGATACACATAAGTGAAGCCGAAGTAATAGAGTGATAAATCTGGCATTCAGTCAGTAAATGCATCACAAAAATTTGGCATCACAGAGATTAACATGGCAGAGGCTTAGCACCTCATGGTCTTTGGTGAATATATGGAACTGAGCTCCTAATTTTAGGAAAAAAAACCAAACCAGTATGCGACACTTATTGCTCCACTGTTACTCCAGGATATGATCTAATTTACTTTTTTAACAAAAATATTTTATGCACAGTACTCAAACATTTCTGTTGGGAGAGTATTTCTGAGAGGCTATTGCCATCAGTACCTCCAGAACTGAAACTCCCCTTAATTTCACTTAAGTGTGTTTTGAGTTCAACTTCTTGCTTACATAGTGCTGTGGCTGTTGTGATGTAGTTTCAATCACTTCTTTGTGAAAGGCTCTATTGACAGGCTTCTTTCTTTAGTTTTTAACCTCAGCATCCTCCTCCTTATGTGCATCGTCCACTTACACCCTCTACATCCACTTTTCTTTAACTCTATCCCCTTCTTTCTTTCCTCTTCCTTCTGCCTTTATTTTTCTATTTAGAACACATGCCATTCAGGACCTCCCTGATTACCTCTTATTTTGTTTTTGTAAATCACTGCTTATGAAATACAGTGTTGTTCTCTATTGCCCTTGATGCATTTAATTGAGAAAATGTTATTTTATTCCAAGATGTTGGCTAAAATTAAAGCAACCTCGACATAAATATCAGAACTCACTTTTAAGCTGCAGGAGGACTGAAAACCAGGCCTAAGGTTATCAAGCAGAGCACACAAGAAGGCTGGTATGCTCATCATTACACAACGGTGGCTCACATCAGCCAGGATCTCCAGAGCTTCTTAACAGACAAATATGCTACTTCCAACAACCAAAAAAAAAATCAAATTAATCATAAATTTGAGAATAATTGAGTTGATCTCTTAATCAAGGTGGAGAAGAAAATGCTGTCTCTTTCACTAAACACAATGAGACTGATCTGCTTGTTGCATGTGGGTTCACTTACACACAAATTATTTCAAATGACTGCACTGCTGTTAATGGAGAGGTAGTTTCCTGCATTCAAAAAATTAAGGGAGTTTTTTGCCAGGTTTACTAGGCAAATATGAAATCAGTGTCAGATCAGACTACAAAGCAGACTAGAATTGTATAAGGCTGTTGTGCTGAACAGACACAAGATTTTGACATCATATAGAAAGCACATCTGCCAGCTGGAGAAGTTCCACTAAAGGCACCTATGTGTCTTGCTCTGAGTCACATGCTAACCAAAGCTGACCAGTGATGAATTCCTGCAGCGTATCCACATGGAAGGCCCAGGTGTAATGGGCTGGACATATGGCTTGAATCAGTGATGTACATATGTTCCAGTACCTTGTATGCAGGGAACTGGAGTGTGGAAAGAGGAAGCGATAGTGATCCAAGAAAGTGCTTCTAGGACACCCTAAAGGCAGGATTGATTGAGTGCAACCTTCCGGCCAACTCTTTTTGAGTTCTTTGCCAGAAAGAGACAGCAATGGAGCATCAAGGTGAGGGAAGACACAGGCCTCTTTGAACAAAACCAGATGCCGTTGGGCAGGAAAAACGTGGAAAAAAAAAATAAAAAAAACATTATGTCAGCAACAGCAGCAGCAATAGATCATTCCATGCAGATAGTGAGTGGCATGGTGACAAGCATAGTAAAAAGTAGTTATCCTGCACAGGCCTCTACAAGCTTTCTTTGCATCCGCTGAGTTTGAATCACCCATCAGCTGAACAGGACCATCCTCCTTCACTTGAAGGGACAAACTGTGAGTGATTCAACAGTTTCACATACATAAAAAGTATCTAGGGTGGGCTGTTCTCAGGGATTTTTTTCTTTCACTTTGTTATTGAAGCCAAATTCAAAGGAATATTAAAACAAAGACGTCAGAAAAACAAAAAAAACTTTATTCTATTAAATTAATCATGAAAATGCAAGCATTTTATCTCAATAATTCCTGTCTTTTCTTTCATTTTGCTAATGTAGTTGAGAACTCTGATCTCTCTCGGTTATTCCAGTAGTCTTCTCATTGTAACATCTGACATTTATCAGCTTTAAAGCTGCCTGGGTATACCAACTAGTTTCTGACTTTAATGACATCTATATATTCTACCTTTATTCTAGGCCAGAGTCTTATCAGAAGACATGGAGAGAATGAGAAAGGAAGCTGACCTACCTTAGAGAACCCTGCAGATCAGGACACAAGCAGCCTGGAGAGGGTTATGTAGCTTTGTCTGTGCTTGCAGCTTCTGAGGACATGACTAGAATCCAGCTCTATAAAACAATGTATGTGTCTTAATTGCTTCCTCATGCATCCCAGTATCTGTACGCACCTAAGTCCTCAGGCCTTTAGCTTAAGATTCTAGAGACCCAGTTTGTCCCACTACTACTGCTGGCTGTAAAAGGAGCTTAGAGTGATTACCTCAGACTTTGATGTCTCTCAGTAAGGTATCAAACACAGGACAAAAAGGTTGTGGGGATCTGAACTTTGTAAAGTGGAGCTTCCTAGATTTCCACAGACCCACTGTACATACCAAAGGCTGACAAGGTTTAGTCAGAGGTTGCAAATTTACCAATGAGTTACTGGAAGTTGTGCAGGCACCACTTACCTTCTCAATCTGCATTTTAGCAAATAAGGAGTGGCATCTCTATCCATGCTTTTGGAAGGAATGACTTGGTTGATAATGTCAACAAGTACTCTGTGTTGCAGGTCCTCATTTGCTATTGACTGTTACAGGCCTGACACAGTACTTAGCAGGGCATTTATTTGCACAGGATAAATGAGTCTTTTCTGTCTTATGTGTACCAGCACAGTTTTTGGACCTGTGCACTGGCTGTGGTGAGGGATGGTCTGAGGTGTCTAACCAACCCCCTGATATTGTACAGAAACACTCATGAATGACAATTGTAACAATTCTTTCAGGAATCTAGCAGCAAGACTAGTGTTTTCCACAATCATTAAAATTCATGTCGGATGACAAGTCCCCTTCAGAGAAGCCGAAAGATCCAAAAAGGAAAGATGTACCCAAACTTCTGCATTTTTGTATTTCTAGTGGGAAAATAAGGCAGTGTTCAGTTCTGAGAATAGCTAGTCTTTAGCAAACTGCAGGTGACAGTTTTGCAGTTTTCTGGCTCATCTGTGCAGTCAGAAAAATCTACCAGTTTTATATTCCCCCCACCATCTGATCCTTGTAAGCCAATATATCTCTTTGGGGCATGAAAGCCCAATGAGATGAAGTTACTGATTAAATGAACAGCAGCAATAGGAAAAACTACAATGCTACAATGGGATTTCAAGGAGAAAAGAAGTTTTGAGCAAATATTATTTCACTTCCCCCTGATGACCATCTTTACTGCAAACAGGTAAGTATAAGCTCAGTAAGCACAGCAGAGAAAGAAGTCCAAGCAGTACTGTCAGAATACCACCTAACTACTTTTCCTCTGTTATTATTACAAATTTCCATGAAATCACTGTGCTACAATTTCTGTCTCTACTAATGGAGAAAAACAAATAAAATTTGAAAATTATTTGAATATTAGAAAACCTTTCTCAAAAATGATATAACGAAAAGCATAGCAATCTCGAATATTGTATAACGAAAGCTAAAAAGCCGAAGAGGCCATGTAGTGGTGAAATGCATCAGGAGGAAATCAGTACATTTTTTTCTAAGATACTTAGAGCTGTAACTGGTCACACTTACTGAGCAAAGCATTCTTGTTCAAAGATAGGATCAAAGCTTTATGCCTAACTTTTAAGCACATGCTGAAGACCTGTCTTTAGGAGCAAGCCAATTGGGAAAATAGCACCTGAAGTGAAGTTTAGGTCAAATTTAAATCCAAAATTAAAATCCCAAAATTTTTCCTTGCTGCTGCCTAACCCTGAAGGCAACATGAACTTTACAGTGCTAAGATTTGTTCTTGTTTGAGCTGGGATGAGAAACTGGGTACCTTGCTTGCCAGCTTGGTGGGAGTATCAAGCTAGATTTGACTCCCCTGAGAGACTCCGTCCAGTACGTGTTTGGTATTTTTTGCCTCTTGAATGAGTCCCTACTGGCTAAGCTACCAGACCCAGCTCACAACCTGCAGAGTATGCCCAAAAAGCATGAATAAAATCAAGCAGCCAATAGCATCATGTAAAGCTGTGCTTTGATTTTAAAACCCCTGTGCAAGGGGAAATGAATGCATTTTAATCCCACTAATTAACCCAGGGCTGTCAAAATCACGGCTCCCCCCATTCTCCAGTTGCTGCAGCGTAATGCGCGTCACATGCTGCACACATGACCAGCGCTGGTAGGAGCACGGAGCAAGGAGCTTGGCGCTGTCGATGGGTAGAAACAAGGTGCTGAGACAGATAAAACAAGGTGGAGGGGTGGATTTAGCCCACAGGACATAAGTTTGACACTCGTGAATTAACCTATGTAGTGTGAATAGAGTCTACAGCTCAGTATGCCTTACTCCTTTGGCTCAGGGATTAGAGTACTGAGCTGGGAGAGGAGCTACACTGAGGACAGAACAAAATTTGCAAAAATTTCCCTGCCCTGTAGCTATTAAGCTGTTAGACAGGTGATTTCCTTTATTGAGAAGACTACGTCCTGATCATTCTTCCAAAGAAAATTATCATCATCCTTATACTGGGGAGAGAGGATGCAAATCTGTGGTGAACAAGTGGGAACAAATGCCTGGGCTGGGTTGCTTGCATCCTAGGGAGGGGTAGCATTTCATGTAGCTCTGCCCAGCATTTCCTGCACCAGTGGACAGAGTTTGATCCCATCTTGACATACCTAATCTTCCTCACAGGCTGTACAGAATGCTAAATCTTGTTTCCAGGGACAAGCACATCTTTCTCCAAGAATTCCCTTGAATTACAACTGAATTGGATAACTTTGGCATTTTTGCAGCACCCAATAGCCAGACCCAGCTGTATAAATAGGAACAGCTTAGCTGAAGTCTGTATAACTTCACTGATTTACGTCTGCTTAGATTCTGGCCTTGGAATACTGATTTATGATTTGATATCTTAGCACTTACTTTCACAGGCAACAGGTCTGCCCGTTCATGCAATCAAATGGGTATTTTTCTAAGTCATTCTTCCATTGCGATCAGTATTTCTTTTTACCTTCGGTGCATAAAAATTACTACCAGCTTTAAAAACACCATATTGTACTCACCTTGATCCTTGACAAAGACTTCTTAATTTTCCAGAATTTTGCATTTGAACCAGAATAGGAAACAGTTATCCAGGAACTGAGCAGGTAACCAATCCATCATTTGTATATACAACTAGTATGTTAATTACACTTTCCTTTTTAATCCTTTTCACTACTGTAATTTAAAATGCCTTTTTTTAAAAAAAAAGCACAGTTGATAAAACAAAGAATCAGTTTCAGATGATTACTAAAATCTCTCAACATTTTCGTATGTACAATACAAATTTAAACATGTCAGTATTTAAGCCCATAATTCACAGAACCCATCTTGAATTCAGATTCTGATTCAGGAATAAAATGGTGAAAGTATAATGATGTGGCAGAATTATGTTGAACATAACTGAGAGTTACCAAGGATTGAATTGCTTGTCTTTCTCCACCTTATCCTCAGCCAAGTGGCAGGAAACAGCTGGCCAGAATTTCTGAGTGCCTTTAATGAAGTGAATACTTAGTTGTTAGGATTTGGTGATTAAATGGAATAAGACTAATATTCCTGTGTGGATTTGCTGAAAGATTATTGTCCTGGAAGGAAGGCAACTCTCTACGTGGGATTTAGCTAGGGAATAAACTCATTTAAAAGTTCCATTTATGGAGGAAATTCTTAGGGCTCTCTATTTTTTATTGGTTTTGTTATTACAAGACTCCGTAAAGACACTAAATCAAAGCACAAATTAACTGATTTATTTTGGATGTCTCACCTAACCAAATACGTAACAAATGGCTAAGCTAAATAAACAAGCTAAGTGAATTTATGCTGCTGTCGGGACCTTCTTAGTGTTTTACTGTAATGAACATAAAGATCAGAGAGTTATTCGAAGAGTGGCTGTATGTTAAATAAAGTTCTTCAAAACAAAAGCTTGAAGCTGCATAGTGTAGAATTCTCAGTATGTAGGAAAATCATCCTGATTTTGAAAGTTTAGGTATAACAACAGGCATGAAAAAGTAAAAACATGATGTCAGACATCTTGCATCTGTTTATGTTTCAATAGAGGAGACATAAGAAATTCCAGATTCACTTTCATCATGCTTGGTACTTGCAGTTGATCTATATTCCAGATTTGCTTAACAAGAAATATTAACTTTCTGGGAATTTACCCTCCCTCTTAGCTACAGTTATAATAAATTCTTAATTTAATCCATGAAGTAAGTATTTTTGGCCAAATGATCAAACTAGATCAAAAAAGGCGGAGGGTGAGCCCGAAGAAACAAATAAGCAATAACCAAAAAAAAACCAGGATAAAATAAGTTAAACCAAAAGCACTGTCAAGTCACTTTGATGTCCAGTCACATGGTTCTGATAAGAATTTAATTCTTCCAAAGAGTAGACTGCATTCAGGTTATTGGCACCCATAAAACTATTTAATACGGCATTTCAAAAACTGATAGTATACATAAATATCTTTACCTATCATTGACAATTAAAATTAGATGATTTGATTGTGTATATTATCCATCCTGAATAGTTTAAATGCTCAAGGCATTAGCCACTTCACATTCTAAAGCCAAGAATATTCACAGCATACATATCAAGCTTCTTTAAACATGAAAAAATCTCTCCATTTACAAATTTATCCACACCTCATTTAAATAAAAAGGATACTTTCTGAAAATTTCAGTGAATTTTTGGTAAGATCTGCAAACCAGCACAATCCACTTGACTTCAATCATTTGACAGAAGTCTAAAGACTACTGTACATTATGCCCTCGGGTTTGATAGGAGTTTATTGCCTAACCTGAAATAGTGAAGAACTCAGTTCTATTAGTAACAAGGCAGACTGCAAAAAAGTAACTCAAAAATATTAGTGTCAACAAATTCCAGAGAAAAAGCACAAAATACTGTATCTAATTGATCCTATTTTTTTTTTCTTTTGTATTTCTCAAGGCTTCCAGAATTCTGGGGATATTTAAGACACTTTCTAACAGTATTATGTTTGGATTTTTTTTTGCGTTGCTCAGGTCTTGTTATTTTTCTTTTTTGCCTATAAGAGGGTATTGTAACATATAGTTTAAATGTCCACAATACTCAATCTGACCTTTGAAAACCCATTGTGTAAAACACTATTAATGTCTATAAAAAGGAACTCTAAAACCTAGAGATATTTAAGTAATATATTACAGTGGATGCTTATGAAACATTAGCTGTCATTTTAATAATTTTCCTCTTTTTTTTTTCTTTTCCAAGGCTGGAATATAGACAAAGGCAAGATAAACAGCTGCCTAGGGCAGGAGATCGCTAGAGGAAACCACTGTGGGGGAAGGGTGAAAGCGAAACCAAGCACAACGCTGCTGCACACAATGCGGCTACAACTGCCCCGTCCTTCCAGATACAGCAGGATCCACACGCCTGGCTCCCCGGAGCTGGACCACAGTTCCCCATATCAGGCACAAGGTACTTCATCTTGGGAAGACAAAACTGAATTCCCAGATGGATACCCCCAGGCATCCTGAAGAAAACCCCCAGGCATCCTGAAGAAATCCCTCAAATTTCTAGTGTGAAGTCCTTCACAGTTTGGCTCTCTGTGCAATTTTTCATTTATTTTTAATGCTACTAAACAAAATACTGCTTACTTAAAGCCAAATCTGAGCACAGTTCTTTCACAAGAGTGGGATTTGCTCAGCCTAATACTGCTCTTTTCCAGCAACTTCAGTGGAAAGAAAAACATCTCCAGCCAACACTATGCAGCTTCACCCTCGGATGCTGCATCCCCTGATGTAACGTGGTGGTAAACAGCAGGGCTTAACAGAACAGAGCTCCTTCAGCACACCACAGTGCCTCGGTTTCTAACTGAGACAAAGTCGCAGAAAGCATAAGCAGCTGAGGTCACTGTCCTGTACAGCACGGCGAAGCTAGTTGATAGGGCAGAACAACTATCCCTAAATTAGTCTTGCTTATTTTCTCAATCTTTCCCATATCCAGACAACATTTTATCATTTCTAAAAACATATGAAATCTCATTATACAGTGTCAAAGACGCACAACATACGGCTATTGGCAAGACAGGAGTGCATTAAAGTGAGAAATTTTTAACTGTAAAACCACAGACACTACCAGGCTCACGCCTTTTCAGGCAAGTTTAAATTGCCTTCTTGTGAGAACGGCATTGGTTTTAGATAGTGATGCTCTCTGAATTTGAGCCTATTTTATCCTAGATTGACAGGGTTTATATGGCATAATACACTTCTTTTAGCACTGTTGATTGACCATTGCAAAATTATTTGAAATAACTCTTTTGGTATTATAAATAGTAAGCAACTATTACCAGTAATTCTTAAATAAAACATCTAGGTCTTAACTTTCCTGAAGATGTGCATAACTAACAATTTCTATTATACGAGAGAGAAGTGTATGTGTGTGCACACGTGTGTAAAATACCAGCAGAAACAGGGATATATATATATATATACATACATGGAAAGCAGAGATCTGAATTTTTGCTAGTGTGATTATTAATCTCTATAGTTGGGAAGTGAGAGATCCATAAAATTTTCCTTCGTGTGATTTCTTATTGTTCCACTTTGTTACTTCTTGGATGGCATCAAGGCTTACATGTTTGTTACTTTATATGCATTAAGTCATGTCTCATTTCTCTGGAGTAGCTGAAACGTAGCAAGAGACAAACATATTCTTCTCTCTCACATAGCCTTCCTGCTGATAAATTCTTTGGTTTGTTTGCCTTCCTAAGAGTAATTTCTGGGGGGAGAATCGCTGACTGGCTGACCAACTGGCTCAAAGAAAGCATTAGATACACTACAAATGCTTTGGAAGAACTAACACATCTGGCAGTTTAGCCCTGACTTCTCCATATCCCTTTCCCATTTACATATGCTGCAAATGTTAATGTAAAACAGTAACGTTAAACTTACAAATGGCTCAGTGCCTGCATTGACACTAGCTATCTGCATACAGTTTTGGACAGATATAGGAGTTCTATATGTATAAATTTAGCATGGAGCCTTGCTGCAATCAGTTAGTTACGGCACATTGCAGCACTAACACTGCTGGAAGAAACAAGTAAGTCTCTAAACAGCAATAGCCAATAGTTGCAATCCTAGAAACTCTCACATCTGAATAACATCAATGTCATAAACTCTCATGCTGGATTTGGCAGTCCTGACTCAAATAAGGTGAATCACTTCATCGAAGTGACTGTTTATAGGATTATGTAACTCTTTTATTCCATCTTCAGTCCACAAAAAGGTGTATGAAGAGAGAACACATGACAAGATATATACATATATATAAAGCACATATATGTGTACATTCACACAAACACACATACATATAAACAGTCATAGTATGGATGATGAGAGACAAAAATGCCCGTTGTGTCATTTTCTTCTGTCCCTTGCTGCATTCAAGAAGCAAGTATAAACAAACACTGGAGCTACAAAGCCAAACATTGAAAAGTTACGAAATCCACAAGTAAAGGCTATTTTTTTAAACAGTGCCTCATTCTCAGAGATCTGTCTAACCAGCAGACAATCAAGTGGGATGATGCAGGGCCTAAAAAAGAAAAAAGTTAATCATTTCTTTGTTTCACAGTCTGACAAAAATGTTAATCATATGAAATCTTTCCAATTCTTACATTGTGGGCAATGACTCTGGAAGCTGAATTCCAAGTAAAGTTTATCAACAGAATAATCAAAAATGATTGTGGACCCACTGCTATGGGGAATAAGATTTACACTGCCAGTGATGTCCCAGTTATTTAGTAAGTAGCAGAAGAACTCTGAAAAACAGAAATCCTGGGTCCTAAGCCAGATTCTGGAAGTTGATGTGTTTTAGTGGCTATTGACCTTTTATGGTCTTTTCTAATTTGTCCTATTCTACTCCTGATTTTTCCACTGCACAAGCTGTTTTCTCCTCTCTTCCTATTTTGTTTCTTCTGCCTGACCTTGTCCCTGACCTCTTCTGGAGCCTATTGCCACCTTCTTCAGATCCTAAAGTCCTGCAGATACCTGCCACTATCCCAGCTCTGCTCCCCACTCAGGCTTTTAATCAAGGCTGATTAATCTGTCCTTCTTCAGACTGCCCAGAAGCGATGTAGCAATGAAGGAGGAATAAGAACAGAAAAAAAGATGGTCTTCTTGCCTTCACTTCTAGAGTTTCTGAGGCACATAAAAGGAACAATCATTGGGAATGACATGCTTAGCTATGCTCTGAGATTACTAGCCTTGAAAATACACAATACAGATGAAATCTACAAAGAATTAAACTACAAGCTATTATATCAAGTATACTCAGTGATAATTCTGCCAAATAGGTGTGTGTTTTTATAAGGAAAGGAAAAAAATGCACCTCTTTCTGGCCTCAAGATACCCTCCTTCATACATTTAAATCATTTACTGTAAAGCAGTTTATGCAGCAAGGTCACACAGGTTTTTAACATTAGCAAACCAAATAATTTCTTTCTATCATTGCTGGAAACAGTTAAAATGTTTTGCTGAAGCTTTCTTTTTTTTATAAAAGCAAGACACACAGTGTGAGGCAGACATCAGTCATAAAATTTCTCATCTGAACAATTACATCTAACAATAAGAAACACACCGAAATCTTACTTAAGAAAATGCTATCCATCTTTAAATAGGGATCTCATTTGCAGCTCTATCTGTAGCATATACATTCATATAAGTGTTTATTTTTGAGTGCTATCTATTTCTAACCCTCTAGCTATCATTGTTACTTCTCATGCATTTCAAAGTTTTTCTGTTTACCGGTGTTTGTATATAATCACATCAAACTCATGATCTATTTCTCATGTTAAATTCCCATTAAACTCATTAGGCCAAATTCTTATTAACAAATTCACTAGCCTCTTTTGAGTAACAGCAGTAACTATTTTCACCCAAGATATACTCAATACTCATGTAAAAATGTAAATGCATTTAGAGTTCTGTGATGAAAGTGGCTTGCGATCCTTACCACGTTCTGGGTTCCTCTTCAACGTTGTTATCTTGAATGCACTTTTTGAAATCCTGCTGCATATAGTTATTCACCACTGCAAGGCCTGATCTATTGACAACTTAGGGGAAAAGAAAATTATTTAGAAGGACTTTTTCTCAAATTACTATGAAGTCTATCCCATTCTTTTTATACAATAAACTCTGAATAGTTGGATAAAGAATATCTTCATTGTTTTATCCTAAGATTTTTGTTTCCTTTTGGGGGATTCTTGTAGGAGAAGCTTACAGAGTGTAACAGCATTTGCATGCATAAATCTTAAATGAATTGTTGGTAAGCCTAACCTCATCATGGCTTATCTGTTATACCTCTAAATGTGTTTACATTCTTAGATAAAGGCAACGGTATTCCCTTAAAGTCAACTCATAGATCCTTATGTATTGATTCATGGATTATTAGCATATTTGAAGAGATTAATACGTTTAATATGTAGTCCTGTAAAGCTACTGTAACGCAATGCCACACTATTGAGCTAAAATATATTTTAAAATATATAGTTTTTCTGTTAACTAGGCATTGCCAACATTATATTAAAAGTTGATAGCTATGTCTCAGAATGTAGATAAAATCCTGGCAGAACATTATAAAGCTCTGGTTTTGGTACAAATGTGGTTTCTTCCTCTTCATTCCTATGTATTAACACACAACATTTCTCTTGAGACCTTCTAAATATTAGATATTTACTTTCACAGCCTCAACCTAAGTCAGAAGAACTACCCTTCTTTACTACCTACATCAACTAATTGCTGTGGCAGCTAAGTCTGTATGACAAGAAACAAGAAGTCTTTCTCTGCCACTGGTAGATGCTGTTCCAGAAGTATCTGATGGCTTTGGCAGCTGAGGTGAAAAGAAAGGGGTTAGGTTAGTAACCTAACAGCCAGTACAGGCCCAGCTCCTCTGCCTGACAGTACCTAATGTATTGGTTGTTCAATACAGTTGATGAGGTGTATACAAAAAATGCTGGATTCTTACTGATAGGTGATAGGTGGCAAGAGTTAGTTACAGCATAACTTATTTCTATCTTTTTTAAAAAAATGTGGAAATAACGTACATAAAGATACATCAGATATCACATATTTTGTGCTATTTAATTCCCAACACATCTTCCGGAGCTTGTGTCTCACACATTTGCAAGGCAGTGCTGTTCTCTCTCTCTCCTCCCCCCGCCACCTCTTTCTCTCTTACATATGGGTCTTACTTGTGACCCACACACATCAAATGCAATTGCCTGACCTGATCTATGATTTACTAAACAGCTGCATCTGGAATCACACACTGGGAGAGAAGCTATGAAACAAAGCTGGAGATGGAGGAGTGCCTCACAGCGGATTTCTGCAAGAAAATCCCTGAAGCCCTTGTACTTCCAGCTCAGGACAATAACCTTCCTCATCATTTGCCCAGTGTGCCTTTGAGGCATGATCATCACAGTCTTGGGCTCCAGAGGCACCTGGCATTTGGTTCTCCTCTGCATGACCTGAGATTCAGGGAATCCTATGCATTACAGTACAAAAAAAACCCAGAGTGTTTTAAAAAATACATTTAACTTATTTAGCCTTTAAATTCATGCAGTTGGAACTGTGGCTATCACATAAATAATGGCTGTGGGATCTTAATTTTGTCCTCTTTTGCATATATTCTATAATCACATAATTATTTAAATGACCACACAGGTTTTTTTCTACTGGACTCTCTTCATCCTGTACAGAAGTGGATATCCATGATAGCAATTTTCCACTAAAAAAAAAAGCATTACACAAATATAAATTCTTCTGTTTAATTAAATGGGCTTACATTCAATCTGTGCATTTTACATTTTGAATTTTAGAACTGACATACTCTCATTCTCTTTAAATACAAAAACAGTTAATTTGCAATAGGAAATTGTTAGACTTAGACACTTTTCTCAGTATTAAGTGATTTGATGTATTTTAAAAGAGGCTGTTTCTCACAACTGATTTCTTATTGCATATTCATTATATACTTTTACATTATAATATTCTAATGATAGTGTGACAATCAAAGCAAACGG
Organism: Tapera naevia; assembly: GCA_033556795.1. NCBI lineage: Eukaryota > Metazoa > Chordata > Aves > Cuculiformes > Neomorphidae > Tapera > Tapera naevia. The sequence goes on from JAUMJJ010000036.1 coordinate 17,918,128, forward strand.
AAGAAAGATGACTGAAGCTGTATTTCCCACTGACTCACTTGGGCTCTTAATGCATTCATGCTTAATATTCTCAGGCATTATGTAAGGGATTAGAATAAAATAAAAGGAGAAAATAAAAAAAGCAGAGACAAAATGTACAGATTTAACTGCTGTCCAATCCTTTCATTAGCTTGAAAACAAGTTTTCTATGAATTTAACATTATGACTTATTATCTTCAGAATCACAAACCATTAATAAAAATCAGTTTATAGGCACACTACATTAAAATAACTTAAGAATGAATAGTTCAACTCTACCACTTTTTTTAGGACTGGATTCAATAACAGAAATTGGACTCAGCTGTATGGATTTTTCAAGGATATTAAGGACCATATTTTCACAGACATTTTTATAGTTTCTAGCCCTCTAAAACATCCGAAAAGTTGTGCTTTTAACTATTTTCTTCTGTTTATTAGTTTGTGTAAACAGTCTTTCCTGTTATGTCAATTGCAGAACTATAATTTCATTCTTGCTATTATCAATAAAAAATTCATTAGAATGCTACTTCTTGAGTATTTAACTCCCACTAAGTAAACTGAAGTCGAATTATGTGTGTTTATAATTCAGAAGGGGTTTTGCACAGAGACAGTTTAGGGCATTCTGCTGTATAGTTTTTATAACTGTTGTATAAAAATATAAACAATTTATTTGTAATGATCAACTTTCTAAATTCACGTGAGAAAGCTAAATTATGTGTACTTACATGTTCACTAGAAATATTACGCAATGCAAATTATTTCCTATGAAAAAGTCCAAAGGAGGTAGATTTTTCTTCCTCCATAATCACATTTTGCAGCTCTAATGAGAGTATTAAAAAAAATGTATGTGAACCTCTGAAGCGAGAAATTCTAGCTTACACACATTAACACAGACTAAACACAGAGAAATAGTAATGTAATTATGCAGTCACTTTGCTGACAATAATATTCTAAAGTCAAGTGAGATTCCAGTGTTTTACGGGAAACCATGTACTTGTTTGGTTAGTTTTTTTTTATTTCAAAGCCTCAGATCCTGGAACTGAGTAATGAGGTAAGTACTCCACATTTCATTATTATATAAATGAATCTCTCTGCCAGACTTACAGTGTAAAATTTGGCATGAAAGAAGTTAAAGGATCAGAATACAAATGAAAAACCCACCAAAAAAAAAAAAAAAAAGAAAATTTCGTGATCTGTAGAAATGTATAGAGCTGAGCACGGCACTGGGAGTTTGGGGCTTGTTGATTTTATTTTTTGCTTCCTGAAGAAACATGTACTGAGAATAAGATTTTTCCTACCCAGTGGAAGAACAAGCAGGAAGAGAGAAATTAAATCCCATAGCTTCCCCCGTCACTCATTCTCATCATGGCCTTAGAGGGACCGTGCCTCACCTGTGCTTTGGCAGCTGTACCCTCAGCTTCCTGCCTCCAGAAGTCCGTGTCCAGAGCAACCCTCTCCCTGGGTGCAAAGCCATCTAGACCGTGTGCAGCTATCCAATAAGATATACAAAAAGTGGCAAAATGTGGCTTAAATCTGCTCACCCCACAATGCGCACACACAAATCTTGGGGAATATAATGTCCATATGCTGGAGCCCACCTCTTCAGGAAAGTCTCTGTGCCCCTTCTTTCACAGCAAGGTGAAGAAGGGGGGAGTGTCTGCTACCCCTCCCCTGATGGGGCTGTGCAGAAAATGGAGGCAGGGGACACAGGGCTGGAGAGCAGAAGGCAGCGTGAGGCCATGGCTGCATTGCCTAGAGGTTAAGTAACTCTGCTGGGAATAGATTTCTGTCCCTGCTCCAAAGCAGGGACATTTTGGGTTTGTGCTGTGTTGTCAACAGCAGGAACAACTCCTTCCCAGGTACATTGGAGAAGGCAAGGATGACCACTTCCTTTAGGATGCTAGGGTTTTAGGCCTGCTTGATGAGGGTGTACCAGCCTGAGGCCTTCAAGGATGTGGGGTGGAAGCATGTTGGGGTCAGATCCCAAATGCAGTTAGGCTGAAGCCTAGAAATAAGGAACAACAGCGCTTGGGTGAGTTTAAGGTCAAAAAAAGATTATGATCCTGAAGCTAAGTGACCTCAAGGATAAGAACCTGAACAAGACTTTTCTACTCCATTTATATCTTTTCCTCTTCTTGAATATAGCCCTAAGCCCCTTTACAAAGCAGGGAAGTCCTGGTGTTTCAAGGCCTGTCCTTTCTGGAGCTTCTTTTTTTTTCCCAAAGAGCAACACAAAAACAATGTACAACACTGAAGCCCAGATGGTTTCCAGTGTGAATACGGAACATATGGAAAGGCCCCCACTCAGGAATCAGGTCCTAATATTCATCCAGGCCTGTGGTAAACACCCACAATCCAGAGGCAGGATAGCAGCTTTCCATACCTCTTGGTACCCATTTTAAAGCTTTTCTCTCTTTAAAACACTGCAAATGCTTTAACTAACAGGTACATCCCTACGGATGGTGGAGGGTGGGGAAGGTGATCACAGCAGAAGCACTAGATATGCCCGTTTTAAAGGGTATGGAAATCCATTCCACTTCCTCTAAATATGTGTGAGAGAGAAATACTGCAATACTTCTCTTCAAAACTAGACCTAAACTGTTTCTGGAAGAACAGTGGTGGCGCATGGTGTGCTGTTAAGATGGGTGCAGAGCTCCTTGCCAAAATCAATGGGGAGCTCTGTGCCAGATCAATTCCCTAATGTGGCCAGCAGCCAGCAGGAACCCATTTCCATGTGAGTCACCTACGAGACTGCAGGTGCTGGTGGCCTATGGAAAGTTGAATCCTAGCCACTAACAGCTAATGTAATCATGTTGCTTGCTCAGATCTCCTGCTGATAAATGCACCCAGTTACTCCTAACTGTCTCCCTTACAAAATAACACCTACCAGGACACCTACCTCTTCAATAGTTTTTAACCACGCTGCAGCTGTACAAGAAAATCCATTCATCAATTATAAATCAATTGAGGAAGAGAAATCTGCAGCTCGCTTGATTGCCCTTGTTGTCCGTGCAACTCAATGATCCAGTCTGCCAGATCTGTTTGTTTATATATTTATTTGTTTGTTTATTTATATTAATAATAGTAGCAGTTGTAGTGATAGTAGTCATAGTAGCAGTAGTTGTCAGTGTCTGACTGGATCATTCCTTCCTTTGTAGAAAACAAGTCTGCAGCAGTAATCCATTAGCAGAGTGATCTGCCCTCTGGTCAGAGAGAGGGAGAAAGGGGGAGAAAGAGAGAAAGACAGAAAGAAAGACAGAAATAGAGGAGGAGAGGAAGAGAGAAAGAGAGAGAGAAAGAAAAATTGATTGTATTCCACAAAAGACGATGTAGGTATGGTGGGCCACATGCAACCGTAGTCTCTAGCTACAGCTGACTACAGCCCTCCTGCTCTGATTGCAGGGGACTTCTTTTAATAGGTAACTATTCCCCAGGAAAAAGCTCTGCTCCTCCTCTCCTGTTTATGCTGTCAGTTCCCAGCCCTCTCCTTCCAAGTGAAGACTTGCATTTTGCCAGGCTGCTTTTAACAAGTAAAGCATTTACAAAAGTTTACTTCAGAGAGAAGGCTTAGGAGGGCTTGTTGCTTGATGGTGAAAAAACACAACTGCTTGGATAACAAGGAGGGAGGGCAGGCTGGAAACGTTAGAAAGACTGAAAAGGACTTCAGGAAATTTTATCCTATCTGAGAAACATAGCTGCATGCACAATCATTTGCACCGGAGAGAAGGGAATTATTATATCAACAATAATAATTATAGTAGTAATAATAATACTAGTAATAATGATAATATTAATACTAACAATAATAATAACAGCTCCAGAGGTGAGGGAATTTTTTTTATTCTCCCCTGCTGAAGTAGTTCTGCAGATATTTTTCTCCTTTATTAAACTAATTACTGTAAGCATCACAGTATGCTAGTATTTCTGGAGTAAACTACTAGCAGGACAACTGGATATTTTCCTCTTTTTTTGGTGTTGAGTGTTCCGAAGTGACTAAATTTGCCTTGTTGAGCCTTGTAAAATCCTGACTTAATCATGTAAACTTCTGTGTAAGCAAAATAGACGAAACTTCAAAGGGTCAAAAACGCTTTAGGGATTTGCGAGGAGACGCCAGCAATAGATCGTAATCTGTCTCCAGAATCCTGGCTGTATTTGTCCAAGGAACTGGTAGCAGCAAACTCTCGAAGGTAGAGATAGTGGGTTGATTCAGCCCTTATCCCCTTAGAGAGTATTGGCTTTGTGAGGCTCTAGGCAGCGCTTCAACGCCAGGGGATCTTGCCCAAACCCTCTAAAAATGAAGTACAGGAGTAATTTGAGATAATGACTTTGTAACAGGCTTGGGCAGACCTTGGACAGAAGAAGTGAGAGATGTTATCACCCCAGCATTCCTCTTAAAATGCAGTTTCCCCCCCTGCTTATTCCCAGTTAGTCAAAGCTGCATTAACATTCCATCCAGGGCTGCTAAACAGAATCTTAATTAGTCCTGATACTCTTGTGCAAGGGTTTTATTCATTGCACTCTTAACTAATGGTTGCTGTCAGAGTATTTTTTTCTTCTTTGGGTTCTTTGGGGATATCGTGTTCTGCTGCAAAGCATGACAGAAATGTAATGTGCATGCGGGGAAAAAAAAAAAAAAACCTTGCAGATCTGAAATCTTGAGGCTGAGGCTGATTCTAGCTTTGTCGAAATGTTAGGACTAATGAGAATAACTTCACCAACAGATAAATCCCTGCATCTTGTTTATCTTAAATTTTAATGGTACACGCTCTCTCATTCTTCCTCACCCGACCCCTCCCCGTGACAGAAAACATTTCTAACTTGTTAGGTTTTGAAGCAGTTCATGCATGTCTCACTAAATTTGCAATCCTCTCTATTTTGCATTAGCCACCCGTGGCTCAGTATTTAATGAGAAAGTCTGTAGGTGGAGAGAATTAACAAGTTACTAAACGGCCGGTTGCTCCGGCAGGACCTTTTTCTCTCCGTTATATCAAATTAATAACCCCGCTTTGCTGCCATTCCTCCCTCTGACACACACGTTTCTGGTTTACACGCACACACAGGTCTCTCTACGCAGCTCGCCGATTCGGACTGACTCCAGTGTCAGCAAAGCGAAACTTAGGCTCCCCTAAGTGTTGTGTATACACGTGTCATTTGATGTGAGCATCCCTCGAGATTATTTGTGGCTAGGGGCTGAATCGTGACAACGAACAGCCGCGACACACAACGCTAAGGCAAAAAAAAAACTAAAAGGAGAAGCATAGCAAGGGTGACTCGCCATCCGCATCGAACTGAAGCGACTGTTTCGTTGATCAGCCGCGGCAGAAGCCGCTATTTGCCTATTCAGCTACACCGATCTCGGAAACGGATTTATATCACTATAAATTATCCTTTCTTTCTTTCGGATTGCGGGAAGGAAATGAGAGGAGAGAAAAGAAAAAAAAAAAAGAGAGAAAAGAGAGAGAGACAACGGTGAAGTTTTTGAAACTAGGTCTGTGTTACTTAGCTGCTGTTCACCTCTGTTAAAGACTCCATCCCGTAAGCTTGCGTAACATTGATTACTCACAAAGAGTTCACAATAACTATCGTGTAGCTAAACTAATTGAGACAATCATGCTAAGTTATAGTCAGTCTAAAAGGTACTATTGATGTGGTAATGCCTATAGAAAGTCAGACATGCGACTCACTACCATTTAATTGCTCCTTTAAACCTGTTATTACAATGTTAACTGGCTTAAGTATATATTGCTGCCTTTTATTGCCTTGATGTGACAAATTAAAACGTACACTCTGGAAGCGGCATTCATTTGCGGACGGAGTTGCAGGAAAAAGGGAGCCGGGCGATGTCAAACCTGTCAGGACGAATTAATTTTAAAACTTGCATTTTGCACTGCAATTCCCACTGCAGTTTTGTTGCACGGGAGGAACATTTTATATCTAAAACATATAACTATTATATATAAGAGTATATACTCGTATTCCATCTCACATAGATCTGCCGTGAAATGAGCCCCATTGCGCTAAAAACGAAAAGTCATTTTGAGTTCCGAAACCTCGCCTAACGCTGAGTTAAGTGGAGATATGGAGGAAAGCAGGGAGGGGGCAACAGAGGAGTTTCTACCTTGGCTCGGAGCCGGGGGGGGGGGGGGGGGGAAGCTGGTAAAAGGGTGTTTTTCAGCGATTACCTCGCCTTTGGCTGCCAGGTTACTGGCCCAGAGAGGAAGCGTTACCCACGCCCCAGGACTCAGAAACAAGGCAACAGCCTGTGGGCTTCCCTTCTTGCTGCTCTTCTTCGTGATGGAGCCCTACCGAAAAAAAAAAAATAATGTAATAATAATTTCTTGCTTCCTCATCCCCAGGGCTGAGCAGGGTTCGGGATCTTTTAAACGCACCAGGATGCGCCTTTCACGCTCTGAGGAGCTGAGTCCGGCCCCGCGTGGCGGGGCGCCTCTCCCTGCGCATCCTCTGCGGGCGGCTTAGCGAGATCCAGGTAAATCTCCCCTTTACCGCACGATTGTGAAAGCAGCGAGGAGTCCCCCAGACAAGAAATACTGAGCGCCTTCTTTCCCCTTCCTCCCTCCACACTTCTCTCGAGTAAATACGTTAGGGGGTAAACCGTCCTGCTCGCCCTTGATCTCAGGGAAAGAGGTAAGAGTTACTGGCACCTTTATGGGACTCAGACCTGCTGTGGCTGCGGGAATCGTCGGCCCCCGCTAACTTTGATCGGCCTTATTCATCCCAGCTGTGTTCTATTTGTTTGTCATTTCGCCCTTTTCCTCCCGGAATCGTTATTTATAGTCTGAAAAACGAAACGCGCCGCGATTTGCCTTTACATGGACTCTTCTGCAAACGAGGGGAGACACCTCCTTCCTCCTCCCCCCAACCCCCCGGCGAGGGGGGTTGCCAAAAGAGAAGGAAAAAACTGTCTCAATCATTATCAAATCAACTTTGAATTCATTACTCCGGAGCATTAACTAATTACCAGATCAGAGAGAAGAAAAAATAAATATTCCTTAAATAACTGAAGGTAATTATAACCCTGTTGTTGACACTAACGATTAATAATTGATCAGAAGTTATACACAATAAATTGTCGATTTATCTCCCTATAAAAATGCACATACTTATTACTTTTTATCCTGGGCGATTTTTAAGACCTCGGGCACCGATTGTATCCACACAGCCGCGATACGAAGAGTAGTACGACTATTTCTTTTCTACATTTTTTTTTCCTCCTAAATATTGGGGAATATTTTGAAATCCCCCGTCAAGGATGACACAAGCCCGGGTGGCGCAGAACTGACTTTCCCTGACAGGATGTGTTCTTGCATTTCCAAGGAGCGCGGGGACGGGCTGAGAACTCCTCTCCTCCCTTTCTTTCCTTTGAGTTTCCAAATGCCCAAAGGAAAAAAAATTAAAAGTGGCCACCACCGAGGCAAAGCGGCTGCATCCCTCCGTTCCTGGATTTTGCTCGGAGAAAAGTGTAGCAGGCTCGGCTCGGATTGGTTGTGAAATGGTGGCATTTCCCCGTGAGTCACGGCTGGGGGCGGAGGGGGGTAGTGCCACGGGTCCAGATTGCGGGAGCCTGTCTGCAACCTCGGCCAGGGCGCTTACAGGTAAAACGCTCCTCCAGAGCCTGCCTGCCTCCAGATTGCTGCTTGCAGCTCCGAGCTGCCAGCGGATCGCGCTTTCCCTCTGTAGTTTTAATAAAGACTCTGCTTCAGAGTCGCCGAGCAATAATCAGGGATTAGATGCATGGATGCTTTGAATATTCACCGTGGATCCCTTTGTTTCTTAACTTATTTTGTTGCCTCTCTTTTATTTCTTTAGAAGGCGGGAACATACCTGAATTATTAGTTAATGGTTTAAAAACAAAGAGGTGAACTTCATATTACTTAATGTACAGTATTACTGCTAATAACAATATTTTACCATCATTATTCAGTTCCTACAATTGAAAGGCTCTTTTCGACTAACTGGATCGTGAGAAGCCTGCCCAAGTAAGCCTGCCCACCTGAGAAATGTCTGAACACAGAAGGCAACGAATCGACCGATACGTAAAATCCGCCTCTCTTTTTTTTATTTGATTTCCCCCAAAGCTGATCAGCAATAAAATCTTTCCGGTATCGATTACATCCCTGCCACGTTTCCTCAGCGGCGCGGTGAGTCTGAACCGCCGTTAAGTGAGATGTAACATGTGACGGAGGCAGAAACTTTCAGTGATGAGAGGGTTTTGATTTTTTTCCCTCATGAGGCTGGGCAGAGAGGGACCACGATGGAGCCGGCCAGGCAGGGCAGGGCAGCTCCGCTGCGGGCTGCTCCCTCTCCTGCTCCTCGTAACCGTGCTACCACAATCCCCCTGTCGGAAGTTAACTGACTGTCCGTTAGGGATATGGTGCCGCCAGGTAGGGGTAAATCAGATAGTGCACCTTGTTTCTTCACCTGAAAATCACCCTCCCGCCCAAAACCACCCTGCTCCGCTTGTGGACGTTTGGGAAGGCAACCCTCATTTCTTGTTCTTGGTTTTGTTAGTGTTTTTTTTTTTTCCCTGCACTCTCCCTCTCTCATGCAGGGGCTAAGCAGGTCGGTGGCCAAGATGCAAACGAAACGGGGAGAGAAACGCAGGCGCCCATTGCGCTTTGTATTAACTTTCCTCTTGTCCCTCCAAACACGAGGTGGTTTGCAGCAGCAGTTCCTACGTCTATCTGTCGGTCTATCTGCTTGCTGCTGGCCCGGACTACGAGTTACCTCCGTCCCCATCCCTTCCCCCAGTCTCCAACCAAACAAAGGTGGGCGACGCTTTTTTTTTTTCCGCTCTCAAAGGCAGTTGTGAGCAGCTTTCTGAAACAATAACTCTCTTATTGAGAACAAATGTTGACATTTGCAGGAGTCTAGGAAAAAAGCAGCCCAGGAAGTGCAAAGTGGAAAGCTACCCTCTTCCTATTTGACGACAGGACCAATTCCTTCGGGATCCCACCTGAGATTAAAGACTGAATTTCAATAAATCAGCTCTAATGAAACCTCCGGCCCTGAAAAGGGGAGGGGTTGTCTTTCTCGCTCCGAAACGAGCACAGAAACGAGGGGAGGAGGTTGGGGAAGAGGGAATAAATATAGAAAGGGGTGTGAGGTTTTAATCCCAGCGGGCTGATTAGCATCGTTATGAAATAAAAAATACACAAAATAATGTATTTTGTCGTTCGTCCTTCTTTCTTGGTATAATGAAATAATCGCATTGTTTGTGCCAACAATCTAGTAAGGTTACATTTTTCTCCTGCTTTCAATTTTGATTATTAAATATCAGATGACTTTGAATATGCAGTCCTTGTTTGTTAATTTCTTGTTTAAAAAGTAAGTTTATTTGCCAAATCATTTGGGTGTCACCCATCTGCATCTATGAACCGTTCGTGAATTTCTCAGAGGATGAGAGAAACCCAAGTCCATTGGGTTTTGCATACATAGTGAATACTTAAAAGCGAGTTTTCCAAGTCTTTCTACTTTTCTTTCCAGAAAGAAATCCAGGTCTAAATACTAGCGAGGGTGGGTAAATTATGGAAATCTTTTATAAGTCTTTGGGCGTATAAACATCAAAGGAATGTCGTTAGCCTTTTTTAATCTCTGGCACAGCTTTTGGTTTTTACCAATTGAAATATACACATTGTGTCCAACAGAGACCTGGAACGTAAAACGTGGGTGGTGGGGGTGGATGGAATAAGAGCAAGAGCAGGGACAAGAAAGTTAAGGCATCTCCCTAGGCAAAAAAATAGAGCATTCCTTGAAATCTACCTAAAGTCCATGGTAAAGACAGTCAAGGATGATTACAGTAAACAGTAGTATCTATCACATGAAAAGTTGGAGGTGAAAAACCTGAATTAATTCTTAGCTGTTTGTCACACCGCACGCAGATACAACTACATTTTACCTCCGTGAAAAAAAAAAAACAGGATGTAACTGGAGTGAAGAAGCATCATTCTACAATCAACATAAGCAGATGAGTAGGCCTCCAGCTACAAAGATCTTCAGTGTTTTATATTTAGATAGATGAATCTCAGCATTTTCCACAATTACAATATTAATTTATGCCCTATCAGCTGAAAAATACACACATTTTCTTAATCAGTTAGACATCTTTATGAGGGCAAAATACGATGGGGAAGGGACCGGATCATAGGAATTGTCTGTGTATTTAAGAAAAACATCTTCCTTTCCCTCTATTTAATATAATCACGATGCATTTCCTGACTCCAGTCTACCATCACTCTTTATCCAGTTAACATTCCCAAGGCTCATGCCTAAAGTATCTAAGATCACTTTCAAATGCCCTTTCTAACAAGACCTGAGCAAGAGGCCACTAATTTTCACTGAACAAAAAGCCACTGGAGAGAGATCCGTTTGTCAATATCAACTGGTCCAGCAATTTCCCATCTTCAGACACATCGGCCTATCTGAGCTGGCAGATGTTTAGACAAGATTTTATAAATTGTTCAATATCAGACCATAATGAACCCCAACTGACCATTCCAAAGCAGCTAAAAGCATTCAGGATCTCCCCTGCTGGGATCTAATAATGCTCTCACGCTGGAACATTATTAATCATGGAATAAAATAGATGAGCCTCTTGAAAAATAAGTGTATGATTGATTAAAGGGCAATCTAAGAAGCTATTATTCTTGTTTTATAACCGTAAGTTATATTCACTCAATTTATCTTTTGGAGAAAATAAATGATTGTTCGTTTCTTTTCTGAAATTATAATATATGAAGTTTCCCATTATTGTACTAAAAATTAAAATGATTAGTTAGCTGATTTTATGAGCCCAATCAAAGTGGATTTCCAATCCAACTGTAAAGATACAGTTTACTGATATAAAGAAAAAGAGGGAGAATAATAAAAAACAGGAATTAGACTTCTTTATGTTTTCTTTTTGCATATTTTAGACAGAAGCGGAAAGAAAATAGAAATAAGCTGTATCTGATTATTTTTTCCACTGGAAATGATGGATTTAAAGAATGTTAATGCAAATAAAGAACAACTTCACACCCAACGTAAATAGTTTATAAGAAACATGCATGTATTCACATCACTCTGTCTATGAATATGCATGTGCATATACAAATACATATTTGCACACGTGTGTATTTAAAGCTTAAGTATAACAGGACAACACAGAAGGAATTAATTTATGCAAAGTATATCTTTGCAACATAGTTAAATTGCTTACTCATTTTATGGTCTATGCTCTACTAGTGAAATTACAGCTTTCATCATCTTCAAAATAAAAGATAATTATTTGGGGGGAAATGAATGAAAAACACCGTATTGTTGCAGACTAGTCTGTTTTTATTTACAATTAGAGATATAAATTAGTAAAGAATTCTTGTTAAACAACCAAAGATTGTATAACCATCAACGTTTCAAATAAAAACCAGGCAAAATTTATTTACAAAAAGTTCAGATTCCATTGCAATACAACTTGCATAAATTACTAGAAGCTTTATATCGTTACAAAAATAAATATCAAATTTGTTTCCACTTTGTAGGGACTCAAGTTCTCCAATCACATCTTTATTATCTCTACTGTATACATCTTTTACAAATAAATTTTACAATAAATCCTACCACACCTATTGAATATATACCGTGGCAATGAAGTGATCGATTCAAGATATCCTGAGAAAAACAGATCTGTTTTCAAAAGTCACACATACATTGGGGAAACTATACTATACCAGCGAACTCACATACGTCCAACAAAACTCTGGTTTAATAATTAGAGTCGGAAGGTTTAATAGTGCTCTGTGGTCTTCTTTTATACAGTGGCACAAGATGTGATCCGGATTTAGAGATTTGTTATATATATTAGCTCGGGGAGAGATGATGGCTTGCTGACTTTTTTTCAAAGCAATTGTGACACCTACCTGTGGACCAAGGAAAAAACCAGATCATCCAAAAAAATCCTTCAATTGCACACTAACACCATTAAACTGAAAAAAAAAAAGGAAGTAAGGCAAAATTTTTACTCGTCTAATTTCTCCAAATAAAAGAATTAGTTGAAAAATATTGGCATGGCGATTTTTTTGTTGTTTAGTCAGCCCTCAATAGTGGACATATTAAGAGTGCCGTTGCTAGCTAGGCAAGAGTCAATTCACGGATAACATATCCTGCTTAAGATGCACGTCGATCTCTAATAATTGTTCCTTTTTAATACATGGTTACTGCGTAGAAGCCTCACACGGAAAGCCCAATTGTAGCACTGCCACATGAGCACAAACACTTTATTTCTAAACAACAGCACCTTCAAAAAGATTTTTTTCTAAAGCTTTCTTTCTGCAACATTTAAACACACAAGCAAAGAGTAAGCAAGATGAGGGAACTGTCGAATCTGAGCTTAAAATGAAGATAAATCCGAAAAAGAAAACCCATAACGAGAGATTTGAAAATGCAGGGGAAAAAAAGAAAACAAGTGTGTCTTACTTCGTAATCAGACTTTTAAGTAATGAAGCAAGAAATAAACGTTAAGCAAGTCTAGATCTGTGCAGTATGTCTTAGACCTGATGCCAAATGATCAGTGTAATAGAAAATGTTCTCACTTACTTGTATTGCTGTGTGATTGCACTTCTATAGGTATGGTTGTACTCCTACTGTGCAGACTTCAGTGGGATCTGTCAAAATATAACCGTCAGTTAGTCACAGGACACAGCCAGCTAACTAGATTATACAGTGTGTCTAGGTCTCAACTCTCACCCGTGCAGAATTCATAGCCAGGTCGTTTAAAAGGTTAGCCAGTATTTTACAATTGCCCATTATCTCGCGTATTTTGTTAGAATAAGCTGACAATTATCTTAGTGCAAAACTTTTTCGAAAAAAAATTAACCTCTACAACAGTAAAAAATGTTACTCTCCACGTAATTTCACGTTCAATGTCAGCAATTACGTGAACACAAAGCTGCAAAAAGAACTTGAGAATACTGGGAAAAAAAAAAAAAAGAGCAAAACCAGTTTGTCGGAAACAGAAAAAAAAAAACAGTCCGTGACATCACTGTTCCCTGGATAGCTTCGTGTGCAGTTTTCCTTCTGCAAATGACTTTTAAAAGCTGTGCCTGCAGCCCGTGAGACTGATCTAAAAGTCATCTCTTACATTTCCTCTCTCAGTTCTTAGAGGCAGGTCTCGGTACAAGGGCGACATGCCGTTTTTAATCCCCAGTTTCTACCATTGCCCACCTTCACCCGGGGGTGGTAGCGGTGACAGTGCTCTCACTGTCTTCTCTGGAGAAGGTTTCGGTATTTATGCAGTGTCTAAAGGACTTGTGTGGGTAAGGGAAGGAGGGTGAGGGAGAAGTGGGGAAAAAAGCGGCAAAACCAAGGCACCTACCTTTCTTAGAATCATAACTAGAGGGCCTGTAATGTTGTTCTAGCTGGTTAGTGATCGTTTTCAAAGAGTCACTGCTCTGCTTGTGGACAGAGTTGGCATTTAGGACAGTCTGACTTAGTCCCTCGTTTGAAGCCACTGCTGCAGTGTTGTATCTCAGAATTCCCTGGCTCTGCAGTGCGTTAAAGTTCCCATAGTTTGTATAATTGCTATAAAAAGGTGAGGTGTAATAAATATGCCTCCCCAGGAGGGAGGAGGGCGAGTAGGCAGCGCTGTGCGGGGCGGAGGCGGGGGTGGCCGAGGAGAGCGGCGCAGGCTGGCAGCTTTGACCCAGGGGCTGCTGGCTCTTGAGGTCCGAGGTGGCGATTTCGGCTAGCGACCAGAGCTTGGGCTTGCTGGCCGGCGTCGGAGGCCCGGGCGAGGCGCGGCCACCCAGCGCCGCCTTGCTGGCGCTGCGGGCGGCGTCGGCGTGCGGGTGGCCGAGGAGCGGGGCCTCTACAGCCGTCAGCGGCGAGGAGGTAGCAGGCTTTGCCGGTGGGTCGCGCTCCCCGCCGCCGCCGTCGTCCTCTTCCTCGTCATCCTCCTCCTCTTCCTCGTCATCCTCCTCTTCGATGTCCTCGTACTTGTCCTTACACTCCGACCCCGACTCGCAGAGGGGGTCACCCGCTCGGCAAGGCAGCTTTTCGCCGTCCGACTCGGCGGAGCAAGAATGGTCCGTCAGGGAGTCCACTTGCAAGCTGATCCCTGCAAGAGCCCGCCGGGCACAGAAAGGCGAGGTCAGGGAGGGGGGATGCAAAAGAGAGAGGGCGAAAAGCAAGCACCGGCACCGCGGCGGGCAGGGAGACGCTAGCCATCCCAGGTTTTACCGTGCAACCTCTTTTCCAGGAGCATCCATCCTGGCTCCGCTGCCGTACCCGCACCGTACGGCCTGCCTCCTGCACAGCGACCTCCGCCCGCCGCCCCCCGCCCTCCCCGGCCGCTGGCACCGGCGCAGTGACAAGTGCCGGAGCAGGGGGGTAGGACACGTTTTGGGGTCGCTTCTATTAAACGCCGCATTCCTCTCCCCCCCCCCCCCCCCCCAGCCCCCCCCAGCCCCCCCCCCCCCTCTTCCGCTTCCCCACTCCCTGGGGGGGGTGCGACAAGGCACCACCCTACCGCGGCCGCGGTAGCCCCGTGCCCACCTTCATCCTCTGCGGAAGTTTCGTTGCTTTCGGGCATCTTCTCGGAACTTTCTTCTTTACTCCTCGCCCCGTCGCCTTCGTCGTCGTCCTCGTCCTCGCTCTTATTCCGCGGGGCCCAGGTCATCTTATTCTCCTTTTTGAGCCGCCGGCGGGCGTTGGCGAACCAGGTGGAGACCTGCGTGAGGGTCATCTTAGTGATGATGGCCAGCATGATCTTCTCGCCCTTAGTGGGGTAGGGGTTCTTGCGGTGCTCCTGCAGCCAGGCCTTCAGCGTGGCCGTGGCGTCGCGGGTGGCGTTTTTTCTATACGCGGGGTCGTTGAGCTGGTAGGGGTAGGCAGGGCTGCCGTATGGGTGGTAGCTGATGGCTCCGGTCATCCCCGTCGTATGGGCGTCGTAAGGGGAGCCCTGGACAGAACAAAACGATGGGATTGGCAGTTTGTTATTGCTGATAGCCATTAGTAAGTTGTCAAGGCGAGATCGGTTGGTTGTATTTGTATTTCCCCGCGATGATGTCTTGTATCCATATTCTATGAGGGGCAGAAGCAGCACCCAAAGGCCATTAAGTGGCGATTTCTCCCTCACCCCCAACCTCCTCCCAGTACACAGACACAAGCACAGGCGCTTAAAATCGCCGATGTTTCAACCTTACTATTTCCAGCTCCTTGTAATTGAATATTTCCCAATATAATTTTGAACGCGCAAGCATTTTAAAGGCCCTACAGGTAGTGTCTTGATATCTACATTTCTCTCAAAGCTTCAAAAGGTGTTTCCTTTTTTGTTATAGAAAATACAACAAAGCCGCCACTTAGCAATTCACTGCACTAATGCATTGCAAATCCAATTTGCAAATCAGAAGATATGCAGCGTTTCGAATTGTTCAAATGCGATGTAATTAGCATTTTAATTCGCCCTTTAACGTTTAAATTGCGCTTATTTAAGTCTGCATATTGCAAGAAAAGTTAAAGTTATCGCTAAGGAACTCACTAACTTTCTGCACGTCCCTGAATCCCACAGATCGGTGAGTCACAGTCGCAACATTACCCAATATCCCGCACAGTTCACAATCTCGCTGCAACTTCCAGCCACTCGCCTACCGCTTCTCAACAGGAAAAACAACCCAGCGAGATCCTCCGATCTTTTATACCACCCCGAATAAAGACTGCACGACAATTTATGCACCGTATTTTAAAACAGAAAACAAGTAGCTTCCCTGACACTTTCCAGTGAGAGTATACTACCCCGCTGCCATCCCCTCTAAGGATCTCGACAGCGGCTCCAATCTTAAATTCCGGGCACAGGTCTTTGTGTGTACGGACTAGATACGTGTCTGACTGTGTGTGTAAAACTATATAGCCATCTAGTTGTGTAGTTTACTTATATAGTTTATGGTTTTATTTATGTAGTTTATGCACGGAATACAAACGCAAGAAATTGCAAACGCTCATTTTAACTAATAAGAAAGTGAAATCCCAAACTGCGTCCACCACAACCATTTTGGGCTTAAGCGAAGCTCACAGATCGCAAACAGATGCTCCTTTTCATTCCTAAAATCCAGTTAAACCATTAGCACAAAACACACTGAAAGTAAATAAAACCACACGGGGATAAAGCCCGCAGAGCCTCTAAACACCTACTTAAAAAGAAAGGAAAGAAAACAGAGAAAAAGGAAAAAAAAAAAAAAGAAAAAAAAAAAAGAAACCCTCCCCTATCCTACTACAGCGAAAAGGAAATAAAAAAAGAGAAAGCGAGGAGGGGAGGGGAGACTGAAAGCATTCAACCCAACTGACTGAGACGATCTCTATTTTTTTAATCAGGGCGCCCGCATGGCTCTTCGAACCGGGGTGCGAGCCCGAATTCTCTGCCCGCCGGCACGGTGCTCGGCTGGGGAGCCGAGCGAGGCGGCGCCCCGGCCACAGCTCCAGCCCCGGCCCCTGCCCGCCACTCAGCTCCGTTGCCGCCCGGTTCAACGCGTTCTCGCCAGCCCTGGCCGGGCTGTGAGGCGGCGCTCAGTGCGGAGCGCGGCTGCGGCGTCCGCAGCGCGGAGCCGGCGGCGGTGCGGGGCGGCGCGGTGTCGGGGGCTGATGGTGAGTGTGTGAGAAGAGAGGCTGAAGGTGATGAGGATGAGGATGCGGATGCTAATGAAGAAGGAGAGGATTTCTCTTCGGTAGTTACCATGTAGGAGGGGAATCCCGTGGCGGGGTCTGTGGAGTACTGGAGAGGGCTGGTGAAGCCTGTGGCCGCCGCCTGGGCGGTGAAAGCTGCCGATCCCGGGTAAGGGCTGAACGCCGATCCCGACGAAGACCTGGCCAGCTCCTCGCTCCTGGGGGCCGCCAGCGCTGACGCCCCGTACGCCGGGCAGGAGTACAGAGCCAGCGAACCGGGGGGCTGATAGAGGTAACCCTGAGGATAGGACATGGCTCGCAGTGGCGTGCACAGGAGCAGGGAGGGGGCGAGGGTGACCGGCCCTGCTGCTGCCGCTGCTCCTGGCGCTGCTTTCGTGCTCTCCCTCTCTCTCACCCTCCCTCCCTCCCTCCCTCCCTCCCTCCCTCTCTCTCTCTCTCTCTCTCTCTCTCTCTCTCTCTCCGGTTGGCTCTGTGCAGTTATGTAGAGAATCAGAATTGTTATATGCTCCCCCCCATGCGCACCCAGTCAGAATGAAAACAAGCAGGAGGGGAAAAAAACAAAAGAACACCCCCAAAAAAGGGAAAATAAATCGAGCGGTCAGAAATCTAACAGGGAGGGGAAGGGCATCTGGGAAAGACGGAAGAGGAGAGGGTTAATCAAAAGAGAGAGAGGGAAAGGGAAACAGAGGGGAGAGGGGGAGTGAGAGAGAGAGAAAGAAGCGAGCCCCCGAAATCAGAAAAGTGGCTGCTGCATATAGAGTTCTCCCAGCTAGCCAGCCAGCTCCCCCAGCGCCTGCGAGCCTGTAATTTTGGGGGAAGTATAGAGTCTGAAGTGAAGAGTTGAGGGAAGGAGCACTCGAGTTTCTGAGGGACATTGGAAAGCAGAGCTGTCCGTCACCGCCGCTCATCTGCATAGCGCGGCGGGCCCGCCCCCTCCCGCTCCGGCCCCGTCTACTCCCGCGGCCGGTAGGCAGGCGAGGAGGCAGGCAGGCAGGCTTTGTAATGCAAGCCAGTCTCTCCGCCCGAGAGCACGCTGCTGAAGCCAAGCGATGATACTGCTCATCAGCTCCTCTCTGGACTCGCGGAGCCATGAATACTCTTTCGCACACTCTCCATTACACTCCCGCTCCCTCTTTCTGTATCCACGCGGGGAACAAAAAAGCGGGCGTGTTATGAATATATGCATCCCTTCACACAAGCGCTCGCTGTACGCATGCACACGGATCGTAGTTGTGTGCGTTTGGACTCGTGTGGGTAACGCAGGGGCCAGGCTGGACGGAGCTGGGAAGCGTACGAGGGAAGAGCACTTTCTAAAAGTACTGCCCTATATGGTAGGAAAGAAGAGCAACTGCTGGAATCAGCAGATCCAGGATCGCACTGTTCCTGGCAGCGACGGCTTTACAGATTTATAAGTTGCCACAAACAATCAAGGTCTAGTCATGGAGCGCGTTTACACATGAAGGGGGAAAAAAACCCCGCACTCATCGTTCTTTCATTTCTATTCTTCCAGGTCTTGTGCGTGGGGAAGAGGCCCGACTGGCTCCTTGCGGGGGGCTAGCTGCCTTCCCTCCTCCCTTCCCCCCTTTTCAGATAAATCTCCTGGAATATGATCACGATGTAATTAATTTTCCAAATAACGTAATCTCTTGCCCTGCCCCCCCCCCCCCCCCTTCCCCCCATCACTGGCCATCAGCCATTGCTTCCCCGGGAGGACGAGGATCTTTTCTTCTCAATGGAGACATAAGTAAATACATACATATGCGTCTTCTTTTTTTTTTTTTTTTTTTTTTTTTAATGATTGGTCTTAGAGGGACCCTGCAGAAATGGGCGAACTGCCCTCACTTGAGCCCTAGCCGTGTCTCCCCTCCCCGCAACGATGCAGGGGTTCTCCCCTCCTGGCCCTCCTCTGCAATTCCCCAGTCCCCGCTCCCCTGAGGGCACTCCTTTGGGCCCTGCCTGTCCCATCGAGCAGTTGCCGGTGGGTCGAGGAGCTCTAGGCCGCTCTGCACCTCCTGCCCCGCACCTGCGCCACGCACCGCTGCTGCCCGGGTGGGGCAGGATGAGACCGGAAGGTAGGGACGGGGCTGCCGGGGCAGCAGGGCTCGAAGCCACCGCGCTTCCCGCAAGCCCGCCACCGCAACTGCACCAGCATGCCAGCCTGGGACGAGCCGAAAAAAAACAAAACCCAAACCAACCCCAAATCTGTTTAGGCGCTCACTAAAAACAAAACAAAACAAACAAACAAACAAAAAAAAAGAGAGGAAAAAATATTCATCAATCCGTGTGTTTTATTTTTCCAGCATCTCTGAGTAAGGAACTCTCCCATATTTAACCAACTGAAGTCATTTGACGTTTGCGGCTGACTTCCTCATAGAATACCTAATGTAATTTCAGATAGGTAGGACGGGGAAAAGGCATCTGACGGGGTAGTCGGGGAATCGTCTAGCCACCGAATGAGGTGAGATGGCAGTAGCTGAAGAACTGCGGGCTGGCAGGGCAGCCTATTGTATTAACATTTAAACATGCAGCTCATAACAACAACAAAAAAAATCACTTCGAAAGCCGTTTTAAGAGCCTCGCGGACGCGGCTGGGAAAACGCCGTATGGAAACTGCGGCCAGGTACCGGGATGCGTGTACTGTCTGAAGCAATCCGAGCTTTCCATTTTCTTTTTGTATCTGATTTTTTTTTTATTTC
Source organism: Tapera naevia (assembly GCA_033556795.1). Taxonomy (NCBI): domain Eukaryota; kingdom Metazoa; phylum Chordata; class Aves; order Cuculiformes; family Neomorphidae; genus Tapera; species Tapera naevia. Next base: position 17,937,510 of record JAUMJJ010000036.1, read on the forward strand.
CTTCCCTGTCACTCTTTCTCCCCAGCGAAACCCGCATACCAGTTTACCCTTGCCCCTGCACGCATCAGTAGAGGTCTGGCCACCAGACATACCGGATCCTGATCTATCAGTTGGCCTGTAGAAAAGGCAATCCTTACAAAAAAAAAAAAAAAAAAAAAAAAACCAAAACAGGTGAGGGGGAGGAGGTCAACACCAACAGGTATTTCTTGTCATTAACTCCCAACTTCCTGATAAGAGAATGATAAACAACTGGTAAACTCAGTGCAACAGATTACAGGAAAGACATTTACTTCCCTGGTGATTAATGCGCATATATTAAATAAAAATAGAAACTTTAAGAACAAGAGCTTTATATAAAACACATTCATATTTCAGAAGTTGTATGGAATAATCGATATCACGCGATTACATCTGAATAGTCAATTCCTGTGTTCTGCAGTCCGATTTCTAAGTATATAAGCTCTGCTTCTGAACGGAGCAGCAGCTGGAGAGCTGAGAATACAAAATTAATTATAACATTATAAAGTCATACATGAATCCCTCTAAGTCAACCTGCATGCCTTGCAAAATATGCTGTACTCTTTGCATTTTCATTTGGGAAGACAAGTCTGTTATTTTCCAGCCAGAGTGGTGTGTTTATCTACGCGAATTGATTGCTTTTAGTTCGTCCTCGTCAATAATTAGCGGAACAATACAGATTGGGAATACAATGGCCGTTGTGTTTACATTATAACAAGGGATTAATGCTATTAAGTGAGTGTTACAGTTATGACCTGGGAAGAGTACTTAAATAAATACCGTGTTCCCAGGAGAATTTATGTAATTCCGTTCAGAGTGTGTGTAGATACGCATACACATAAGCACACACGAGAGATTCAAATCTCCATATATATCTAAAGACATATACATATGCTATTCACACTAGGTATACATGCTCGTCCGTGTAAAATGTAGGTGCTATCTTCGCCTCCATCTGCGTGACTTTCCACTAGGAAAAAATACTTATGTTATTTCGGTGGGAGGAATGCTTAAATCAGGAAAAAATATTCCCCTTCCCCCAAACACAAAGAGCAACAGATTACATTTCTGATGTTTTAATTTGTGCAGTCCAAAAATATTGTTTTATATACTGAAACGGGGTTAATTTCGCAATCAGAGATTAATGGAGTAAAATATTATCATTTCAAAAGACAAGTTCTTGCGTTCATTTGCATAATTTTTGTATGGCTTCAGAAAGGAATAGATTTACCCACTGCAAGGGGATGGTATGTATTTTATTACAAGTACACCACTAATTTGACTCTTCACACTGTGTAGAACGAATAGCTAGTGGGGTGATTTAAATATAGCTGGCGAAGTCTTTGCGATAAACAAACTAGAAAACTGTGTCAATAGCGTTTTCAAATGTCGGTCAGTGTACATGACTGTATTTAACTTCTTCTCAGAGTTATTTCTGTTTGATTTGAATGCCCTTCGCAGGGAAGAGGTTTTTGCATCTGACTGGCTCCACTGCTGAAATCTGATTTTCCCATAGTACTACCCCTTACTACTAAAAAGCCGTCTAACTTGTACTGTTAAAGAGTAGAATGGTGTTACACGCACTTTTTATTGGGAATTACTGTGGCAAATTAACATGCTTGCACAGCGACATTAAGGCTTTACACACTGCATTTTTTTATTTGACTAATCTACTCGTTAGTTCAGCGTTTGCCTTCTCAGATTTTAAGCGATGGTCTCTTCTTCTCTTCTTTAATTCTGCTTGCTCCAGTACAGTTGAGAAGGTAGTGAGACACACCATCACTACCCTCCTCCCCTCCGCAACCCCCTGCCCCTTTTCAGCTATTGCTCATTGCCGCCCTGGGAGACAGGTTATGCGGTTTGTCATTTATTAGCTACATCTCCTTACACTCGTGACAGAGGCTGAAGTTTTCGGGCGAGTGAAGTTGAAAGCCACGTCTGAGGGGATGGCAATTCCTGCCCCTGCTGCTGGAGAGCTTGCTGCGAGCAGTGACTGCCTGCCTGCCTTTGCCCAGCACTCGGGTGGCTGCCTGGTGGCCATTCACTCAGGCCCCCGCTCCATTCGGTTTTATTAAGGTAATAGGAAAAAAAAAAAAAAAGTATGTGAAAGAAATCTTTCGCTGTCTCAGGAGGGTTCCCTGTGGCCCGGAGAGGCTCACACGCCTATTACCGGGACAATACCAATTACGCAATTGTCTTGACACCGGTCGCAACAACTTTTAAAGCAGAGTGAAGTGGAAGGGTTCGGAGATGTAACACACTGCGCAGCAGAAACAGTTTCCTGCGACATAACCACACAATGGTCTGGGAATGCTTTCTCCTTTCTCCCATGAAATGGGGGCCCGCCAGCATCTCCTGGAGACAACGACATGAAATAATAGACTATTGTATTTAAAAATAACAAATGACACACGCACACTGTGCAAGCGGAGTTGTCCAGTTTTCTGGTAAAAGGAGCCCGGTTTACGAGGCTCTTTCAGAGCAAAATGCTTTGCAGGAACTACCCGGTGAGTTGGGCGAGCCGTTCCGCCATAGATCTGCTCACAGGGTTAAAGCAAAGAGAGGAAAAAACAGCAAGGGAGAAAGAAGTTTTCTTTCCCCATCTTCAGCACAAAAACTTTAGTTCAAGCCGTGTGTGGAAGGGGGCGCTGTGGCAATGAATTCCCCAGCGCTCCCGAGCACTGGCAGCGTAATTATTTATGTAAGCTCCTTCCCGAGGGTTTCTTTTCATATTTCAGTCACTATTTTTATTGACAATATTATCTAACTGTCGCCCCGTGATACCTGCACTAAAAGGTGGACTGTACGCAAGAGTTATGGTATTATGGTCACTTCTTTTCCCCTTATGCCAGGTTTATTTATTTATTTTTTTCTCCTTTTTGGTTCTACAGGAGCGGAAGAGTGTTTTTCAAAATACACTGCAAGAAGGATCTGCCCAGGGGAGCACTGAGGTTTTAGGCTACTTTCTATAACACGTAAATGAGCACAATTTATGAAATGTGCACCTTGTTTGTAGGTTCTTTTATTTTTTTTTTTTCCCTGGGGCTCCTTTGACTTCGACGTTTTGCACTAATAACTGTCCTCGTCTTTACAAAGATTTAGCTCTCCTATTTTCGAACGTTTTGGGGGGGAGGCAGTGTTAAATAAAATTAAAAAAAAAAAGAAAAAGAAAACAAAACAAAAGCGGGTCTCTAACAAGCAGATCTGAGGCTTAGAAAAGTTCTTTCCCATGTGTCATACTGTTATTAAGAGTCTTAATCATTTTCTGCTTAGGGAAATATAAGCAAATACGTATCCGTAAGCATAAGATAAAAGTCCTCCAAAGCTGTCCTGGAGCCTGCTATTTTCACCTGAAAAGCAGGCAGTGTTTCTCAGGGAGAGAACAAGTGTAAGATCCACAGGTGGCACAGTCCTCTTTCTTAAGGGGGAAAGAGAAACAAACAAAGAAAAATAAATTAAATCGGTGTATCCTATTTTTTTTGAACGAGCCACTCATGCGGTGGAGGCAGAGAGGTTCGGTGGCACCGCCACTCGCTCTCGCGGCGCAGCTGCTGTTCCCCACCGCTCCTCTCCCCTGCGCAGCCGCGCGTAGCTGCCCTGCGGAGCCGCGGGCAGGTCCGTCGGAAAGGGAAAGAGCTGGCTCTGGGTGGGGGGATCAGACCGGGGAAAGCAGTTCCCCATCCCCGCCCCGCATGGTGCTGGGCGAAGAAGGGCTTCCCATCCCCCATCTCCGGCTCCGCTGGAGCCAAGCAGTCAATAGCACGTCTTTGCCTCTGGATTTTGTACTCGGCGGGCGTGTTTTGGAAGGATTGCTTCGGAGTTAATGGATGGGCTGAATCCCTTCAGCGCCTGTTACGCTTGTAAAGTGAGTGATGGACAGAGTAAAGGAGAAGCGGGACGGTTAAGCGGATGGGTTGCTTTATTTTAAGGGCTCGCTTTAAAACTGTTTCTTCAGACACAGGAACAGCGAACAAGTAGGTTTGGGCACTTTGGTGCCTAAGGAGCACTGGTAGGCAGGCTCCTGGGAGCGCTTCACCCAGAGCAGATGTGTATAAACGGAGTTCTCCTACTGGTCCTTCCTCATACTTAGGCCAGCAGTGAAGAAATGTGCTGTCAAATTAAAATTGTTCTAGGCAACTTTGAAGTCACTCTACCAGATCCTTTCCCCTTCTTGTAATTGCCATCATCTGTTTGATTGCTGCTTTTAACACTAGAGAGCACCTGTTCACCTGCTTTGTGCTTTTCTCTCATTTATTCACCTCTGCCGGTGTATATGTGTATGGGTATCATTCATTTGTAGAACCAGAAGCACATTTCTAAATCAATCCTAGATCATTCTCAAACCAGAAATTCCTACTTTCTCTAATAAATAACCTTCCCGAACAATGAGATGGCTTTCTATATGTTTAAAGCTATGTAGTTTTCTTTCTTAGAGCAATCAACTATCCTGACTATCTGCTAAAGAGTTATTTGAAGTTGTTGCTATATTTCCAAAACTAGACAGAAAAAATGTAGTCATACTCAGGAAAAAGATTACATATTCATGTGTTTAGTGATACCATGAGGTATTAAACCAAAATCTATTTAAAATTGATGCAGCATAGTCCACAAACATTCAAGTAGTTTAATAATAATTTAGCATTTTCTTCCATTGTTTGGTAGAGTCAAGGGCAAGGTAAGTTATTAATTTCATATTTTTCCTTTAAATTGATGCTATTTCTAAATAAATCTTGAACTTCCAGTGTTACTTGCATTTAGTTAAGAAATTACTATAAAATTCTTCTTTTTATTATTCTTTACCTTCACAGTTTACTCCAAGTTAGAATCTTTGAATTTGAGGGGAAGATTTTTCACAGTACAACTCATTCATACATAAATGATTAACAGGAAAAAAAATCAAATATTACTTAGAATACTATTATGAGCAAAAAACACATAACGCTATTTCTAACTGTTAAAAGAATGCTACCTGGGTTATTCATATGGTCTCACTGCTTTTCCTGATTTTGTAGCAATGCTTGAGTAGGCTGCAAATTGAACCAAGTTTACAACTTTCCTTCATATCATGTAAAGTAAGGGCAGACAGACCATCTTGACTCTAGCTTTTCAACCTGTAACTGCTGATTTGAAGACACTTTGGTCTGGGAAAGGCTGGTTGCCAATTTACCAATGAGAAGTCTAAACACATGCACTTTGCTCATCATACATATGACTCATTTCCATCAGCAGGAGCACAGAACGAAAACTAGCTGAAAAGAAGAATTGTGCCTTGATTCCTTCTGATATCAACATGGTTTTAAGAATGACATGAGCTGTTGACTTTTTTTGTGTATTTGGCTAACCATAGCAAAACAGTGTGATCCTGTCATGGCTAAAATTCTGTGTGTATATTGACTTTTCACTCTATGGAAGGTATGGAAATCTTGTATTGTTTTGCCAGTAGTAAGACATCCTGGGGAAAAAATGCTTGACAGAGGTCTTCTAAAATATCTACAATAAACTAATGCCAACACAGGCCAATCAACAGATTTTCTGCAGTTTTCAGAAAGACACTTTATGTTTGAAGTGTAGGTTTCAGGAGTTTAAAAGAACAAATCTCTTCGTTCTTACCAAGAGACAATGAATTCTGCTTTATGCATCTCAGCCTTAAAACAGATGACCTTTTAATGAATCGCTAACATGCAAGTAGTGAAATTATCCTTTTTTTTTTTTACTCTTTTTGGGTGTTTCCCAATTGCTAATTAGTGAAGTCCTAGAAAGCTGTGATTCCTCTGCACTTTTGAACATGCGTTTTTGAAGCTGGTTTTGAGAATGATGTGATGTCATTATCTCAAACATTAGAGGTACACAATGTTTAAGTTTTATTTCTCATGCAAATACACCACCGAACTTTTTCATCTGGGACCCATTTGGTGGAATATATGAAAGATAGGAAGTGATAAGGATGGGAAGAAAAACAACTGATTAACTAGCATTTGTCTCAAATAATTCTATCCTGGGATCACCAAAATTTCTGTAGTGTTCTGATCTTTCATTTTTTTAAGTGTTGTATTATCAAAATAAAAATAAACCAAAAAGGTCCTTCCGCTCTCTTTCTTTCCCTTCCCTGCTCCTTCTCCTTTACTTTAGCTGAAATTTTCTAGAAGTTAATGGTGTGCCAGACACATCATGACTTAGCAATGGTGGACTTGCCTTTGTGACCTTCAGAAGGCAATTATCTTACTGAAAGAACTTTACAAGATTCTTCTTGTTGATTGAACTTTAGTTCAATAGTCAGACACATCAGATATCCTTCACTATAAATATAGTGGGATTGCTTTATAAACTAATGAAACTTAATTCTGTAAATACACTGATTAAAGAAATTGTTCAGTACCACTCATAACAACGAATATTAGATTTTTGGTTTTGCACAAACCCAGCTAATACAATGTAGGCACTTGCACATCAGTTAATTTCTTTTTTTTTTTCCCAAGGACAGGTACTTAATTACTTCTTGTGTTTCAGTTGAATTTATGCATGTTATCAGATTTGTGAACACTATCCACTAAAAGTGTTTCTATTACCTTGATTAAAAATCATCTATGAAGGGAAAAAACATTAAATCTCACCAAAAAATATGGGCTATAAAAGAAACTTTTTCCTGTAAATATGCTTGTTTCAAATATGCACAAGAAAGAAGAAACAGTACACTTAACATGCTTTTTGTTTTGTTTTGTTTGCTATATTTTTACCCGATTAATGGAGTTATCTCTTTAAGCTTTGGTCTTTGTTTAACAGAGTTTGCTTAAAAAATTATTGGTTTACATTAACACTAGAAACTCATCTTTGACTTTTTGTTGGGACTACTTTTTATTATTAGTTTGCTTCCTCCCTTTTCCACTTTATTTGGCCACATACTGTCTGTCAGGTTTACTTTTCCTAAAGTCACTGCTTGGTATTTTGACAATGGAACATGTAGGCCACAATTGCTGCTTAGTTTTCAGGCTCACTATATTGTTCATAGGAAATCCCAGTGAAGTTTTTTTTTTAAAAAGAAGAAAATAATTCTTTCATCAATGATGTTCAGGATTACTCTTCAATATTATGTAGAAGATCAAGACCCCATCATACCAAGTACAGCACAAAAGCTCAGCTAACTGGCTGTAGCTTACCTTACTGCTCGTAAACAACACAGTGAATATGTCATATATTTGGGAATACTAGTGGGGAGGTAGTAATACTAACACACTTTAACAGATCTGTTAGTAAGTTTAGGATTGTAAATAATGTTTTTCAAGTTAAGACTTCCAACATAAGTTAGATCATAAAAAAGTTGACAAGCACAAAAGAATCAAAGAAAACATTAATAGGTGAATGGTTGTGGAAACGACTTTTCCTGCTTTTCCAACCAAGTGGCAGGACCAAGTGCACAGCAGGACTGAGCTAGTGTATGTAACCATGAAGAATACACACGAGGTGAAACTTTGCACAGAATGAGCCACACAACAGACAGCAAATTAAGGACATCCACTTGCCACATTTATAATAATGGTGCTTCATGCTAGTGACCAGATAACAAAGGAAGGATCCTCTGATGTTCCTCCCTGCTTTAACAAACAAAATCAGAGAATCACAGAATCATTAAGGTTGGAAAAGACCTGTAAGGTCATTGAGTCCAACTGTAAACCCAACACTGCAAAGTCCACCATTAAACCATATCCCTAAGTGCCGCATCTAGGGATCTACCGCTAGGGATGATGATTCCATGCCTTCCCTAGACAGCCTGCTCTAGTGCTTGACAACCCTTTTAATGAAGTAATATATCCTAATATCTAGCATAAACCTCCCCTGTCCAATTTGAGGCCATTTCCTCTCATCCTGTGACTTGCTACTTGGAAGAAGACACCAGCACTCACTTCATTACAACCTCTTTTCAGAGAGTTGTAGAGAGCGATAAGGTCTCCCCTCAGCCTCCTTTTCTCTAGGCTTAAACAACCCTGGTTCGTTCAGCTGCTCTTCATAAGTCTTCTCCTGACCCTTCACTAGCTTCACTGTCCTAAATAAGATCCTTGAACTTAAGTATCTGAAATTGGGCAAGAATGATTTCTTTAAGGACTGACTATGTTTCTTTCTCTTCATGTCTCAAAGAACAAGAAAGGGTCAGCATTAAGGCTGTTCTGTCCGTTATTTTGAGTGTGTTATGAATTATTTCCTTCACACAACAGTTGTATTTAATTACTTTAGTTCATTTGTTATATTCCACTATTGATATTTATGGCAAAGCTCATTTAAAGTACTTTTGATATAATCACTTGCCCTTTCTTTGGTCTTCATAGGATGCCTGTGGGTCAGCAACCACATGAGATGAAAATTAGCTGAGGGACAAAAGGCTGGATTCCACACCAAGAGGGGGTAGATTTTTACCTTGACTACTATGCTTGTACTTTTAAACATTATGTATTTATTAAACTTCGCAGTTAAAAATTGCATTTATGTTGTACAGGCTATTCTGTGTGATATATTACTCTAGACCGGTAGAATAATATAAAGTAGTTCTATTAAATAAGACATATATGACAAAAGCTAGTTTCAAGGATTAGAACACATCCTGTTTCATCCTAGGAGCTGTGGTATAAAATGTAAACGTCATACTAACTTTTAGGATAAAACTTAAAACAACATACAAATTGAGTGCACTTCAAAAATCAGCTGTGTGTGCTGTCTGGGTGAGCATGTCAGGATTCAAGGTAAACACGTCAGGACAAAATCTGTCTCAGCTCACACATCCTTCATTTTTATCTAAGAAAAATGATTTAATGTGGCAGCATGAAGGAAACGGTGTTGATCATCAGCCAGCCTGGATGGGTAGGGATCCAAACCTGTAGAACTTGCAGAAGTGCACTGTGGAGCCCACTTGCTCCACTATATAGACGCAGTCGTTGTATAGCGTAGAGTGTGCCATGGAAACTTGGCTGATGGGTGAACCACCCACAGATACATACAGGTGATCACAGAACTGTCATTTGAAAAAGCTGGCTGGGGAAGTTGGTTTGATGACAGGTCAGAATCAAATACCACAGAGGGGTAAATTGCTGTGGTGAAGATCTGTCTGAAGAAGCTGCTTGGCCTTGATTTTAGGGAGTATTTTGGCATTGTTTCAAAAAGATTTCTGGAACAGCTCCCCAGGGAAGCAATCATGGCACTGAGTCTGCCAGCATTTAAGAAGCATTTGGACAATGCCCTCAGTCACATGGTGTGAATGTTGTGAGTGTCCTATGTAGGGATAGGAGTTGGACTCAATGATTCTTTTGGGTCCCTTCCAACTCAGATAATTCCATGATTCTGTGATTCTTGGGAGGATTTCTTTGGGTTAACAGTAACCTGATTTCTTTCTTGTAGTGATACAGGGGAAGTAAATGCAAACTAAACTCTGGGACATGAGGGATAATAGAAAAAATAGTAGCACCCTGACTTTTGAAAAGAATTGAAAAATAAAATACCAGTCAGAAGGATTCAAAAACCAAGCAGAAGAAATCAGAATTAAAATAGTTGCTCTCTCAGAGAGCAGCTCTGTAGCAAGGGGTATTTTACTGTAAAGATTTTTCTGAGAACTTCAGGGCTGAGAGTCCTTACTTTAGCACCAAGACAGTTGGTTTAAACGCTAATTAAAAACAGAATTATAAAAGACCCAGCTGAAAATAATATGATGGAGACAGATCACCATGGCTTCTGTAAAAGAAATCTGTGCCTCTGTAAGCTATTCACATTCTTTTAATTATTGGGTGTGATAACAAAATAGTGAATACAAGATTGGAAGACATAATTTATTTGAACTTTAGCAAAAGATGACAAAATTCACCCTGTAAATCTCATGAATTAGCTAGGTTCAGTAAGTAGATGTGGACTTTCTTATCAACAGCTCCATCCGCTCAACAGGTCTCGCTGTCCTTAGTGTGCCAAGAGCTGAGAAACTTAGACTAATTTTCAAACTGTACCTCACTTTTGTGGTGGTACCTTAGCCAACAGAGCAAAGTATTTGACATCAAGGTGCAACACTGATTTGCACAATGACATAATAATTGTGTTAATATTATTTCTGTCTAATTTTTGTTGCTTTAATAAGGCTCATTGTTCTTCTGAACAAAAATGACCTAGTTTTTTTTTCTATAAACAGTCTCTATCTCTTCAGTCTGTCATCATACAAGCTTTTTAATGTCTAGAATCATTTTGTTCATCTGCTTCTGCTTTTGTTAGCAACTTCAGCAACTAATTACAATTTTGGGCAAAGAAAGCCTTTGTTCAAGATCTTCATTCTTTATACAGCAGTGCTGGAACACCCAGAGCACAAGACTACCCAGAGCTGCTCCAAGAAAATAATAAAATGGCAAGATCAAGCTTGGTATTCCTACAATGTTAAAAAGCCTTCAAAAAATCAAACTGAGAATGAGAATGAGAGAAAGAGAGGGAGAGAGAAAGAAAGAGAAGAGAGAGAGAAGGAAGAAAATGAAAGAAAGAAGAAGGAAAGAGAATGAGAGTGAATCCAGTGAATTGTTTTTTTAAAAAAGGGAAAATAATATTGATTTAACAAAAGGGAGATTTGTCCTCAAGAGAAACACTGAAAACAACGGAAGTCCCCTATGTGGATTAATCAGCACCAGAGGACTCAGTTGATTGGGAACAGAGCTGACGCTTTTTATCACAGGGACATAAAACTGATTTTACCTGTTTTACTTTCCAAAATCCTGATGCCTGCTGTGGTCCAGGATTACTAGGTAGCATTACTAAGTAGGGACAGCATATCTAACCCTATTGACCCACTTGCACAGTGCTTTTCGTTGTGACTTAGAATCTTACATACCTGGTACTTTGGGAGCATATGTGGATTCAAAAGCAAAGCAATTTTTTTCCTGAGGTGTGATACTAAAACTAACAAACTCACCTGACAGCTGGAGATGGCGCATCTGTATGGCACAGGAGCAAGACATATGGCTTAGCACTTCAGATCAACATTAGCTGAAGGTTCCCTTCCACCAGCACAGATTGACGTGCTCATAGAAAGGACTGAGAAAATGCAAAAAACCTCTGTAGGCTCAGTTTGTCCTAAAGGCTGAAAGTTTTCATTTTCTGCTTAACCTCCCAGATCTTCTTCTTAATCAGGAGAGTCCTTAGCCTGCAAAGGGAGTGTCACATGTCCTTCTCCTTGTCCTGAAAGTAGTTTCGTTTCTTAAATGATTGAAATCTAGTAGTGATGCTGGCTCTGGCTTTGTTTCCTCTCTAAGTCCTGAACAGGAAACTTTTTTCGGGGGATAATAACCTACAGAATAAAAACTGACAGTATGTTGAACCTCTCTGTAAATTAAGCTTTTAAAATCACTGTTATCAGGTAAGATTTCCATCTAACGTAATTCAGTTTACGAGTAAAGAGACAATTTCTGTTAGCGGAGAATTTGACCCATAATTGTTCTGGGGGAGGTACATGTGAAGCGATCACAAGATATATTTCCTGGAATGTCTGGTACACAGGCATCTAAGAAGGACTGGGCAAAAGGAGGGGAGAAGGAATGTAAAAGAAAATGGAAAATAATAAAGAGCAACAAAAAACATTCATGGCATATCTGTTTTTAATTTTTCTTCTTAACAGATCTGGGTTTCTGGTAGGCTATTCTGGTTATGACTAAAGTAACTCTTCAGAGACACTTCTGCTCTGTGTGGCCAGAAAAAGTTCAGTGCTTACATGTTTTTTATTTCTTAATGTTTGCTTGTTCATGAAGCTGAGTGAAATTTTTCAACCTTTTTTTTGTCAACTGAGGCAGAGATATACCGAAACATTTTGCGAAATTGTGTTAATTTTGTTGAGTACTTCACTTTGAAAAGAACCTTGTAATTTTTTAAAATAATCAAATGTTTTATTTTTGACATTTTTGTAAGTGAAGAATTTTAATTCTTTCATTTGAAATGACATTCCATTTTGATATTTCCTTTCAATTTTTTTAAAGAAAAACAGTTTTAAAAGGTTTTAACCCACATAAAATATTTTGGATTGCATCAATTTGCAATGTTTCATGAAACTATGAAAAAAGAAAATGGTTTTCAATTTGATCCAACACAACTCCTTTTTTTCTGAACTGCCAGTAAAGCAAAATCCATTTTTTCTCCTATTTGACCTACTGAAAATAAATGAAGAATTATTAAATAGTTGTAAATTAATATATTTTTCCCAATTTTTATACACCTTTTAGAGGACATTTTATAGTACGATTGAAATTTAATTCGCCTCTTCACAGTGTTTCTGTCACTCATGTGCTGAGGAGTAAAATTGGGTACACTTTTTGTTCTGCATCGTGTGAGAGGAGAGATGGGGCTTTGATGATGATCTAGGCTTTTACCTTACTGCGAGCTCTCTGAAATGACCAAAGGGTCTTTTAAACTCAGAAGAACAATTTGTTTAGAATAGGAACAAGAACGTTTAAATTTATGAACAAAGAAATATTTTTTCTCTCTGTGAAAAAAAAGGTTTATAAACAGCTTCACCCACTCTCCATCTGGGTGGTGTTAGGTGGGTACTTGCTTCCAGGTTTGGTCTCAGTCAACTCAGTGACTTTTTGGATTTCAGCAAGCTCCACACAATCCTCTCTGATCCCTAGGAAGTTTTCTTGCTGTTGCCAAGGGAGTCTGGCTGTGCATATGTTCCCTGCTCCTTTCATGAGCCTCTCCATGAACAGCAGGCTCCCATCTTCTCACTAGGGCTCCCATTCTCTTCCTCTCTCTCTGCTACACCCCAAAGCCAGGGAGCTCCTCCTCCTCCCACCCAGTCCTCAAGCATGCTCATCTGCTCTCCAGGGAAAGGAGGAATCTCTGCTCCTTCCAGGGGGTCCATCTGACCTAGTCACTCCCTTTTTAAAGGAACATGATATACAACACAGAGCAAAAAAATAAAACAGATGCTGTCAAAAAAATCCAACAAACCAAACCGAAACTATTCACATGCCAGGAAAGAAAACCAGCACATCTTCCAGGCTTGGTTCTCTCAAACTGCCATCACATGGACTCTTAGGCCCTCCAGCTGTTTGTTCTCTGTGTGTGGAGCGATGAGACCATGTTCTGCTAACTTCTGCACAAATTGGCCAAGATCCATAGGATTTTTTGATCCAAAGCGTTTACCCATTTCCAGATTGCAACTTGCTCAGTGCATTTCACACGAGACACATGAAAACAGAGGGAGTAAGTCCAAGATGGTTTGTCTCTCTCTCATGCTCATGAAAATCGCAAGGGCTGCACGGCCAATAGTACCTAACATGGCAGGCCTATGGATTTTCCTTATTCTACCATGCAGAGGCTTTGATCACTGCACTGGACTTCTTTGTATACAACTATCCTCCCCCAAAACTGTGCTAATTGCAACTGCCTATGTAGCAAGCTCAAATCTAAGTTCTCTGCATCAGCCCAGTAAAATCTGAGAGTACCTCGATCTCTCCATGGACTGCCCATGACTCAGGCCTGTAATTTATGGCAGAGTCAGAGAGAGAGCAGGGTGAATTTGAGAAACATTTTCAACATTTTTACTTCTGTATCTCATTGTCTTGCTATGTTCAGGTGTCTTATTTTCCTTCATGGAAGATTAATGGAACTGACTGATGATAGTTTCATGCAGTTTAAGACCAGAAAGGATTATTACTTGACACGGTGCAGTGCCATACAGAGATACCTGCACTACCTCTGAACAAATTAGCTCATATACAGGAAGCAATAAAGCTGAATTAGACTGGGAGCAGTGCTGAAAGCAGTACAGCTAACGCAATCCAGGCACGGCAGCTCCCAGCTGCAGCTTGTTGACTCCAGTACCCAAACTGTCACTGCCAGAAGTGGCTCTGGTGCTTCTAATAAATTCCTTCTACCAAGCAAACTATTTAGATTCGATCATTTCAGAATTAGGGACACTAAGCTGTGCACTACAGGAGAGGTGAAGACCATGGCGTCACTGGCTGTAGGTGATTTCTCCACCAACACTCCTCATTTGTTATGATGAAAGCAATACCCCTTTAAACCTGGTCAGAGGCTTGTGTGCAATGACCCACACCAGTGGAGTTTGGTTTCTTCTGCTGAGAGACCTCTGGTACAGCCCAACTCTGCCTGTGGTCTGTGTGGAACAACCTGGCAGTTCATCTTTTTGGCTTAGTCTTGTTTAACTGGCTTCATACCTGAGATCTGACACTTAAGGCAATGTATGCAGGCAAGACCACCTCTCTGCCTCTCTATATCCACTTGATTTTTCATGATTTAGACATCTGAAAATCATGTCAAGGCTGTTTTTCTTTTGGTTTTGTAGTATACTTGCACTGATAGTTGAGGTGATTAACCCCCTGTATCTTTAAGCTGATCCTTTTGCTATAGCTTTCTAAAGAAGAACCTCTCACACTGTAGGCACAATTTTCATTCTTTATTCCCAAGTATATGACTTGGTAATATATTCATCTCATTAAATGAAATTTTTGGGGGTGTGGCTTTTGAAGTAGATTATTTGGATCATTCTTTATGATCCTCTTCATTATCTACCTCACTAACATTTGTTTTATCTCTAAAACTTATTAACAATAATTTTTGTACCATCTTAAATGACTGGCACACATGTAAAATAATAAAAACATAAAAAGGAATTCCTAAAATATTTCCTTAGAAACAGGACTACCTAGTTTGAGATCTTTTGGTGAGCTAGTTTTAACCCTACCTGTGTAGTCTCTGTGGATTTTGAAGCGTCCTGTTCTCTAGAGAAGTCCAGATTTATTATAGTAAAACACATTTATTAAACTTGTAATCTTGACAAAAATGATTGTTCAGCAACAATTCTTTCACCCAATCTTATCTGGAAATTGAATCCTAGATTTAAATTCTTCTAGCTAAACCATGCTGGGTGAACCTTCTATAAGAATTGTATTGGTACAGGGAATTTTTCAATACCTTGAAAATTCCCTGTTTTTTTATATATTTACAAAATTGTGATGGTGTTTGTTCAAAAGTCTGTAAGTGCTTTCTATAAAATTTTTGCCTACGAAATATTTTCATAAGGTATATCAATTTTAAACTGTACCATTTTATCATATGTTTCCTCATGTGCTCTCCCTTTGATAGTGACAAACTCTCATTCCCTGGCACTTTACTGAAGGTATATGGTACAATGTTCTGTTAAAATGATAATGCAGACATATTTACGGAATATACATCCCTGTTTACAGTTTGCAACTTAGAGTAAGCATACATAACCTAGGGTTTTTCTTGATCCTCTATGTTTAAATTCCTTTTGTTATTATGTATTGTGGTAGCCACGGTTATATGAAGATATATTTAGTTCAAATCTTGCAGGGAGAGGGGTTGTTTTTCACTAAATCAACAGATGTAACTGGAAAAACAGACAAACTTTTGTATATACAGCCCTTCAGGCTGAATATATTTCAACTTGTAACTTATAATACTTTTTTATTTACTCAGATTTTTAATTAATATTATATATTCTATTTTGTTTTCAATCTTGTTTTAATGAGGATACCTTATTTTTAGTATAATTTGTTTTACTTGTCAATCATACTTTTGGATATCCAGGATTTTACTTTTTTGACATTTCCCATATTTTGCCAATACTTACCACTTTAAAAGTGTGATATACCAATGACTGTTTCATTGTACAAGACACCAAAAGTTAGCCAACACAAAAATCATATATATGAATATACATGTGTGTATATACATGCACACATAGTTTGCTGATATATTTGCTCTGCACAAGGTAAATGCAATCAGATCATGATATCTATATCTAAGAAACTATTTGCTTTATGGTAGCAATTATCTCTTAGTTCATTTAAATAAGATCAAAACTCTTCTCTTTTTTTTGAGTTCAGGAGTTTCTGCATAAAGATATTATCGTTTAATATTTTTAGAAATTCTGGAAAATTTTGTGATGCACGAGATGATGAGCAAGCATCTTCTGGGATGAAGTCATCCCTATTAAAATTTTTAGCTTTGTAACACATTATAGGCAGATGTTAAGGAACAGTACAGGCTGCAATCTACAGTGAGTAGGTTTTCTACAGGCCAGTATTTTTTTTTTTTGTTTAATGTAGATGTTTCATCCATAACATTTGCCTCCCATTCAGAGCTATCAGAAAGAGCTAACAGTCTTTGATGTGACATCCCAGTCCATGTTCTTTCCCCCCATTTTATCCTTACGGAAGAAGCTGGAAGTATGAAAGGCTGTTTTAGTCCTAAGAACCATCTTATCGTATTTCCAGTACCAAATGCAAAATATTCCTTCTCAGGCAAGAGCACCTCCAGCTGTTATTTTTATTATCTAGGCTCCTCTTACTAATATACAAGTGGTTAAAAATATGTTCCTTATCTGAGCCCTTTTGCTTACTTTATCATGTGGTGGATACCGTAAAACTGGTTTAAACACTTGAGTATATGTACTAGGATTATCCCGTTACCACCCTCTGCCTTCATGGTTACATTAAGAGCAACCTAGTATCTCACCTAGAGATTATTCCCTCTGCTACTGAGATGATATCCAACAGAATCAGACAATCTGCCTCTTTCTATGGTATCTGTATACTGCACTGAGTACATGCTTTTTCTCCTTCAGACTACTGCTAAAATTATTTACAAAGAAAAGGAAAAAGCAGTGGTATAAAAAGACCTTAAACTTTAGGAAATATAATTTTCAGGTTGCTGGGAAAAAGTAACAGTTCTTATAGAATTGCCCAAAAGGAACAGAGAAAAGAGAGAAAATTAATGATATTGACCAATAATTGCAATCGCATTTTTCCATCAAAGTACATTTTACCAAGTTAATAGAACTACAAGGGAATAATTAAGTAGAAAAAGAACAAGGAGAAAATTCATCTTAGTATTCATAATGGCATAAAACCATGTATAATCACAAAGCAAAGGAGCCCCATCATTACAGAAGCACATGTAAAAGCACACGTTAAAGCAGTTTCAGCTTCATGAAGGTGAACATAAGTCTAAAAACAGGAAATAAGAAAGGTTTAGTTTTTAGAAAGTAGATACGAAGTATGATCTTTTATCATTCTCCTTCCACGCAGGAAATAAAAAAATAAAATAGCAAGAGTAGGATATGTGTTTCTTCTATTGGCTGTGTAATGGCACAGACGTGCCTTAAAAGCCCATGGGAGAAATGTTTGAGGGGAACTGCTGAAGAAGAAACCCGGTAACAAATATGCAGATTAAAAATTCAGATTTTATGGATAATTAGGTGGTGCTAAACAACTGAATTGTAGCCAAGTCTAGCTGTCTGGGACATATTAAGGGAGATGCGAGACATCAGTGTATCTGTTGAGTACTGTAATTGGAATGGTGATGCTCCTGAATAAGAAAAAACATCCATGTTGGTCCTTACCTTCTTCCTCCATATTTGAGGCTGGTGTTTCTATTCCATGCCCGTTGCAACATTCCACAGTTCCACTACACTCTGCTCTAATTTTACCTCCCATATCTGTGCCATTCACATGGGGGACAGTTATAGACAGGATCTCGCACTCAGTGAGTGTAACAGCTGTGCAAACCTACCATTTCTTTTAGCATCTGCAAAAGGCAGGGCATGAGGAACAGGGAAGACTGTGTGTGCTAGCAAACACAGCTATTGCTAACCTCACCCTCTTTAAGAGCAAAGCAGCTGCATCTGTTCCGAGCTCGTTGTGAATCACGATGCCACTCTAAATTCCTGCGTTGGCAGGGTAGTTCTTCTTCATTCCCTGATATTGAGTTGCAGTTGTAGGACACGATTTTGCTCTAAACAAGTAACCTTTACATTCCTTTTCTTCTGCAAACAATCAATCGAAATCTAAACATGTGGATAACAGAATATTGTAAGGACAGAGCTCTAAATTTAGAAGTTGTGCATTTGGGATTTCAAAGCTGCTTCAAGTGCTGTTAGTTCTTTTGGCAACCCAGATTTATGTTGATTACATGAGGGTTGCTGGAGATGTTTCTTAGTGTCTGGACATTTTTGCATGTGCTCTGTCTGTCTTGGTTTCCTGCATGCCACAGTCTTCAACTGAATGTCAAATTTTAGTTGCAGCACTGAAATCATAATTCCACACAAATTCTAAAGGGCCAGAGAGAGCTGTATTTCATAGCTTAGATTTCTGCAGCAATATGGACTTGGTATTACAAACCATGTAACATGTGTCTGCTGTTGAAGGAAGGAGGCCCAGCTGGCAGCTGCGTGGATGAGCAAGCACATTCAATAAGGACATTTTTCAAGCACTGGTTGGGAAGAGAGAAAAATATGCAAATAATTTCTTTGGCAATGTTTATTTATTTTGGAGCTCACCCCATTGTTTATCATCATGATGGTTTTTGACAGATCATGTGTTGTGGTTACTTTGTGTTTCGAAGAAGGAAGTATAAGAGTTGCTACCCACCTCACTTTTTAATAGTAAGGGGTTGTAAACTTCCATAACTGCACAGTTTATCATATCATATTTTATACCTTGTATAGGAGAAATTTTTTCATCCCTGAAAAGTTAGAGAATAAATAGACAATAGCATACCGTAATTTGTGACAGCCAGAATGTCTTTGCCAGGAAATGTAATGACCATACTGGGCAGATCATTTGTGCTCTCCAAAAGCAACCTGATTATCGAATGTATGTGTTTAAATAAGCATTTGTGAATGTCTTGCAGTGTAATTATTCCTCTTCTATACTAAATGTAGCAAATGAAACATCCATTACATTTCTTTGCAAACCTCCTCCATCTTGACCTAGGTGTTTTACCTTGTTCAGTCATATGCTGGATTAAGAACAACTGATCAAAGATAGGTAATAAAAAATCTGTTTCAGTGACAGCATCAGCCTTGTAATGTCCAAGCCTTGTACCAAACTTTGCATGTATTCATGGAAGCTTCTGCTTCCAGGAGTACTTAACAGGAGGAAGTGATGCTCTGTGGACCTTGGTATTTCTCACAGTACCATTCTTAAGGCCTTTGGTGACAGCAGAATCAACCCCTGATACACAGCAAAATCAGCTCCAGGGCATGGTGTGAAACAGCACTACAATATTCCAAGTCCAAACAGTGAGGGCATTAATGTACAATTAGCAGTGCTTTGTTAAAAGGAAGCATGACAGCAAGATGGAAAACTCTTCTTTGGCTAGAGCTGGCTCAGAGATTCTTATGGGCTGTACAGAAAACTGAATTTTCTTTCTAGTAATGGGATGCCAGGGCCAGGACAAGTGTGGGAAGTCTTGCAACAAAAGTCAGAAGGAGAGGGGGAAAGGGTAGAATTAAATAAAGAGCTGAAGGGAGAGCCTTGGAGTGTTGAACGTGTTTTTTTTCTCCTGCCCCAAAAACATTTCTCCTTTGGGCAACATGCTCCTACAGAAGACAATGTTTTACTTGCACATCAAGCACTGGTTCCCAGGACAGAGAAAAATAGACAGTAGATCCAGGACTACTCGCTGCCTCCAGGAATTGCCTACTTCGCTGTGCTTGCAGCTGATCATGTTACGTGGTGGGGAATTCATATCATATCATATCATATCATATCATATCATATCATATCATATCATATCATATCATATCATATCATATCATATCATATCATATCACATCACATCACATCATATCATATCATATCATATCATTACAAAGTGCTGCTTTCTACTGATGGCATATGTTTTTTAATTTAACCTGGCAAAACCATCTGCCTTAAAATTCTTCTGGCTGCAAAAACTACTGTGTGTGGCTGCCTGTGGCAGCTGACTGGAATATTCTTTTTACTCTTTAAGTACTACCCGGGGTATTGGAAGCAGATCTGAAAGAACGAGTGCTAGTAAGCCCAGCAGATGCCTGAAGCACAGTGTATTCATCAGTTGAAGTTGCCCTTCCGCCAGTTCATGTGCATACCTGGAAAGGGGTACATTTTCCAGCAGGAGAACTTGCCTCTGCCCTGCCCTTCAGGTCTCACTTCTTCAAGGCAGCTAAGGAAATTACTTCCGAGGAATAATACATTAACATGTGTTTTTAACCTGGAACAGATCTGGATATGCTAATAGGCGTGTTATGAAACTCACGTGTGCGTATAAGCAGTTCTCTGGATGTAATTTGTACAAGCAAAGCCATGGCTTGATTCTTCAGTTATATCAGTCTTCAGTTCTTGAACTACAGCTTGCAAGAATGAATTTACAGAGGTGACTGAGGGAACTAAACCCATCCTCTTTTATTCATGCTCCCCCTTACTGTGAGTACTCCTGCCCTCATTGGGACAGAGCTGGGCTGCACTCTGTCCGTTGTCTTGCTCCCCTTATGATCAGTCCTCTGTTCACTCCATGCTTGTTTGTGAGAAACCTCATTGACCAGTGAGTTGAGAACATGGTCTGGAGACTTGAGATAGTACCAGGTACATTAATATGCAAAACTCTTCACAAAACAGAGGATTAAAGGACAGATCCCTAGCTTCCATTAAAAGTGGAAAAACCAACTGCTGACCAACAGCCACCATCATAGTTTTTTTTTAAAAAAATATTTCTCTACTTTTTCAAAAAATGCAAGTGTCTGGGAATTAACGGTTACATCTCCCACTCTGGTGCCCCTCTGTACATAACAGTCTCTTTACACCTGTCTCAGGCACCTCCCATCTTCTGCCTACAAAAATATGTACAAAGGTCAAAATAACAGATTTCTAAGAGGCTGTTGGAAACAGAGCATTTAAATAGGAAAAGGGGTTTTATACTCTGTGTTTGCCCTGCTCCCTGCAAGGGCAGAAGGGTTTATAATGGTAAGGGCAGAAGGGTTTATAATGGTAAAAGCAGGAGTCAATAGAACCTTACTATGAGACCTGTCTCTTAACTGGAGGCAAATGGGGAAAAAATAAAGTAGATGCATAGAAACTGCAGTACAGAAATTATATGAGAATTGTGTTGCAGCTGAATAAATAGGGCAGCATTGCCACAGTGTGTTCATTACATTGAATTTCTCAGCCTGTGATGCAGCACAGAATACCCATATAGCTAACTTCTCCTGGCTAGCCGTGGTTAGACCTCATCCAGCTCATACAACAACTGACTGAAAACAAGCGTGAGCAGTGGCAGCAAGAGAAGGACATTGAAGTATTCCTTGGCCAAGTCTTTTTTCCTGAACAAACAGGTGAGCCAAGACAGAGGGCATTTTAATTGGTCCTTTTGGTTATTTTTCACCGGGAATAAATTGTCAGAGATATTCTGGGCCTGCTTTGGATGCCCCCTCAGGGCATCCTGACACTGTGGGATTGCCGATTGCACCAAAAGGACTCAAAGTACTAACAGGAAGGAGTGCTTCACTTGAAATATGCAGGGGAGTGAAAAGTCTCTGTGGTGATTTTTTTGGACACAGAACAGAAGACTTGGTATTAACAAGTAAAGATTGGTGAACTAGATCTCTTGGATTAGAAGCCGATGGAGTTGGTATTTCAGGGGAAGTGACTAGAAAATCCTCTGAAGAGAGGTTACAGGTAAACAGAATTATGCAGTTTAACACAAGCAGTTTCTTGCACCTTTACTCCAACATTTGCTTCCTCCACTTGTTGGCTCTGTACCTCATCCTCACATCTTTTAGGTAGCAATCATAGCGAAGGATATTAAACTTTATCAGCCTAAAGTCCAGTTAATGCCTCAGGCTATTTGAACAACATACCAAACTATGCCCCCTCCATAAAAACAGTATTTATAATTTGATAGATGTGTTCTTGTGAAGCTTTATTCAACATGAATGAAGGATATCTTAAATACCCTCTTGGAGACAAAGTAAATACTGAATAAATTTACCCCTAAAAGGAACTTTCGTGTATTTATTATGTGTTCAATTTTTTAAAAATAATATCATCAAAGAAAAGCCTTTTAATTTCATGTTAACATATATATTGCCTTATCATACAATAATTTTAGTGCTTAGAGCAAACTACTTGGTAAATATTCTTGCAATGCTAGTACATAAAAGGATGTCTCCAAATGACTGCTAGCTAATTTATGAAAATGGAATAGCTTAGTACGAGTAATTATTCAAGCTTCTTAAGGCCTGTATTCACGAAATCTAATGTTACATATTTCAGCAAGTTTCATTTCTCTCTAGTGCCTATGGAGAAGAGTAAGCCAAAGGTAATGTGTATCCCATAATGTTATTGAATAAACTCTCTTCTCAATCTGCTCATAAAGTAATAGATTTTTTTTCTTGCTAGAGATACAGAAAGGGAAAAGAGAGGGAAGTAAAGAAAAGTTGTACAGAAACAAATACAACTGTTGCAGCTGTCATTCAGAAACCTTCAAAATATATTATATTGTCTTGATTTTTGAGGCTATTTTGCAGTCTTCGAATGTATTGAGATATTGTTTGATCTGTTGTATGTCTTTATGCATTTTAATATCCAGCCATAGATATTTATAATCTTTCTCATTGTATGACCTATGTTAATAACATTACAGTTGCCGCTAAAATGCTTTTTTTTTTAACTTACACCTCTGTTAAATGATATTTAACTTCAGCCTTGACGCTGGACTCAGAATCATAGAATGGTTTGGGAGGGACCTTAAAGATCATCCATTTCCAATCCCCACTGCTGTGGGCACGGACACCTCCCACCAGACCAGGCTGCTCAAGGCCCCATCCAACCTGGCCTTGAACACTTCCAGGGTGGGGGTGTCCACAGCTTCCCTGGGCAACCTGTGCCAGTGTCTCACCACCCTCATTGTGAAGAATTTTTTCTTAATGTCTAATCTAAATATTCCCCCTTCCGATTTAAAGCCATTCCCCCTCAACCTATCACTACAAGCCATTGTAAAAAGTCCCTCAGCAGCTTTTCTATAGGCTCCCTTTAGATACTGGAAGGTTGCTATAAGGTCCCCTTGGAACCTTCTCTTCTCCAGGATGAATATTCCAACTTTCAGCCTGTCCTCATAGCAGAGGTGCTCCAGTCCTTTCATCATCTTCATAGTCCTCCTCTGGACCCATTTCAACAATTCCATCTCCTTCTCATGTTGGGAATTCCAGAACTGGACAATATTCCAGGTGGGGTCTCAGAAGAATGGAGTATCCTTCTTTTGATGCAGCCCAGAGTACCATTGGCCTTCTGGGTTGTGAGTGCACAGTGACGGCTCATGTTGAGCTTCTCCTCAGTTAGCACCCCCAAGTCTGTCTCTGCAGGGATATTTCAATCACATCATCCCCCATCCTGTATTGAAACAGTGGATTGTCCAGACTCAGGTGTAGGACGTTGCACTTGGCCTTGTTGAATCTCATGGGGTTCACAGAGGCCCACTTCTCCAACTTGTCCAGATTCTTCTGGATGACGTCCCGTCCTTCTGGTGTGGCCACTGCCCCACTCAGCTTGGTGTCATCTGCAAACTTGCTGTCAATATCATTAATGAAAGTATTAAACAGCTCTGGTGCCAGTATGGACCCCTGAGGGACACCACTTGTCACAAATCTCCATCTGGGCATAGAGCTGTTAACCACTACTCTCTGAATGCAACCTTACAACCAATTCCTTATCCACTGAACAGTCCACCCATCAAATTCATATCTCTCTAATTTAGAGAGAAAGATGTTCTGGGGCACTGTGTCAAAAGTTTTAGAGAATTCCAGATGTATTACATCCATTGCTTTTCCCATGCCCACTGAAGCTGTCACTCCCTCATAGAAAGCCACTAGGTTAGTCATGCTGGATTTGCCCTTGGAGAAGCCAAGCTTGCTCTCTTGAATCACCTCCCTGTCCTCCATGTGCTTTAGCATAGCTTCTAGGAGGATCTGTTCCATGATCTTCCCAGGCACTGAGGTGAGTCTGACAGATCGGTAGTTCCCAGGGTTCTCATAGAATCATAGAATAGAATCATAGAATCGTAAGGTTGGAAGAGACCTCTGAGAACATTGAGTCCAACCATGACTGTCTCCCTACTAAATCATATCCCTAAGAAATTCATCTACCCGTCTTTTAAACACCTCCAGGGATGGAGACTCCACACCTCCCTGAGCAATCTGTTCCAATCCCTGACCACTGTCTCAGTGAAGAAATTCTTCCTATGTCCAGTGTAAACCTGCCCTGGTGCAACTTGCGGCCATTCCCTGTCGTCCTGTCACTCATCACTTGCGAGAAGAGAGCAACACCAGTCTGTCACAACCTCCTTTCAGGTAGTTGTTAGCAGTGATAAGGTCTCCCCTCAGCCTCCTTTTCTCCAAGCTGAACAACCCTAGTTCCCTCAGTCTCTCCTCGTAGGGCTTATTCTCCAGCCCCCTCACGAGCCTCGTTGCCCTTCTCTGGACGCGCTCCAACACCTCAATATCTTTCTTGTAGTGAGGGGCCCAAAACTGAACACAGTACTCGAGGTGTGGCCTCACCAGTGCCGCATACGGGAGTACAATCACCTCCCTGGTCCTGCTGGCCATGGTGTTTCTGATACAGACCAAGACGTCATTGGCACTCTTGGCCACCTGAGCACACTGCTGGCTCATGTTCAGTCAGCTGTGAACCAACACCCCCAGGTCCTTCTCCTCCACTCTCCAACCACTCTCCCCAAGCCTGTAATGCTGCATGGGGTTGTTGTGACCTAAATGGTCACATTTGCATTTTAACATAATCATTTACACTTTATATTTCATCATATAGAAATGGGGTTTTGCTATTCTCAGTTTGCCAAGGAAGCTATATTGCGTTCTCAGCTACAGGCATACAAACGTGCCATTTAGATATATATCCCTTCGTTGACAGCAGTCCTTAGCTTCTTGACATGATGACTACAAGGTGATTTTCCTAGGGAAAAACTCATCAGAAGTGTTTGTAATTTCCTCAGATGCAGCAAAGAGCTACATATTTTGTGATACTGTTAAACTGCTTTTGAAGACTCCCTTGGCTTATCACAAAAGCCTAAAAACACCCCAGTGGCAAATAATGCAGGCTTAAGGAAAACAGGAGAGTCCAGTAGCAGTATCTTTTTAATGAGAGTATTCTTGCAGTCCCCAACACAGCATAAGATGGAAATTTCCTAAGCTGACAGTTAATTGTTATTGATGGATTTTTCTTCCATGAAATTGTCTGATCTTTTCTTTCTTACTTATAATCCAAATGCATATTTAACATCCAGGATTTGCCATTTTACCTACAAATCTTTCACTGCTATCTTTTCCTTTGGTAATTTTCTATAGTTAACTTTATTATTCTAAATACGTTAGTATCACCATATCAAACCTATTACCTAAATATTCATTCCTTTTCAAATGATTGGTTAGCACAAGTCCCTTTAAGACTCCTCAGGTGATTTTGTTTTGTTATGAACTGTGACTACTTACTCTTACCAACACTTAAAAGATTGTTTATCCATTTAAGGACCTTCCCTTAAAAAGCCTTGAGAAGGAGCTTTGCTGAACTTTTGGGTGTTTGAGAAGGCAGATGAGTTAAAGTGTTGTACACAGAGATTTGACTCTTTCAAAAAGTTCTGTAGGTCAGTGAGCTTGACCACTCTTCACAAAAAATAGTTTCTTCTCCAATATTTCATGTTTAGTCATATGCTTATTAATCAGAAACCCATCTTCTTTATAGATTACACTTTCCTTATCCTTTATCAATTGCTGATTTTATCAGAAGTAACTATTTTGTAATTGATAGATTAGGAAAGAAGGGACAAGAACTGATCAATAACATTTCACAACTCATACTTTCACTTAACATTTCAAAAGGATTTTCATTCATTTAATGACTATTACTTAGGCTTCAAGATTGGTTTTATTTCTTCATTAGTATATATAGTATCTCTCAATTATAAAAAACCCTCTCTTTTATTCAATTTTTTTTAAAAATATGTATAAGGGAAAGAATCAGTCATATTATTCTTCTTAATTATTTTCTACTTATATATCAGGTTGATTACTTCATTAATCTGTGGTCAGTGTCAGGTTAGAAAGCCTGTAATTGCTATGGTCTTCCTGTTTATTTTTCTAAAATATGGACATAATAATAGCTTTATTCCATTTGGAGGACATTCCCAGATTCCTAGAGTTACTGAAAGATAGCCTTTATAATCTAGAGAGTGCTTTGGTTAGCTCTTTTGCAAAACTGAATATTTTCTAGAGTTAGTGATTTAAGAATGACTAGCTTTAACAGATGCTGTGTAACATCCAGATCATAAATTTTCCAGCAAAAAGAACAGTTTTACATTCTATTAATTCTTAGTTCTGTCATTTCCATTTTTCAGGTTTTCTTTGTTTCCTAATATTCCAAATATCTTGTCTCATTGGTGATTAGGTGATAGCAGAGTGAAATTGTGCTTCCAAGAACCCTTCAGGTTCAATGACTGTCATTTATGCCTAGTGACAAAGTACTGATGAGTAAATCTAGTATTTCCATCTACTGAAAGACTCGTGAACTTTATTTTTGATATATAGGGAAAAATGACATTAAGAGATCAAAAAATACAATTTATGAGGAGGTGAGGTGGTGGGGAGTCCAGAGAATAAAGGGAAGCCCTACACAGAGGAGTAAAATCGAACACGGGAGCCATGACACAACACAGAGAGAGCCAACACAGCCAAGACCCACACACTTCTGGAGCAGCAGCTGATGACCGGAAAGGATGATGGAAATAATCCAAAATGAACTGCATTTAGACACACTTGCATTGCTGTCTTTTTTGCCAGGCTGGAAAATGACTTAAATCAATGGTGCCAAAGGTATTCATTAGTTGTGTTTTTCTCAACTTTCAGATTTGTACCTGACCTTCTGAGCTCTCTTAACTCAGAAGAGCAGACAAAACGTACAACTGAAGGTACAAAGCAGTGCATTG
Source organism: Tapera naevia (assembly GCA_033556795.1). Lineage (NCBI taxonomy): Eukaryota > Metazoa > Chordata > Aves > Cuculiformes > Neomorphidae > Tapera > Tapera naevia. The sequence continues at coordinate 17,964,327 of JAUMJJ010000036.1, forward strand.
TACTAAGTACCTACTTAAAGCATCTTAAATATGTGAAATGTTTGGAAACCTTTCATCCTAGATACTATCTATAAAATTAGTGACCAAAATGCTAAAACATATTTTGATCAAAGACTTGCAGAAAAGAATAGCAGATTTTTTATCATTCTTCTACTGATTTATATTTAGTTTGTGACACAAAGTAAAATAATTTCTTATGCTTGCAAACCCATTGACCTGCTTACAAACTCAGACTAGTTGTATTTCCACTTCTGCAGAAACCTTTTTGCTGATTATGGGTGAAAGAGTTCTGTCCATAACAAATAGTATTTTAGTTTATGGGAAAGAATCTGAGATAGAGAAGCCCTGAGTAACTTACTAGAAATAGTAGTTACTGCCTCTAGAGGTAGGGAATTTGCTATCAGGCTGTTGAAATCTTACTAGTTGCATACTGCTGGCTTGCTGCAAAACCATCTGTCAGTAAAAGGAGAAAATGAACACAGCAATGTTTTTGTTAGGTGGGTGCATAGAGTATGAAATATGGTTTATTAATAGGTTTTAGTTTACTAGATGAAAGCCTGGATCATGCAATGGCACTTGGAGAATTAATGTGCAGATATTTTACCAACTTATCAAAGTTTATGAAATTTTGCTCACCATTTTTCTGATACTCTAAGGTACTCTATACACTCACTAGAGTTAATTGAACTGTCGCTAGCTCCTGTCATAAACTCACATAAGAAATCCCTGAGTTTTTAAAAGAAATAAGAAGTTTTTAAAAGAAGGTATATAAAACGGTACACTGTTCTACAGAATTTTTACTCGCCACTTGATCACTAGAAGCTATCTATCATTTTAAGTAAGTGGGTAGATTTTATAAATTAAATTACTGTTTTTTTTAAAAAAAATATTGTCTCTTTATAAAAGTATGAATCCTATAAATTTAAAGATCTTGGCCCTTATAACCTGTGGTAGTGAGTGTCAGAAGCTAACACATAATGCACTCATTTTAAACTGTGCCTAATTAGTAAATGAGTAAAAATAAAAATTCAGTGATGTTTAACTCCACAAACATTCAAAAATAATATATTTTTAAGTAATCTATCTGAGATATATGCTATTTTTCCTATGCGTTGAAGTATTATCCTATGGGGATATCAGTGCACATTGGAAACTCTAATTTTTTATGTATTTAGAGCTTTGTTACTGTGGTTATGACACACCTTCTGAAAGTTTTGTGACCATTAGCAAGTGCATGATGCCATATGTCCTTATGCACATGGGTCTGATTCAAAAAAAGGAAATAAGAAAAGTCTAAAGGACATAGATCCTGAAATGAAACAGGCAATTCTCACAAGATGTCCATCCACATCTGAGACATTTATACATCTCAGAAGACTTCAGACTAGTATACAGACTTGTAAACTGACACTTCAAGGCTTTTGAAATTTGGCCATCTTTACTACTAAGCTTCAAGTAGGAAGCTTTTAATATTGACTTAATGTTTCACTTGAATAACAAAGACATATGGTATTCTTTTCACATTGCCATTTAAGCCACCTGTCCACCAAAAAAGGACGTATACAGGTAGAATTTCCACAAACCTGAGAGTGAAATATTTTCCTTAGCATTTAGGATTTACTTAAAAAATATTAAGTTCTATTCTGTAAAAACAAGGTGCTCCTACGATGTGATACTTTGGCATAAGGACTGACCTTGATCCTGGAGGTGTGCCTTTGAGCTGTATCTCCACTGTGTCAGGATTTTTATGCCTAATGGTTTTTAAGAAATCTTATTAAAATAGCCCCCTTCTATTATATTTCATGCACTGAGAAAATATTAGGATACAGATACTACCTTGTCTCTTTGGAAAGCACTCAAAACTGCAGACGTCTAAAACATGCTGGTTTTCCTAGTTACCATAGTGTTTATCTCATTCGAATAACAAAGCTTGAAATCCTTTAATAATAACAAAAAAGAAAGAAAGAAAGAAAAAACGAACGTCTGATAAAAGGATTTTGAGTCTCATATAATAGTACAATTCAAACCAAATTGTTTTAATTCAAGTATTTAGAATGCAGTAACACATTTGAAAACCATAATGTGTTTGTAGATAACCCAATTTCTTTGTGTATAGAAATCTCAAAAGAGAGATATGAGTTTGTTACTTAGTTTTGATCATTTATTTTGTATAAATAATGACTGTAGCCTAAAATACTGTGTGGTGGGTTTTTTATTTTTTTTAATTTCAGTAAAATATTTTCTATTCCATGTTAACCCATGAAAACACAGGCTTTTTTTTTTGGAAACAAATGTAGTAGCTGCAAATTCTCTAGAAGGGCTTAGAGTAAATGGATTTGATTTAGGTACAGTACAGAGACAGCAGCCTGAATCTACTTCCTGTACTGGGCACTTCCTCCTACCTTGATGAAGCCTAAACTGGATGATGGGAAACCTATATAGAATTATGAAACATTTCTGAAATAGAAGCTCTGAGGATAATCATTTGCAACGGGGGAGAACGCAGTCCCTACTCCTTGTGCTGCCACACAGGAACCTTCATATAGGTCTCATATAAGAGAAATCTGTGGGAAAATTCCTTTCCTACCAGCCTTTTGGTTTTTAAAGGTGAAACTGACAATCTCTCCCACTTTCTCTCCCTGTAAATCCCCATAGTTTTGGAAGGAACATTATAAAAGCCTTTGTTTTGTCCCAAAGTCAAAGGGGGCATAATATTAACAGTGGGTTGTTCTGTGATTTTTTTTTATTTCCCTGGGGTGGAGATTTTTCTTCCCGACCAAAATTTCAGATGTGCTCAGCTCATGTGTATCAAAGGTGAGTCTGGGAGAGGTAAGGGTGCGTATAAACCAGGATAGTCTGTTAAATAAAAATAAAAGGTTGGGATATGGGTAAGTCCTTGACTAGAGTATAAATAACAGTAGAAGACAAAACAAAGTACATGTCTCTGTATAGGATCATGTTCCTGGAAGCGAGCTTTTTCTAAGAGATTACATACTCTAGAACAAGGTGTCTGTATCCCAGGATTTGTCACACAGCTGGGAACGGGCAATGGCCTAAGAGGAGAGAGGAAAAACAGCATGTCCACCACTCAAAAGGCAGAACAAAATAAAGTAAAAAAGATGGCGTATGTGGTCATCCTTCCCCAAAGAATCCTACTAAGGTTGTCCTCGTCCTAAAGACAGCATTGATGTTGAATCTCTCCTAAACACAAGTCCTTATGCACTGTGATAATTGAGGAGTGGAATTTCTCACCAGCTGCCCTGTGTCCTGCTCAAAACCTGACTTAATGAACTTAGCAAAGGAGAAAAACACTGTGAAGTTGAAGGGGAGGGTGAAAGAGGAAATAATTTCCCTGAAGCCCAAAGCTATGATGTGCAGAAGTTATGCTGCTGTAACCAAGCAGTACAGAGCTCCTTGGTATAGCGGCTCTTCATGACATAAAGGCATAGTAACAGTCATACTCTCAATGTGCTCCTCCCAGCTTCCTCTTTTCACCCTTCTGGAAAGGGACAGAAGTTGTGCAATAAAGTTCAAGGACACATAGAATTAGAGGTTCTATCTGCAATTTGGCCCATGGCACCCTTTTGGCCTCTGAATCCTTATGCCATGAGATTTAGTACTTAGCATAAAAAGATTTAAGGTTGGGGGGATTTACTTGAACTTGTTTAACAGACATTTTTAGAGCTTCAGGCGGTAAACACAGGCTCATTTAGATTGTTTATATGCCTGAAGTTTGAGAAAGAGTTCTATTAACTGAAAAAAATACATTACAAACATTATTAAAATACACATTTATATAAAGAGGAAGTTTGTTCCTGTCTGGGTGCTTTGTGTCCAGCACATGGAGAAGACCACATTAAAATAAACAAGTGAGTATTTTAGTTAAATGATCACACTCAGAAATGTAGGAGAACAACCTGACAGCTACGATATCCCCTGCAAGCTTGCTCATAGCACTGGCCCTGGCTGCTTACTCCATCTTCTCCCACACTCTGCCTGTAGGAGAAAGAATGGTAGACTCCAAACATGACTATCATAGACCTTTGTTTTCTTCATTTTTCTGTAATGACTACAATAGGCTGAACTACAGTCTTGCATGAGGAACTACATTGCCAAACAAATATATACCAGAGGATATATAATATACCAGAGGATAAAGAGGAAACTTCTGTACAGTTAGATTCTAAATGCAAACTAAAACATCAATGTTGCACCTTCTGTAGAGAAATAAATACTTCAGAACTAGTCATTTGTGCTTTTCCAACTGTTGCTGTGTGAGGTTGTCTCACAGCTCTAATCATTTTAAGATGGAACTGAATAATTGTACATGTATGAAAGGGTTTCTGGAACATTCTCTGTGAAGTTGCCTTTATTTATGAATTTTCTCTTCTTCAAGCCACCACTTTCTACTTCTGTTTACCCTCTTGGCATATTGTAGGACTGCATAAGGTACAGGTTCAGCTGGTGTATTTGTATGTACAACAGGGACAGTTACATAGGTCCTAGTCCTTCAGCTGAGCCTATCTGGATGGCTTGCACCAGAACAGCTATGTCAATTTGTAACATCAGGTCAGTAATTATTGTTGGACTGCAGATCTCTGAACTGAATAAGTTATCTTTAGTTAATCTGGAACATGAAGAAATCATCTTTGTAATCAAATATTTTTCCTTAGCATTTCTGTATGATAGGAAGTTTTATAGCAATACATGTTCTTCTGTCAGCCTCAATAGAATTATTCAAACTCCTAACATTGCTTTGATAAGACTTGCGCTGTCAGGATCTAGACAAAGTTATCAACTAGCTCCACTGTTCAGTTGCATATGGAAATTTTCTAATGAAAAAGACTTTAAGTTTCTGCAACTTAAGGATCAACCAAGGAGCCTCATTGTTAGCCAAAGAAGCTTTCTCCTATCGGAGACAACAATACCCATCATCAAGACTCTCACATCTACCCAGGATGTGGATGGTCTTGGAGCATCAGGGGAATTTAAGAATGGACCACAAATGGCAAGCTACAGCAAAGGGACACTCTTTGCAAATACCTTGTACTAGAGTGCTCTCCTGGCCTGGAAACAAGAGGTGGTATTAGCAAACAGGCATCTTCATGCTTGTGCACTGACTGAAACAGAGCAGACCACTGGGAAGCACCTTGTTCTTAATCCAGTATCGGAGAATGAATAAATGCTCTGACTGCTCATCACTACTCTCTGCTGGTTACCCCTTTCATACTTGATCTTCAGAATGAACAACTTTAATGCTGAATTACTGCAAGAGTAGTGTCTGAGACATTCCTCAGTTGCATTAAGAGGATTCAGACAGGTTATGTCACACAATCACATTAATTGTTTAAATAATATATCTGATTTTCCTTGAAATTAATTGGGGAACATTCACATGATTTGCGCCAGCATTTGACTGTCAATGTTGGTAACTTCGCAGTAGAAGGTGAAGTTAAGGATGGTAATGATATCCATTCTTACAACTGGATGCAGAAGACATAAAGAGTGAAATCAAAGAGTAATTTTGAGGATATGAATAGCAACTAAAGGACAGCCAAAGCATATATCTCCATGCTACCTAATGGAGGGAGCAGAGGGGATCTCAATCTAACACTAACAAAACTGGTACATGCACACAATGCCATGACTTGTGAGCAACAACTCAAGTCTGAGGCGTAGTACTTGCACAGGAACTGTTTCAAAACTGAAAATGGAGCTACAGTAAATGAATGCAGGCCTGTTGTGCCATCATAGAAATCTATCTTTCAGAACTAGTTAAAAAAATGCAATAAACCTATCTTTTCTTAAGAAAGTATATTCACACATTCAAGTTTTCGTTTTGTACACAGATATTGCATTTTCAAATGTATCTGCTTTTGAAGCCACACAGAAAGTGATAAAAATGTAACAATAACAAGATAGAATTAAAAACATGGTTTGTACTTTCACCTCCACACTACAGCAATACTTATACATTCAGTTATGGTTTTGTGTTTTTTTTTTTTTTTAATTGCATTAATTACATAATGCAACTTCTGTTTTCTGAAAAGAAACATTTTAATTAAAAGATATTAATAAAATAAGAGAAAATCCACATGTAAAACATAGCATTCACTGATATTAAATAAATGCATTACACTTGCCGCTTTTCTACTATAGTCTAAGTAGAATACTGTTTGACCACTAATAAAATACAATAAACATTCTACTCATGAGATTAGCCCGAGAAATCACTTGCTGTTATGGGCCAAGTTATTCTGTTAATTCATACTCATGGGATTAACAGTGATTATATCCTTTGGGAAATCAAGCTGATCTCTAAATATATTTCTAGTTTTCTTCAGAAGTAGTGGTAGGAAAACAAGAAGTGAATGTAATACACAGAGTGATTTCCCATGGTCTTTGAAAAGCAATTCGACTAATTGTATTACATTTACATAACTCTTAGGCCTTTTGCTTAAAAAGTGGGCTTCCTTTAATCCATCTGTTGTACTTGATTCTACTACAGGACAGAAATCACAACATGCTTCAGAGAGTTAATCATTAAAGACTATGAATTGCAGTTTTATGCACAAAAGGGCATAGGTGCTGGCACAATTACACATTATATCATCTTATCACACTATCTGCTACACACTTAACCATCTTTGATCTTATCTAATAATAGATATATTGCTGAAATAATCACCATTTAAATATATTAGGTTGTTTGACATAGGTACTACACACAAGGAAAATCAATAATGATTATACAATCACTAGATACAATGTAAACTGCATACCGCAAATGTCTTTACAGGGTTAGATCACATCACAGAAATCCTAATGAAAGTCAATAGCCATTAGTTTTTAGAAGCAGCACTTGAACTTTTGGGATTTTTTACAGTAACTAGTCCAACCTTAGGTGCAAGATTTTAAAAGATATCAAAATCAAAGAAAGAATGACAAATAGATTTGACAAATAGATTTTACACATACATCTCTGGGACAGGTCAATATTTGCTGTGCTTTTGAAAAACTAGTAAATATATATTCATTTTCTATAGTAAGTGGAATCTATGCTAGTGAGAGTGTCTAGAACCTTCAAGTAAAATTATTATTTTAACATCCTTTTGCAATGAGGGCTGAGCTAAATAACATCACCTGTTAGCTCTCACAAAATGAAGCTCATGTGCTGACATAAGACGTAAGGTCACTACATCGAATTCAATAGAAAAGCGTTACTCCACAATCTTAAGTAGAACAAAAAAACAGTGGGTTCAAAATCAGAATGTGGCTTGTGAATAATGCTTTATTCAGTTTAGCCTATATGAAAGTGTCATTGTAATATTCTTTTTCTAATTTCTCAAGCTGCATTCTGTCTAATATGCATATTTTAATATTGAACCCCCCTTCCCCGATATTTTTATTTTAAAGGTGCAAAATTAAAATAAAATATTCTTTTGTAGAGAAATTGTAATAGTCTTTAGAGAAACAGACAAGGTTTTATTGAAAATTGAGAGTTAAAACTGTTTCACATATTTTGGCATAGCAAGGATACAAGGACTTTCAGAAAGGGGTGCAGCTTTTACCTTTAATCAAAGATGAGTGCATTTTTATCTCTACACAAATCAATTGGTAGCTCTTGGTACTTTCCCGATGTAAAAGAAAGATCCTGGTATAATTACACTGACATAAAGGTTCTGCTGCTTTTCTCACCAATAAGATATAGAAAAGATTTCGTAGATAAGCAGGCTTTGAAAATAGTTGCAGAGCTGTAAAACAATTTTGTCTCAATTAACTGCTATTTTAAGCATCATTCAGAGGGCAATACAGTATTTTATCCATGGCTTTGAGTCAGACAATATCCGAATCTCAATTTATAAGTAAACACTAAAAGAAGATAAAAAAATTTCGCTGTAATCCACTCATTCCTGTCTTCTTATAAAATTAAAAGATTTCAGAGGTATAGAACCAACAGTTTATAACCCTTATCTTCTATACACTCTAACATGGCTGTCAAATTTACTGTTTAAGCTTTTCTTTGTAATCACACTATTACGCACTTCATCACCTTCCCCACCCCCATCATTCGATCTAATGGTTTTAAAGGGAAAGGAAATTACTTGTCTTCACTGCCAGCACTTGACATTTTTATGGGTCATTTGTAATGAAGCTATTCTTTGGTTTTAATGGAGACCTTGATTTGGACCAGTGTGAATAATTGTCAAAAGGTGATTAATTAAATAATCACCACCACCCTGTAAAATGGATCAACATATTACATTACACTGATCCAAAAGTTATTTTATTCCTGCATTAGACTTCGAATTCTATGCATTTAAACAAGCCTTAAACTGGGCCATATAATTTACTGTGCATTAATTATACATATAGTGTGGCTAAAGTACGGAAAAGTGGTTTACACCTTTTTTAACTCTGTAAAATATGCTGCCGAAGCTTAAAATAATAAAAGACGCTTTGGGGGAATAATATTCCTGATAGACAATATAGAAACACACACATATATGCATAAAGTAAATAATACCTTGTACATAAACTTTACATTTAGAAAGATATTTGTGTTTTAGAAATGCACAGTTTTAGGTAAGACATATATTTGAAAAAAAGCACACACAGCTCCATGTTTAGTTACATCCGAACAAGAGACAAACATATGGTTAATAGCCTGTACAGAAGATGGATAGATATGTACTGTTAAATCATGTCTTGTGCAGGTTCATGCACTGCTAACTCTTCCAAGTAATAAACTTTGTTCAATCCATAGGTTTTGTTATAGCATATCGTCTTCTGTTGCTTTTAAACAGCTGAAATATTATTAGCAAGGTTATAATTTATAATTTGCTCATAGTCTGTATAAAAGAAATGTCACGATTTTGAATCACAAATTTTGAGACTAAATAAGATAACACAACATTTTGGTTGCTGAACCTTTCCAGAAGAAATTAAGCTTAAAAGTATTGCTCTTTAAGGTCTAAGGCACCAAGGAAAGTGCATATACAAATAGTCATTGTCGGAAACTGGAGAGGGAGAAATTTTTAAGCATATTTCTGCCAGTATCTACAAAATACTTCAATAGTCTGACAACAGAGTCACATTTCAGAAAAACATTAAATAACACCAAAGTGCTAAAGGATGATAGAAAAGGCAATACTTCACAGAAATATGTAGGTGTCTGCTGTACACAAAAGGCAAATAACTGTTTTGAACTGTGAAGACTATTTAAAGGTTTAGTGTACACCTTGGATTCCTGCTGCCTACCTAAGTACAGAGGCCTAAATCCACTGCATACTGGGACTAACTGATCAAAGCAGTAGTTAAATCTATCCATGGAAAATCTAAGTAGTCTTTGGAGGCAACTCTTTGAATGCAGATTAGTGATTTCATTGAAGTAGTCAATCAACCACTTTTTTTTTTTCTGGTTGTTAAAATGTCACTGAGTGAACACAGCAGGTAAAAAAAAAATGATGAGCAAAAAATAATATTTCAACTTTAACAAACTTGCTATTTGTAGACTGGATCACATGAATCTGCTTCAGTCGAGATCATTTCAGAGGTAGCTACAGGAATGAATCCCACAAAGGGACTAAGTTTAATCATCCAATCCCAGACTGTATTGATTTTGGAACTACTTGCAATGACTATATAAATAAGCCATTTCTTTGCAACTGTATCTGGAGTCGGTCATGAACCCAAAACCTTCACAACCTGGTCCAAAGTGAATTATGCCCTGCAGAAATAAATTAATAAAACTAACACAGCTAGGCTTCTCTACCAACTTATTTTCACGTTTCAAGAGCTTAAAAATATAAAATCAATAATCATTTAGTCATAAGGGTAAATGAAGCGACATAACATCAAAGTATACCCTTTAGCCATTCAAGTCATTCTAGGTAATTTATCTCATCAAAAGGCACTGGTAATAATCCTTTCCACTCTGAGACAAGCCACCACACAGCTGCTGTATTATCCTAGAGTAAACAAGTTTGGAGAAAATATTAAAAATCAATATCTGTTTCCTTCTATCAGGCCAGATGGCATCCATCATAAATCTGTCTTTGTAAAGAGTTCTTTAGGTTTAGCAGTCAGAGTGTGAAAGACAACTGAATTAACAGTATAAAACTCAGGCCACTTTAATAGGAATTGACAGCTGGATTTCCTTAAACTTACAATATTGAGGCAACTGAATGATTTGCTAAAATTAAACAGATATGGAAAACAACCCATTACATTAACGTGCTATCTAAAGGAAGGCTTGGCTAATCTTAGACACTCCAAACAGTAACATTAACTTCATAGAATCCATAACAGCATAAACATTAAAGAGTCCATTTGCCATTTTTTTTGCATTCTTGTGGTTCTCATGCCACAGAACACAGCAATCAACTCTCCTTTGAGGGTCTACCACACAGTCCTGCTACTGTCAGGCAGTACTTAAGAATAGTTTTGAAAAGAAGAACCTGATTACAACATCCTGAAAACAATAGCTGCAATTTTCAATCAGATTTTGTAGCAGCCATTTAAATCACTGTTGTACTGAAAATCAAATCCACAAGTTCGTCCTGGTCCTTTACATACAACTTTCTTGTTGAATGCTTATAGGCTACTGATTGCATCGCAAAGCAGGCAATAGCTCTTTTCTTCCTTCAGCACAAATTAAGGCCTCAAAGTGAAAAAGACTGCTGTAAAAACTGTAATATTTCATATTTTATATTTTATATCCTGTTATGGAATCTTTCCCTAAGTATCTTAGAAATGGGTTACCAAGTGTCCTTTATAAACCTGCAGAATGAGGTGCGCCATGCTGGAGAGGGCTCTTAAATGCTTCCAGTTCAAACCGCACCAGCTCCCTTTTACTGACATGTGAACTACTCTGCTCAGTCAGACTCTTTCATTCTCCCCTGCTGTTTTTACTTAAACAATCTTCTGTTCCTTGGGTGCATCCATAATACAGGACTTCCAACCCTAAACTTCAAACACGAAAGACCCGAGAAAAACTCACCCTGTCAGTGTTCAAGGTGACATCACTGCATGTGGCTTTTGGATGGATTTGAGAATCTGTCTTCAAACAGAAACATTGCTGCAAGCTCACCCACAGTGTGGCTAATCACTGCACTATGGTACAGTTTAATGCCAACTCAATTTCAAGGTTTGAAGCCATAGGAATCTAGGTCTCTTCTGGTTCACACATGGCACAGATATTTATGTGTTGAAGGGACTTCAGTTGGTCACTGACTGTAGTGTAACTTACTTGTAATATTATAGTTCAAATTTTGTCAGAAAAGTATGCTTTTTAATCAATCCATCATTTATTCTCAGTCATTTGTATTTTCCCAAAGTAGATGTACATTAATTTCTCTGTGTTGGGGAATGATTCCAACTTTGCTATAGTACTCTTCCTTATGCTTACATAGCCCCAGAGTGCAATAATTTACAGTCTTGCCAAATTTTTGGCCAGGAGCTTTTTGTCATTCCATATTTGGCATTAGCTAATATGATGATTTGCATATTTTCAGTTCAGCTACAAAATCAGAAACATAAGGTGATAAGGCAATGCATCTTCTCTCAGGTAAACCTGAGAAAACTCATAGCTTGTGTAATCTTAGGGGGAACCTGTGGGTGGATACCAGAAATGATGGGGGAAGGGCCTACAAATAAAAAACTGGCAGGTGCCTGGGACTGCGGGCAGGCTCAGTTTCATAAGAGGTGGAAAAAGCTGCTGCAATAGATGCTGGCCTCCTCTGTCTCTGGCAGTACTCCCTGGCTGCAGTTTCTTCTCTCAGGTAGAGCAGATGTAATGGACAGAATGATCATTTGTCAGGTTGTGCAGAGCATCTCACTGGCTCTCCTAGAGCAGCTTTGATAGGGCTGCGGTGAATTTTTTGTTTTAAGTCTAAAGTGTGAACTCTTCCAAATTTAAAACCTAAGGGTCATAACAAAGGACCATAACATAGAAACACCAATGCTCTCATCTGCGATAAAATCGTCTGCCTGGCAAGACAGAGCAACTGTCCTTTAGTCTCAGCTGTGCGCGCCATGGCTTAACTTATCTGCAGGAGCCCACGCCAGGATATCAAAAAAAAGCAAGCATCCACCCAGAGATATGAGGCTTGGAGGGCTTCCAGTTTTGGGGATTCTTCTCTCGCTCCCAAGCTATCTTCCCTCCTTCTCACCATGATTCCCCCTTTCGTCTGCTCTCTGATCCTGTTACTGGGTTCACAGCACTTGTGACTTTGTTGTGAAATTTGCTAGCATAATAAGTTTCATTTAGTAGTTGAGTTGGAGGGCAAAGAGAGTCCTGTGACATGATAACATTTTCCTATGAAATTGCAACTACAAAGACAGCTGGTACAGAGGAGCATAAAGCTGTGGGAGGAGGGAATAAACTTGAAGAAGTACCCAAAGAAGGCAAAAGAAAAAATGCGGTCCTCCGAAGAAGACTAAGAAGAGATTGGCAAGATGAGTTAGAAATTTAGCACAGATCTAAGTACATTTCTGAGAATAGAATCTGGATATCAGATGACTGGAAGGGTACTTACTTTATAGTATCTAGGTGATTTGGTGCAGTGTTTCTTATGTGTTTCCAGTCTCCCTTTTCAATTCAGTATCAGTATTCTCATTCACATAAAAGGATAGAGAACAAATGACTGATGGTGCCAAAAAAGTCATTAGATTTAAATTATTTTCCCTTCCCACAGATCTTCCATGAGATAAGATGGTTACATTGAAGGTAATTATATAATATATGATAATTTAAATAATAAAGATGGTGAGACAAACATGCTGGTTATTTCCCCCTAAAAATGATCATCATGCACTGAATTATATTATGTCAATGCTAAAGGCAATGGAGTTAGGTTTTTTATTAAGCAGAGTTCTACAATTAGTCTACCTATTTTATTTTCTCCAAATAATGTTATTATTGATGTTATCATTCCTCTGAACTTAATGGTAGACAAATAAAGGTAATTATTTCAATAAGCATTATAAACAATTTATTAGGAGAAGTAGAAAGATTAGACAAAGTTTATTCTAAAATACAGTGGCAGAAACAATATTCTTCAGTACGTTTATTGGTCTTATATGTTTTTTCTTTGTTTATAGTACTGCTAACTCACATGGTCACGGCAGGTATCCTCAGTTAAAAATGTTTCCAGGGGTTTACTCTAGAGAGCCTGAAGTCTTTGCTTAGTATAGCAACTTACAAATGACTAGCCAGACTTCAAATGCCTTCTTTAAAAAAAAAAACCTTATTCTTTGCTTTTGATGTTAAGTTCAAGTTGTGTGAGCAGAAGCCACAGCATTTGGCACAAATCGAAGATCTTTCAAGCAAAGAATAAGAAATCCACAGTAAAGTGCTGACAACTACCCCACTTTACATTTATAGTTGAGAACTGTTGACTTTTCCTTCATTTTGATTGACACAGACTGAAGTACAGATACCAGCTTCACCTGAACTTCAGAAAGTAAAGACATAATCATCCAGGATTGATGGGAAAAAAACACATGTACTGAGAATATCATGCAGTCTCTTACACATGTGGGACATGGCAGATCATTTAACAGAACTTCTCTTCTGCTCAAAAATTTCTATGAGCAGCTTATCAAATGATTAGAAAGCAAAAAAATATTTCTACCTACTTAGGAATTGGATATGAGTTAAAAAAAATCTGTCACCCAAGAATAAAAACGCTGCTAATGGGCTCAAAACTCAATTTAACACAAGTTTGCCTTCATCATTGAGGATGAATACCTCTGTTGTAACTTTGCCATTATAAGTATGAACGATTTCTAGTCCTGATGCAGTCACCTTATGTCTTTTCTGTAGCTAGTGGAAGAAAAAAGACTTCTCCAGAGATGCCAAGATAAGCTTCTAAAACAGGACAGCTAAACTGCCCTTAAGAAACACTTACTTCTCTGCATTGATTGGAAGGGTAGCCTAAAGTAAATAGCTCAAATGTAGGTATAAAATATTATTTGTCTAAAGCTGGATCAGAATTTCATGATGGGGAACCGATATTCAGCCTGGAGATCAGCTAAATGTCTGTCACATCTAAGCCTAATCACATCTAAGCTTAATGAAGCTCAAAGTTATCTCCATAGATAAAAAGACTGAGTTAATGTTAGGATTCATAAGGAAGGGATTTTCTATGAGATGCTTTCTTACATAGAAGCCCATGAAAAATAAATATTTTATAGAAAATAACAGTCCCTATAATAAAATATTTATTTATACAAGCTGACTTTATTGAACATGAAAGTTGCTTGCACAGTACAGATCAAAATTTTACCAGAAGTCTTTATATCTGAGTAGGCAAAACTGACCAAAGCTGCACTCAACGAGATGTTGCCTTGTCATTCTGAGATCTGAATATCTACCACAACAGTGTTCAAATGATGCAATTGCTACATTGAAGAAGGCATGATCCGGAACGGTTAGGTGGTAAATTACACAGGAAAAGTTTTTGTCACAGCAGTCATGAAAGACCTGAGAATTTACATCTTCCAGAATGATTACATTTAAATCCATGAAAAGAAATTGTGCTTCTGTGAAAAAAACACAGTCATGAACTCCAGTCCTTAGCTGGAAATCGTTGCTCTCAAAAAGAGTTTATTGCCTATCATTTCTTTCCTGTGTTTTCACTTTGTTGAAAAGATAGTAATTAATCACATGCTTACCTCTAATTTATTGAAATACAAATTTAGAGCATGTTTGTATAAGCTGCACGTGGTCAACTGCTAAAGATCAAAAGTGGCCACCCTTATTAACAGTAAGTATCCTCTCTGCTCCTTCAGCATTTGGACAATAATATTTCCAAACTTTAAGGACAATCTGGTGTTTAGATACCTGAATGATACAGATCTTGACCTCCAAGCAGCACCTATTTGTTGTGATACCCTTTTGGTTTTAGTGGAAGTCTACCTTGGGAAGAGTATTGCCTGCTGTAAAATCTACTAGCATTAATCAGTCAGCAAGTGAACTAATAAAAAGCCCTTAGAAAGCTAAGGTTAAAATCAGGCATCACATTTCTTCCTATTGCAAAGAAATCTGAAGTATATATTCCTATATAATTCCAGGCAATTTTATCACCATTTCCCTTGATACAGGCACTTTCGACACCTCCTACAATCCAAGATTTCTTAATTTGTTCACCTTAGAGCATACTAGACCCATGGTTAATAATTTAACAGAAAAGTTTAAATTCAATTCATGTATGCACAAAAAAAGCATGTATATGGCACAATCCTAATTTTAGAGGGAAAATAAAAAATTCATATGAACCCATAGGAGAAACTGAACCTTATTATTTTTAGAACTTTTTTAATGAGCACAAACTCTTGTTCTTTTGATAAGTGTCATGAAAAATTGAACATTCCTAGTTTCTACTTGTGGTGATTCTTTCATAGAAGACGTTTATTTACACAAATTACTGGTCTGAAATAGAATTATATTTCTGCATCTCCTCTGCTCATTGAATAATTTTACTCTTTAATAGGACTAGAGCAGCTTTCCATTTACACAACTATATTATGAAATCAGGACAGTAAAGCAATATTGTTTTCAGATAACAAAAAAATTAAATGGCAGTTTTTTGTTGTTCATATGCATATATGATCTAAACTATACTACACTATGCTATGTTATACTATACTATACATGAATAGATTAATATTATTTATTCTAACACACTTTTGAAATAGTTTTTTAACTTTTCAGATAGATAGGCCACATCTGCTCAAAATAATGTGATGTTCTTTCTCAGTATGGACATTTTGAAAGTTCTTACAATTGCTTATTTTATTGTTTTAGTTGAGATTTTTGTCCACAGCCCATTGCCTTGTATATGAGAACTTCCTCCTGTGCTATATTCAGCAAGACTGTTGGATTAGGACTGGTCTGACTGGACCTCTGCATATGGAAAGCATTCAGCAATCTAAAGTAGTCTGAAAGTCTTTGTATGCTATAGCCGGACCAAATAAAAAGTATTTATCCTGTCCTTGAAACACAGGACAAGAATACATTAGCAATAAATTTGATCACCAGTTATCCCACAATGAGCCAAATCCCTAGCAAGGAATGATTAAATTACTCATTACAGTAAAACTAAAAATGTCTTGGTTGAAAGAGCTTGACAGCTTCAACCTTCAAAAGTATAGTTGGACCTTAGAATGTTCTCATTTTTTTCCAGTTGTCATGATGTTCAACCAGGCTGAACATGGGCCTCACAAATACAGTTGTGTATTAGATAAAAGTGTTTCAGCTGTGATTGGAAGTTAGGTACTTTAAGAAAATCTATTCTTATGTTTGTGAGGAGAGGAGTTTGATCTGACAGCCCTAGCTCAGAGATCATCAGAACCAGAATTCTTAGGAACTTGGGAGTGGACAGAAATATAATTTTCTTCTTATAGGTCACTCTTTCTAGGTTTTGGAAAATTACTGTTACCATCTGCGCTTTCAGCCCCTGCTATAATGATTCTCGTTTTTTTCTCCTGCTTTTACATCTGTAACTCATTTTGGTTTATCTGCAACAACTCAAGTATATACCAAGGTAATTAGAGTAAATTAATTTCTGGCTGAAACTGATTTATCTTGATTTGATGTACATCTAGCAATACTTTTTTTACAGTTAGTCACAGACACCTGCATTCCACAAGGAACATACGGTTAGTTAGCTAATATCTTGGTAATGGATATTTGAGCTTCATAGAGCTCAAAAATATTATGACATCTTAATAGACTTTATGAACATCTTTCAGAGTTCTGTCACGTGGCTTATGGCAATTGAAACACGCACAACTTCGATAGCGCTGCCCACAAAAAATTGCGAAGGTTTAGCAATTTAGTAAGGCCACCGTTCTATCTTAAAAACTACACTTATTATTGCTTTGAAGATCTATACACCAAATAAGTTGGTTCAAGGAGTAACACATACATAGTTTGAATAGTTTACAAGGCCCATAAAATAAGTAACTCTGATTCCAGGAATCTAAAATGTAGTTGGTACCTGTTTAAATATTTCTAAACATAGTTGCATGTTTGAGAAAACTAATAAAAATCTTTTGGAAAGAAGATATTTTTCAAGTGAGAAAACACTGTAAATTTCTAGAAGTGAATTTATAAATTAAAGACAAGAATATTCATATTTGCATATTAATCAGTCTTGGAATTCTCAAGCACTGAACATAGCTAAAGAAATGCACTACAAACTTTGCTGTAATTGTTTGCACTTTTTTTTTTAGGTGAACAAACCACTAATATATGTGTTTGGTCATCAACAATCCTGATAAAATATCCACCAATGCCAGAACTGAGTTACCTTCACCTTAAAGGATTTAGAAGAAAGCTACAGTAATAATTCCTAGTCTAGAAAAAGATGCATTAAGGAACTCAATTTGTTTTGTTTATCTGAGAGAAAGTTGAGTGTTTTATAGCTTCTGTGTTGTATGGGTAGATGAAGAGAACATTTCTGTTGGAAGATTCCTTCCTCTAACTTGAAGAGATATGATAGATCTTTCAGTAGGAGGGGAAAGCGAAATAAATTCCAAGTGCCTATTGTAATGTTAAGGACTTTTGTTGTCTTATCAGCACAAGGTGGCTTCTGCATTACTTGAAATCTGTACATACAGATGACAGTATAAAAGGCATGTTTTGATTAATTCAGGATATGTGGAATTCATATAGGAATCTTTTATTGAAGATCTCAGCTTTCGGTTATTCAGGAAAGTCAAAAGAGGCTGCTGTAAAGGCACACTCTGATTTTTAAATTCCCTTCCTCTTTTTGACTGAGATGTATATTTCATTTGATGCCAAGAATGATGAGGTCTTCAGCTCTAGAGGGGTATACAGGATCCTAGATGATAACATACTTATCCAAGAGATTTGAATAATACAATCATACTGTTTTCTAGAATGGATTCTAGCAATAAAATGAAGAAAAGCAAGTCTGATGGCTAAGACAGTTTGTAGGGAAATTTTGTTGCAGATAGAGTTGCCAATCTTTGAGCAGCTGTTACTCTACACTAAAAGATGGAAAGAAATCCATTTTGAAGCTTATATGTAGCCCAGAAATGCCTTACTTTGCTGTGTTTGCATGATAACTGGATCCCAAAGACACCTGAATCACTGACACATTCTCTTTATATCAGATTTGCTGCAGCAGCTTCAACACAACCACAATCCACTTTTCCTATGTCTTATTACTTGGCAATATCTTATATAAACAGTTCTACCACAAGGGCTGAGATACAAGTGATGAGACTTACGTTATCAATCATCTTTTATGGCAAACTTGGGATCACAGCTGTTTGAATAATGTCCTGAAACCTGTTTTTTAGGAATCTGAGGCTGATTAGCTGCTAGTAATAGAGAAAATAGAGCTCACGGGGACAAAGGTGACCCAAACTACTCCATGTTAACTTCAAGGAAGAAAATACAGGAACCAATACATTAACATTAGTTAGAGTATGGATGAATCATGACAGCCTATTCAGATACTAACTGTCCCTTTGGCCCCAGTAATGACAGCAGAATGTGCAACCAGGATTGCTACCTTCCAGGGCTCTTGGATTCTTCCACTTGTATTTCGATGCACCTTACACAAGCAGAAGATGAGACTCGTATCTTGTGCTACAGCCCAATGTGAACTGCCAAAAATGTGCAATATGCTAGGTTCTGGGTGCCTGCAGTGCCTTTGAATTCAAAGCTCTTTGGGACCACAGACATTTTGTAGTGTACGTAGCTTTGGGGAACTACCTCTCGTGACTTCTAGATGAGTAGCACAGCTGGTAGTCTGTTTCTGTCTCTATTCAACATGCGTAGTCAGTCTACAAGTGTCAGATGGTCCAGAGCATTCAGTGAAAATCAAAGAGATGTCCTGGGACTATAAGTTAGGCTGTCCACAGACTTCGTTGCAAGAAATTGCTTAATGTAAACATAGGAGAATTTGAAACAAAGGGTGGCCTTGCCAATGTTTTGAGGGTGGAAAATAAGAGCTATGCCAATATGAATCCTTTTTGCAATGTCACTACCTTCCTTCAAAGGTGCATTCATACCATGAGTGTGATTGTTTTCTTGGACATCAAACTCTGCTTTGCTAACACTTGTAATGGATTCCTAGGACACTGATGGAATCTGAAAATCCCATTGGTGATGTCTGAAAATTGTTTCAATTTTGCCTGAAAGAAATACAACTAAATTTAAGGACATGCTGCTAGGGGTGGATATAACAAATAGCTTCTGGTACACTGAGTAGAGAGTGAATGCAGCAAGGACTGCTGAGCTGAGTCTTTCCAGGAATCAGTCATAGGTGAATAACTTTCCTTTTCCTTCATGAATTTGCGTAATTTTATGAAACCCTCTCAAATGTGATAGTTTGACTTGTGTAAGTAACTTTATGATGGTTGTACAATTAAGCATCTTGCACAGCAATTTTACCCAACTAATACAAGCAATGCTAAATAGAGAATGATCTGTTTTCTATCTTTTCTAAAACTTAGAATTCATCATTAATTTGTTAACCGACAACTGTCAGGGAGTCGGTCAAAAGCTTTTAAAGGGTGAAGTAAAAGATATCAAATGGTTAATATAAAGTTTTACTTCATCTTTTGTTGTGTTGTCATGGTGAAACTGGTACATTTTGAGGCATAAGTGACCTTTTCAAAAGCTACTATATTTCAGTTACAATTATGTTTTAAAACTTTTCTGTTTAACTTAATTTACCTGTAGGTTAAGAAACTTTTAAAAATCTGTCATTCCTGTTCTCACACTTAATGCAATAGAGATATATTAACTTGTTAATATATTACTTCAGGCAGTTAAAAAACCTAGGATAGATGCTTTTCACAAGAGCTTAGACATACCAATACTAAATTTCTTCAGAAATGTAAAATAAAAATGCTAGGATATGGAATACATCCATCAATTTACTTCAGAATTTCTTATTTTGTTGCTTTAGTTTTTGCGTTACCTGATATCCACTGCACAAGAATAAGAGATCTGGGATAAATAACTCCCACCACATTTTAAAAATATCCATTTAAACATGTTAATGTCTAAACAGTGTCCATATTCCCCTTATAAGCTATCAGTGCTAAACTTAGAGGAGTCAATAAATACTCTGTTTTTATACTTAAATTATTTTATATTCAGTGATTTCCTAAGTTATTAGCTTTTTAAAATTCAAAATTTACATTTTACCTCTTATAGTCGACAGTTTCAAAAAAGTTATGTAGTATTTGGACTTGATTGAATGGGATTTTCTGAACTGAATATTTTTGTGCGTCAAATTATATATTTTTTTCTCTTGAATTCTTACAGAACTCAAAAAGTACTTACCGGAGAACAGATATTTTTCAGGTGTTGTTGGAATGTGGTTTTAGTAACTGTATTTTCTATTTTACTTTTATCATGTTAAGGTGAATTGGGAAAGGAAACTGGAGGCACTAGCAAAGCAGACTAATGTGGCTGAAGTTAGGTTCTCCTTTACCCATGAATTTATGAGTGACATGAATGAAACTTGACAATGCATACTGGAAAATGTCATGGTGAGTCAGGCCTTGTTATAATGTATTCAAAGTTGAAGGCATACTGATTCTTATAGTAGAACAAACCAAAAGGTTTCACTAAACTTGGTGGTTATTATTTAATATTGACCATATTTTTGGCAGGCAAACTGAAACCCGAGTCTCATTGGCAAGTGCAGCAAAATATACAGCAAGTTTTTTCTACTTTCTCTTAGTATTTCTCAAAATATCTTCTCGGACCTTCACCGTTTGAAAGAAATTTTATTTATGTGCCCAGAAATTCTAGCTTGCTGCAATAATGTATTGCTTCTGCTGATGTACTATTCGGAGAAGCCTTTCAGAATGTCTACTACTTTTTCTGAATGACTGAAGTTTTGAATAAGCGGCCTCAGCTGAGGTACAGTAACTTCACCGATTCTTACATCAGTGCCCAGAAGTTTAATATTTAAGATAGTAGTCAAAGAGCACATGATGTCAGTCACAAAGTAAAAAGCACAGAGCTAAGTGGAACACCATGACAGTGTTACAGTGTGATGAGCGGACAAAAGGTGTAGGAATAACAGGTCAAGGTCACTATAAAAAAATCTCCTAACCACTTTTGTGCTGCAGCAGGCCATGGAAGTACTTGAATTCCCTCATTAAGTTACTCCAGGAACATAGATCATACCTTTACATTCAGTACCAGGTCAGGCCAACTAAATCTGTCATTTTATCTCCCCTGTTCTTGACTGGAGTTTCTGTCCTCTTGCTATGCTTCTTCACTTCTAACATAAGTGCTTACGTGCCCACATAAGGTGAAATGAATTGAGAAACTGTTCTGGCTGTTAGGGAATCCTACCCCGTTTTGCTGTCTGACAGACATTTGCACCAGTGTGGTAGAGTAGACAGTATGGGGAGAGGACAAATGGCCAAGGGTGGGAATTGATAAGGCAAGAGAGAAAGCATGGCAGTGAACAATGAGAACCAGCAGTTTTGTGAAACACACTTTTATGATCTGCATTCTAAGATGATGTCACAAGACCACCACATCTTGACTTCATCAGGGTACTTGGAAGAAAATACCGTTGGCACCGAGTTATATGTTTTTCTGCTTGTCTCACTGTTGGGATCCAGCCAAACAGATGTCCTCTGAAACTGCCGAGTGGACAGAGTAGTACACAAAACAGCACCAAAGGAGCTGCTCACTGCCTTTTTCTTCACTTCAATTAGCACTCAGCTGAGATGCCGAGGATAAAGATGGAGGGTGTCCTCTCTTTAACACAGAAAGATGGGATAAAATTTGTTGTGTTTCAAATTCTGTTTTTAGAATCATAGAAACAATAACGTTGGAAAAATCCTTCAAGATCATTGAGTCCATCTCTTAACCTATCACTGCCAAGCCACCTTTAAATCATGTCCCTAAGCGCCACATCTACACATTTTTTAAATATCCAGGGATGATGACTCAACCACTTCCCTTTTGGTGAAGAAATTTTTCCTAATATCTAGTCTAAACCTCCCCTGGCACAACCTGAGACTATTTCCTCTTGTTCTGTTACTTGTTACTTGGGAGAAGACACCAACACCCTCTTGTCTACAACCTCCTTTCAGGAAGTTGTAGAGAGTGCTAAGGTCTCCCCTCAGCCTCTTTTTCTCCAGACTACACAATCCCAGTTCCCTCAGCTGCTCTTCATAAAATTTGTTCTCTAGACTCTTCACCAGCTTTGTTGCCCTCTTCTGGACATCCTCCAGCAGCAGCTCAATGTCTTTCTTGTACTGAGGGGCCCAAAACTGAACACAAGGTTTGAGGTGTGGCCTCACCAGCACCTACAGGGACACAATCACTTCTGTACTCCTTCTGCCCACACCATTTTTAACACAAGCCAGGCTATTTGCCTACTTGGCCACGCCACTTGAGCACACTACTGGTTCACGTTCATCCAGCTGTTGACTCGCAAGCCCAGGTCCTTTTCTGACGGGCAGCTTTCCAGCCGCACTTTCCCAAGCCTGTAATGTTGCACAGGATTTTTGTGGCCCAAGTGCAGGACCCAACATTTAGCCCTATCGGACCTCTTACAAATGTCCTTGGCCCATCAATCCAGCCTGTCCAGATCCCTTCAGTAGAACCTTCCTACCCTCAAGCAGACCAACTCTCCTGCCTAACTTGGGGTCACCAGCAAACTTACTGATTGTGCACTTTATCCCCTCCTCATCCAGATCATTGATAAAGATATGAAACAGAGCTGGCCCCAATACTGAGCCCTGGGAAACACCATTTGTGACCGGCTGCCAACAGGATTTAACTCGATTCACCACAACTCTTTGTGCTCAGCCATCAAGCTTGTATTTTACCCAGTGAAGAGTACACCAATCCAAGCCATGAGCAGTCAGTTACTCCAGGAGAATGCTGTGGGAATGGTGTCTAAGGTTTAACTAAAATCTTGGTAGACAACATCCACAGCCTTTCCCTCATCCGCTAAGTGGGTCACCTTCTCATAGAGGGCGATCAGGTGAGTCAAGCAGGATCTGCCTTTCATGAACCCATGCTGATTGTCCTGATCACATGGTTGTCCTGTACTTGCCATGTGATGACACTCAAGATGATCTGCTCCATAAGCTTCCCTGGCATCAAGGTCAGGCTGTTCCTTGGATCCTCATTCTGATCTTTTCTGCAGATGGGCATCACATCATCCCTAGTTACTGGCTTAGCTGGCTCCATCTTCATTGTGCCAGGTGAAGTAGAACTTACCATCCAACTCTTCTCCAACATTATGATAGCGAGACTGGGGATCAAATCCAGAGTGACATACAGGTGCAATGAGACTGTGCCACGACAACTGAAAGTTAGTTGCCTGGCTCTAAGACATAATTTCACAGCTGTGAAAGAAAGAATGGGGTGGATTTACTCACCTGAGCTGGGATTCATACTACCCAGCACACTCAGCGTAGTGTTTCTGAAATAGCCCGTATGAAACAATGGCTTCCCAGTCCAGCCTGCCTTGTTCAGTTACAGATCCAACATATGAAGCTGAGAATGCAAAAGTAGTCACAAGAGCAAGTGGTTTTGGGATTTGGTTTTTGGTTGTTTTTTTTTTTTTTTATTTTTTCTAGATGTGTTTTGAAACAAATCTCTGTATAGAACTTTACGTCCTCTGGGAAATCCTGGCAAATCAAATCCTTCAGTCAGCATTATGACAGGTTTACCTCGGGACAGGCATGCCTAGGCACACTATCTCAAACATATTACACCGATAGACACACCAGACCACCAACACATAGAAATTGTAATGTTAATCACAATACTCCATTCACCTGATATGCATGGCAGTAATACAAAGCCCTGAAAGCAGTTCTAATGAACCTCTCCTAAATTTTTCTTTTCCATGCCCATTCCTGTCTCCTTCCCACTCTTACGGTGAATGATGTAGCTCAGGTTAAAGATATGCTTATGATTTATACTGAAGGAGACTGGTATTATTCAGGAAAAATTCCCTAAGGAAAACGTCTAGTCACTGAGAAGGTTTTGTATGAAATACATTTGTGTAAAGCCTTATAAGCCAACTTTGCTAAGTTAAGTTAGCTCTAGGAACTACAGAGATACTTAAACCAGTTAGGTAACAGTAAATAAGTTGATTGAAAAGGGACTTCATCAGAACCACTTACATGAGTAAGTGCTCCTTAATGTCAATAACAGTTGCAGCAGTGGGCTCTAAATTTACAAGTGTGCAATAGCTGCCTTAATTAGACAATTTCTTGATCTGTTCAGCTCTGATTTAGAACTCTTGGAAGTAAACAGCAAATAGAGCTTGTTCGTAAATTCTGCTGAAATGTTTTAGCAATAGAAAATCCTTTTTTTCCCTCTCTGAACTGATTTATTTTATACAATCTTATATACCACCCCTATACAAAAATGATAGTTACTTGATCTTCCCATGAAGATACTTGTCAATGCTCTTGTACATGGAATGGAGTATAGGCAAAAGTCAGAATATTCCAATCACCTGCCTCTGGCGTCTTTTTCATTCTCCAAGTATGATTGCAGGAGGGGCAAGACACCTATGGCATCCAATTTTTTGAAGTCCTGACTCAACCTGTAGTTTTTCTTCTAGGAAATGTAACTTTTTTCACAGGCTGGAATTTCTGTTTTATATCCAGCTTTGATATTTAAAGCATCTGCCTTATCTCACATAGTAGCAAAAAAGGAGCATTTATGTTGTAGCATCTGTTGCTAATGATCATTTAGGTCAGAATTTATATACAGGTGCCACATGCTTTATGTAATATTATAGAGTTTCATAAACTAGTTGTCCTGATTATTATTTTAGCTTTAGTTACCCATACCCAACTCAACAATCCTAACTGGGGCTAGAAAATTCAAACAGTAGAGCAGCACTTGAATTTGTTATGTATTTTAGCAATACAGAATCACTGATTTTCCCACTGAATTATTAGTTTCAAGCTCACTTATGTTTTCTTCCATGCTCCTCAGAGTTAAAACCCCACTTAACATTGTCAGAAATTTTTTTGAGTGTGTGAGAATCAGGTAGTGACAACGCTTATTTAAAATTCAGTCTGTTGCTGCAACACAGACAAAACCCAGAGGATGAAAAGAAAAATAAAAGAAAATAGGAAAGAAAAAAGAAAAAAAAAAGTAGCTTACAGTGTCAGAAGACTGAAAAAATTGTTCTTTCCTGCTTATCTTAGCATGAGCTGGTATAGGAAAGTTGAAGGTGTTTTATTGATTCTAGCCTTTAGTTTCAAAAAGAATCATTGCTATTATATTGATATTCTCATATGTAACTACTGTTTAATGCCATGATCTTATTTATTAAATGTACTTGTCTCAATAAAGCATTTTTAAAGGAAAAGAATCATTTATCTAAGTAAGGAGAAGTAGGCTAAAACCTATGCAATTATTCGCTTTTTGCTCTTTAGGAACCTTATTTTGTGAGAAGAATGTGTTTAACTTTTGGTTCAGCTAAATTCAAACCTTTGAAAGAGATGCTATGCATAAATAAAGCAAACAAACAATAGAATGGCTGATTTTCACAGCAGTGGATTCTTGTCAATGAACTGAAGCTTAGTGTTATTAAACAATAATTAAGCACTTGAAGCATAGTCTTTTACACTTGCTAATCTTGGTGACTGTTTACATGCTACTGTTTGTTAAATGGCAAAGTTTATTGATTTGGCAAATTCAGTACCACATTGTATGTTTTTATTCAGTCTTTGTTCTTACATGCAGTTCAGCATTTTTAAATGTCAACCGCAAAGTATTATTGATCTGTAATTAAAAATGCAGAGAAAAATTAGCATAGTCGAAGCTTATGGTCATTAGTACAAATACTGTTAGGCGATTATTTAGCTTGCTTTAACATCTTTTTTTTTTTTTTTTCAGTTATTGACATACAGTGCAATACTCACCTGCACACTTTTATCTTGTTAAAAAGGCAAGCTGAATAGTTAACAAAGACTGGTCGTTTACAGGGTTTTTGACATCAGCACTTTGTGGAGTTATCTAAACCTTTTTTGTCTGAAAGATTCTCTTAAATGGAAGAATATTAAAGAAAAAATAAATAGTGAAAGCTACAGGTGTATTTACTATTTAGAAACACTCATTATCTAAAATCAGAAATTGCTTTTCCTGTATGAATAGAACTGAGAAAAAAAATTACAGTGGACTTTTCTTTCTACTGTGGGATGTAGATCCATCTATGAAGTACATACTATGTAGCACATACATAACTTTTTTTCTTTAATAATACTTTTTTCTTCTTTATGTACATGCTCTTTGAAATGTTCTAACATGGACTGTTTCCTTCCTGGTTCATCTCAAGCTCAGGTGAATAATAACTACAGGTGACTGGCAACTCTTCAGCGGCCCGAACAAAAGTCCTTCCATATTGAAGTCCAGCTTCTGGCAATTCACACAAATTGGTGATGATGCTATTACTTCAACAGCTGGGCTGAGTAACCTGAAGAGAGGACCTGCTAGGACAAGGGGAGGAAGAGTGTGCAGCAGTTGCTGCTATTACACTGCCTGCTACATGAGCAAATGAGACATGGGTTTCTAGGCCCCTGCCCTGGCTTCTATGAATATTCATTCACTAGTATCCATGTTTATTGTACAATACCAACTCATTGATGTCTAAGAATAATTTAGATTATATGCAGACACTTTTAAAGTTGCCTGCTCTACTTTTTTGCTCCGTTTGTTTTTTTTTTATTTTCTTCAGGTATTGTAAGAGTCAGTGCAAAGGACAGTACTTGTCTCAACATTGCCACCAGGGTACTTGGAGAGATACTAAGAAGCAAACGCCCTGAGTGTGAAAAAACACATGGTACGACGAGTGCTGTGCTGTTCCCCGATATCTGGGACTAGATTGAACAGTCACATTGATAAGGAAGCATGGCTGTTGTCCAGTGGATGGACTTCACCTGCTCAATCAGCAAACTTGCTCCCACCTCCTCCCTGCCTCAGAGGCCAACGAAGAGGAGCATGCACGGAGGTTCACAGAGGGTCTTGCGGTCACCCAGCGGACACGAGAGGAAGATGATGCGAGGAAGTAAAAACCCCCAAGCGTGAGATGGCACAGGTGCAGATTAGTTTCGGCAAGTGAAGCAGGAACTTTTTGGGCCTGTGCAGCTAAGTCTGGATTGAGAAACGAAGGTGGAGATTGGCCTCAATCCATAGGAGAGAGGAGTTGCGAGGTACTGTTGCTTAGCATAAAAAGATGGCTCCTAACTGAGCCTCAGTGAGATCTCTCCACCAAAAGATCACGACGAGGACCAGCAGGATGCTGTTCAGGACCTGGGACCATAAGGATGCCTTGGACCCATGGTGGTAGCTATAATCCTCTTTCCTCCCTCTTATTTTATCTTTTCTTTCCCTCTTCATCACTCTGTCTATCACATGCCACTTTAGAAGCAAAATAATAAAGTTGCACTGTTTGATTGAAGTATAACCCTTTTGGCATTTTGGTCCCTTAATTTTTTGCACTTCAAGATTGCAGTAAATGAACCATCGCGAGTCCACCTGAGTAGACCATGACAGGTATGTATCTCATATTTCTCATGTACTGACAATAAGCCATCGTATATGGATTTAAAACTGAGAAAAGGCAATCACTGGGCTTCAAATCAGTTCATGGTCACGCTACGTTTTCTGGAAATGCCTGCTGGTCCCATGTCTCCCCTATGCAGCGGTTTCCTTGGCAGGACTGTGTGTCCCACCATGTCTCTGAGAAGCGTTCCATAACCAGTGCTGTAGGAGACAACAGGAAGGTTACATGGTTCAGAATATCACATCATAAATTGAAGTCTGGCCATTGAATCCGCCCTTACAAGAGGCTGAACCTTTCCTGAGCAAAAGTAACTCTTTCCATAAAGCAGCAGACCAGCATAGGAAATGCAGTTTAGAACTGATCTGATTTGACTCCCTCAGATTTCTTCAGTTCCAATCAGCTCAAATAAATGAGGATTTTTGTTTTGCTGACAGGACATCCTGGGTACTTTGGTTTCTTAGTTTTCTAGTGGCCTCTGAGTTTTGAGGCATAATTTGAATTTATAAGAGATATCTGGTAAAACATTCCAGCAGTGAAAACATAAAGCCTTCTAATTCTGCAAGAAATGCATGGAGAGCCTCATGAGAGTAGTGATATGAGTCAGACTGGAGACTTTAATGAACAATCCTTTTTCTCATCATTAACAACTTGTAATTTTTCTGAAACCTGACCCGCACATAAGTTATTGTATAAATACTTAATTTTCACTTTTAGAGAAAATAAATGCCTCACCCGCTGAGTTAAAAGATTGCAAAGAAATGATAAGGAATTACAATGAAATTATAGAAACATGGAACTTGAAACTCAAGAAAAATATAAACCAAACATCAAATCAGTTTATACAACTAGTATTTTAAAGCTAATCTCATGACTGCTGTGGCCAACAACATATTAACAAACACGTTAGTAGTGAGGAAAGAGACATGTGCAATGTGTTACTGTTCCACAATAGACAGCTGCCTCAACCTGACCTTTTTTTCATCCACAACATTCAATCAGAGCAATAATTTTATGAAGTAAATAGCTGCTAGTAAGATAGTACTATTTTGCTCAAATGCAGAATTTCCTAAAACCTGTTTCTTACGCCCACACCCCCACAGCCCCAATTACTCTAAACATGGGTAACATTTTAGTACTTTTCAGAACGAATACAAATCGATGTGACGGGTGAGGGGAGGAAGGGGCTGAGACCATTTCACTGAGAAAAGAAGATTCCCTTCAGGTTTCCTGAAAAGTTCAAAGATCAGCTCATTGTAAGGAATTGCATTCATACGCTATGCCTTTTTCTTGCTTTTTACCAGATTTTTCATCCAAGGGTTATCTATATTTTATTCATCTACAGAAGTCAATCAGAACTGTATTATTTTTGTAGCACAGCACTTTCTGTCCTTGATCTTGACCAGAACTGTGATCAGAGGTATACGAGCTTCAGAACATGATATTTACAATCAGTTAGGCTAAATAATAATATCTTTTCAGATTGACAATTAAAGGTGATAAAACCCAAACAGACTCCTGGGCTTGTTAGTATGGACAAGGAACAATTAAAATTCATATTCAAAATCTCTGAAACTGTTAAAACCTGAAAATGTAAATTAAATGTTTGGCAAAAAACTTTGAATTCAATAAAACTATGTAATACCTACACTGAATTTTTAGTTCTCCTTTTCTGACAGCTATAGAAAAGTATTAGGGAAATATTTTGAAAGTATTTATTTTGAAACTTTAGTTGTGAAACTAAAGATTGTACAAGTTGTGAAGTCTGAAATTATGTTTTTGAAACATAAGGTCTTATTCATCCAGAAATCAATGCCTTTTTTTGGTCCTAGTGCTAGTGCAGAATCAGCTAAAAATGCAAATATCTTGTCTTGCCTTGATAGGAACATCTACTGAGTGAAATGAATGTTGTTTAAACATAGATTTTTACCAGAGATAGAGATTTTAGATTTCTTGTTGGCATCAGAAAGAAGGAAAGCACCCAGTTTCATTAATGTGAACACAATGATTGCTTGGTTCTGTTGACAATATTGAAAGTAGCAGTGCAATTTCTGTAACAGCATCACAACTTGTCATCCCTTTTTTGATGACTGATAATTTTAGCATTAAGTCACTTGGTTTTGTAAGAAACTCAGAGAAATCAGGGCAAGAGTCCCTGTGAAATTTTCATACATTTTTTGCTTTTGTGCAGAATAAATATTTCCTCTGAAACACATAATATATCTAATATACTACATTAGTACCATGGATGAATGTGGGCCAGAGTCACCAGGAGAGATTCCTTCCCCACAGCTTGTGGCACTGAAGATCTTTCATACTTAATTAAATTAACACTTCTGAAACAGTCACTGTCTCACTTAACCATTCAATGGCAATGCCATATGGAGGAGAAATGGAAAATAATGTCAGAATGGAACCCCTGGCCCCAAAAACTTTCACCTATGTAACCCAGTTTCTGGATTGCGATATTCCTTTAGGACAGAAGGACTACTGCATGTAGGAGATGCCATTCCATACACAGACTTAATCTCGTGCACTGAAAACTTGCTTTTTCAGTAGCCTCAGATCGAAAGGTAGGATTTTCCTGTTACTTAGGGTAGTTTTCCTATCTTTTTTTCCTCTTTCACCTGTAAAGTGTGGTAACATGGTGCTTTGTTTTTCTTTCCAGCCCATCAGTATGTGACATACTGCTTTTTATCAATATGCAAATCATTCAAATACTGTGAAATAGTACTAAAAGAAGACAATGTAATATTTTTTAGGGCTTGGAATTCAGATGTATTTTTCAAGCTTTCATTGATGTGTAAAGCAACATTTAATGGTAAGGCATGCACAAGAAATTTCTTCTCCAAAATCCCAAAGTGCCTAAATATTTTTTTTTAACCACAGTATTCCAACTGTACAATATGACAATGTGGTAGATCATTTCAGATCATATTATAGTCTGTCTCCTCTCCTTGAGTGGCATTATAGGAAAAACCCCACACTTCAGTGTCGCAGTGTTAGAGGGTTTGGTAAAGCGTTTTGAACAGTACTCTGTTACTTTGGTAAAATGCACACACATGCACATATACATACACACACACTCGGCAAATATAATCATTAACATTTCCACTGTAATAGTAACCTTTCTGTAGACTTTCCAACTTGTCTGGTCTTTCTTGAAGGTCGATTGGGTTTTCAACTCTGTTATCTGCTAGGTGTTTGATGGAGTGGTCCAGATAACAGAGGAGAGAGCAAAGGAAAAAGAATTTTTTGAAGATCAAAAGTGTCTGTTCATTTTGTTATCTGACCCTATCTGTTGTCATAGTAACAGGTTTCTTTTAACCTCTGCCATCAGATGATTTGTCTCTATCTGCTATGAATTCTACTTTGACGGAGTAGCTGCTGGTAAGGTACAAAGTGGGTAGCATGTTTTCCAGTTTTGCACTAAAATATTAAGAAATGAAAGATAGAAGCTGAATTCTGTTTTCCTATTGGTCTCTTTAATATTACCCTTTTTAGAAATATTGAACTATTATCCAAATTTGACCAAACAGATAAAACTTCCTAAATAAACCTGAAGTTATTCATTAAATGATTGTGGTCTCCTCACAAAAGCAGGAGGAAGTTGTGCACCGCTTAGTCACAAATGGCTCCAGATGGATGTGCATAATGGCAAGTCACTCTAGAAGTTCCTGTTTGCATGGACTGTTAATCCTCTCTTTGCTTCGAGTGACAATGATCATCCAACATATAGAAGGAGAACACAACATTGTAGAACTTGAACAGTCATCATACTTGGTTGCCATTGCAGAAATAACAACAGATTACTCCTTTCAAAAATAGAACAGACTGATCAGGTCCACCTAAAAATTACAAGCTTTTTTTGTCTTACCCTGCCTCAATTTCATCTGCTGAAAATCTTCTCAGAATATGATGGCCATCATCAACAGGCAACCCTTCACAATCTTATTTTTATCAGTTTCTCTACCAAGTTATTTCATTCTCCTCTTGTAAGACTCTGAAGATAAAGCAGAGGTTTGTGACACTTAGAAATCATAACTGTGTTAATCAATATATAATTAAAATGTGTTATTATGGAAATAATTTGGTAAAGTTTTGTTATAGTGTTTAAAATGACCTAATATATTACGTATGTCAAAATGATCTCTAATATAGTATTAGAAAAATATTCAGTTGAAATAATTACATTCTTCCCATCATTATAGCAAACTTTTGCTTCAATTGAATTTATCTTTCTGTAGTGCACATGACTAAAAACATTTTCTGCAACTGTCTCCTCAGTTTATAGGCATGATTACTATGAATTATCTCCTGCTCCACAAAATTTCAAAGCTCTGGTTTCACTACCTATTGAGTTACTTCCCATATTACAGGTCTTGAATTCTTAAGTCAATCTAAAAGGTTGAAAGTTTTGAACATTTTTTTCTCTCTATGCTATTTTAGGAGTGAAAGAATCATCAATCTAATAAT
Source organism: Tapera naevia (assembly GCA_033556795.1). NCBI lineage: Eukaryota > Metazoa > Chordata > Aves > Cuculiformes > Neomorphidae > Tapera > Tapera naevia. The sequence goes on from JAUMJJ010000036.1 coordinate 17,996,366, forward strand.
TAGATGCATGTGTTTGATATTCTTGTGATAGGGACTGATTGTCTATAGAACCTTGCTCAGTTCTGAGAGTGTGCAACTCTACGTATGAAGAACACATCTTTATATAAAAAAAAACTATAAAAAATTTATAAAAAAAGACTGGTTTAGCTGCTAGACCAAATTATAAGTTAGTGAGTTTATTAATGTTTTAAAACCCTCTTATTTAAATGGACCAAAACACGTGGAAATGACAAATGAGCCTGTGAAGAGGAAGTATACTATTCACATTGATGTTTTTACTAATATGAAAATATAGATGATTTACCAGACTAAAGAGATATGTTTTATAAAGGCAGGGGGAATCTAAACATCCGTCTAATGTCTTTTGCAATTGCTAGCAAATTCCTACCAAGATTGGTATAAGAATAGAGATTTTAAAAAATACGAAGTTTCCACAGGCTTTAAGACATCTGAAAGGAGAAGGGCCTGCAGAAATAAAAGATGCACCATGATTTCTAATCTTTATTAGAATCAGAAGATCCACGTGGAAATGTGGATCCATTAGATATGAAGCAACTCAACTACAAAACAAAAGTTGCAAGAAACCAGACTTCTTAACTTCTGCAGTTCCTATAATAGTCACAGCTGCTATTGATACACGCAGTTGTGAAAAATTCCTGACATAGAAGAAGATGTCTGAAGTGAAACTCCCCTGGGCTGTCAGATGGCTGGGTGGTGATTATGCTCTATGCCCCTGGATGCTCAGAGGTTCATGCGCAAAGTGCAGCGGGGCAGAGGCTTGTGGATCTGCTAAAAATAATTGGCAAAAGTGAGAAATATGTTCTGTTATGTAATATACATATATGGCAAGAGCAAGAAGGTTTTTAGAACCATAGACTGATTATTGCATGCAGAGGAGTTTTGAGCATTTCAGTGGGGTTTTCATTGAACGTGGGCCTGTGCTATCAAGCTAAGCTGAGAGACAACTTATGGCAAGCTCTGCAGTAAGTGTTAGCTTTCCCAAACACAGGACATACCATTACAAATTAACATTTCACAAAACATTAGCTTATCAGAATTGTCAAAGCATATTTTTTTTTCAGTTCCTGGAAGTGATGATTTAGATAATCACCAACATTATTATTATTTTTAATCAACAGGAAATTTATGATGAGAAATGAGTGCTTTGAGTGGGTTTACAATAGTTGCTGGGAATCCACATGGGAAACTTGCCAGATAAGCTGTTCTTCATTTGCTAAAAATAGGTTTCAAATAGTTATGTGGTAGACTTTCTTAAAATATATGCACCCATGTATTTTGGGTGTCAGAAGTTAATGGGTGGATTTCAAATTGTCTCCCATTAATACTAAAAAGGATTTTACATCTGTATTTATATGATGGCTGTTCATTCAATCTTAACCTGGTTGCCTGGGTTTACTTTGATAATAGATCAAAATTGTAATTTTGATAGATTTGTGCCTAGAATTCTGGATTGATTCCGTTCAGTGAGTATTTGCTTTTCGTAATGTGTTCTAGTGGTTCTCGTGTGGAGGAGATACCTGTAGCTTTGCAGTTGGTGCTTGTTCTGTTTGAAGAACAGACTGATTTCAGGATATATGCAAATCCCACCTGGTCTTGTTATGATACATGATATCATGAGCTTTGTGGAATGACTTTGAGCTGCAATATTTGCATGATATCAGCCATGTGACAACGTGACATGGGCAGCTGCGATGTACAATGAGAGCTGGAGTGGGCACTCAGTCACTAACTGATGTAGGTATACGCACAGGGAAGACTGTCCTGAGAGGCAACAGAAACCCACATTTTCCCATGACTTATTCAGGGCCCTGCCTCGCCGTGGGAGTGGAAGGTGAGATCAGGTTCTAGTATCTGTGGAGATGCTAGAAATATAATGGAGAAACGCTCTTTTGGATGAAGAAGGAACATCTACATCTGACTACTTGGGCCTCCAATTTTCTGCCCGCCAGTATAATTATTGCTGGCAAATAAAGTTTTGATTTAGGAGTACAGATTTCAATTCTGCAAATGCTTATGCATGTGTTTAAGAATGCAGATAGTTCCATTGTGGTTTATGAAACTAGCCATGTGCTTGGAGTTATGCATATGCATAAACGTCAGGATTACTGCCTAAGGTTATAATTTACCAGTAATCTGTAGGAAAAATAAATGCCTACTACAGAGGGCGGTTATTTCTTTCAGAAATGCCTACATGGGATATTGTTTTAACAATCATTTTTAGATGAGTTGCTTTCTAAAAATCTTGGTTTATGGCATTGTCTTTTGAATGTTTTATGGATGTATCTTCCTCTTTTATTGAGGTATTTTCTGGCGAGAATTTTAAAGTAGTTTTCAAAAGCTAGTCAGACCCGGCTTCTTCTCTTTAGAGCAGGCGCGGGTGGGCCTGGCTCCTTTAGATCTGCAAACTGGGGACTCTACAGGCAGGTCAGATCTCAGGAGAGGAGTTTGTCATATGGAAATGTTTAACGGTCCGTCTTACATTCTGTATAGTCTCTCTTTTATCTTTTCAGGGTTTGAACATGATCCTTTCAAAGCCAGATAACCCAGAAAAATCCTCACGACTGCTTTGCTCACTCCCTGATTCCTATAATCACAGTCCAGACGGAATAGGTTACTATGACAATATTGTTGCAATAGTTTTGTAAAGTGTTTTTTAATATTTTCAAGTCTCTCTCAGTGCTAAAGTTCTTTTCTGTTCTGCAAAATGATACTTTGTCTCATTTAACTTACGCTACAATCAAGAAACAAAGAAACTAGAAAAATACTTTGCTACTTCAACAAGCATTGCCTCTAAGTATTTAGGTTAGCAGAGGAACATGGTCAGAGACACCTATTTAGAAAGTCTCTTCAGCTACATGTCCACCTATATGTAGCTGAAATATCTTTAGACAACTTTTTTTTTTTTTTTTCCAAACGTTAAATATAAAATAAGGATCACATTGCAGTGTCCCTTCATTTTACTGATTAAGATAATCATCAGGGACAATAAACACTGATCTTCTCTTCCAGTTAATTTGTGCTTTCGAAAGCATCATGCTTATTAACAAGTGTCTTCAATAATCATGAGGTATAAGACAAAGAACCACCAAGCAACTAATACCAGAAGTTAGGGCCAAAACTTTGATGACATCTTAGGTATTCATAATTAGTGTTTGCTTTTCATGTATTTTTGCAAATGATGCTAGTGTATGCAAGAAATAAGACCAGGGATAAACTGATGCAATTTAAGGTTTTGACTTTTAATTTTTTTTTTTTATCTTTATGTTCATAGGTCCATAGGATAATTTGTTTTAAGTTTGTAAAGGCCCTTAGGAGGATTACAGTCCAATTTCTTGATCGAAGTAGGGTAAACTACAAGGTCAGATCAGGTTTCTCAGTGCTTTGTCCATCTGGTCCTGAAATCTCCCACAGATAGGGACTGACCAACCTCTATGGGCAATCTGTTGGTATGCCTGACTGTCTTCATGTCCTGAAAACTTCATCAAATTTGCATAACTCTCTGGGACCAAGATTCCTCTCTTTATCCTCAGTTCCATGCCTAGATTTTTACTCTGATTCTGCTTTGTTGACTGATGTGAGGGTGCAAGTTCTGATCTGGAAAACTCTTGGGAACCAGGTCATTGAACTAAATGGAACATTTCTCATGCTTGAAATTATGCATGTGCTTTGGTGTCTTGAGGTCTAATCCTGAATGGCAGAGTTGCATGATGCAGGGAACATTTTGCAGATGTTGTCTGCATAAGGTGTGATTATGCATTAGTGTTAGATTGGTGTAAGGAGAGAAGAACACGTCTGTCTGCAAATAAAATAAAAGGACTTTGCAGAGATAACTTGCAATTTCATGTGTACTTTTGAAAATATTCTGCAATTAGTTCTTCTCTGTTAATAAATGCTTCTGAGAAGCTGGTGGAGTTTTACCCTGGCAAAACTGTACTGTTTCTGGTTCCAAGAGATGCCATACAGATGTAGGACGGGGACTATGTAACATAATCCTTGTTTCTACCTTGGTCATAATCAAGTCAAAGTGATATTCTAAAGTTGCCTCATAGTGAAGACTTTTTATTTTGCATTTCTATGATGGATTACAGGATATGTAAAATGCAATATAGAAAATATAACAATATAAGAAGTGTTTGTAAATAGTACAACATATTTAAGTTTGTATTACCAGATAAATACTTAATGTTAATAAAGTCTTTTAAAAAGGGTGGTAGAATAGAGAAGTCACACCTATAGAATCAGGTGCAAGTATAAGTTGGACAATATACTATAATATTATGATTGTAATAAAGACTGGATACTAACAGTGGAGAGTGGTTGCAACACCTACAGAGAGCAGAACATCACTGATGAAGATGCAGACAGAAAGGAATAAAGGACTCACTCTGTTGGTGACCAACACCAACATCTGCTGTTGGCAGAATTTTGATTTTTGGAAAGACAGTCACTGGTTCTCAGAGACTATACCTTCTTCTATCCTTTTCCAGGCAATAAGTATGTTATCAGGATGACAAAAATCCTCTGTCCTCTGATTTTTTTCATCTTTTTGCAGTTTTTCTTTTGATTTATTTTACTGAGAAATGTATGAACTTTCCAGAAATGCTACTTTTGCTGTAGCAACCCAGGAAACTGGTTCTAAACTGGACCAGATACCTGCTAAGGATACAATGGAGGTGAAAACCACTATTTGCACCATGCTCAGATAACTTGTAAGGTAAGAAGGGAATTGGAATCTGGATATCTGGTAGATACAGGGAGATCAAGGCATATGGGAACAAGGGCCGGAAACATATGGGTTACAGAGACCACATGGGGAGTGGGAGAGCTGGAAGGACAGCTGCTCCCCAGATGATACTGAGATCAAATGATTGAGTACTTCAGCATGGTTTAAACAGTTAGGAAGTGTGGAGATGGAACTCTCCCTCAGACACAAGAATGTGCGTGTATTGTTGCTCTCTTTAAGTTTCTTTCCCTGAGCATGAGCATCAGAAGAAACCCAAAGTCATTGAGATGATTTCCCCAAAAAGATCAGGACTTCCTCAACCAACCTATAAAACTCTGAAATGTCCCAGTCCTTGGAGAAACCATGCAGTTTACAGGCTATGAACCTGTGGCCCATATTGGACTTATTCACCGCAGCAAAACAAGTTTGTCTGTTGTATCTCTGAAAACACGCTATGTTGTGGATTTTATTATGCTCTAGTAAACAGGAATATTCTCAGCGACTTTGTGGAAACTGTGCAATATTTGTTAATGACACTAGTATTTCTTTTCTCTTGCTCTGATTTGTAACCTGTGCCTGTGATGTTCACTATGCATGCGATTGTATATACTTATATATACTATAATCACCTCTTTATTATGTTACAGAGCTACTAGAGGAGGTGCAGTCACGAGCTACTTTGTTTCAGCCCATGGTGTCTTTTAGATTTTGGCTTTTAAAAGCTGCTGCAACTTGTTTAGGCTTAAATATTGCCCAGTTCTGGTTGGTTTTTTTTCAAAGACAAAATCATTCAGAAGCTCTGAAGAGGACATCACATGCTACATGAGGCAGAAATTTCATTTTCCTCCTCTTCCTATTAAAATCTTTTAAAATCTACTGTTAATACTTGTAATCCTGTACCAAATATACTCAGTGAAAAATACAAAGCAAATATATTGCTGGTAAGGGAGAATTAGAGATCGCACAAAGTGATCGAGTTGGACATTTGTTTCTCAAGCATATAATTTGTTCCCTCGTAAACTTATTAGTCAGCTAATGCTTTGTACTCATCATAGCTGACAGAAGTGGGCATTTCAGAAAGATCTGAAATGACATTGTAGGTTAGGAGTCCCTCTGAGCATCCAGACTGTGAAATTAAGGCCCAGAGGTGAAGCGGCTTTCCCAAGATCACATGGAAACCTAAGAGAAAGCTAGACATAGATTACAAGAAATTTGGACTGCTTTGTTACGGCGCTGCTCATGATTTTTCCTCCAGGAAGTCTGCCTCATGCAAATCTTAGCTGCTCTGTATCCAAGCCTGTGCTGGTTAAGAGTATGTGAGCAGACTCTATGTTTATGTATACCCAGACTTTTTCTCTATCCAAGAAGAAAAGTCCAGCATAAAGCTGTAATTCACACACCTCTAAGAACTAATAAAGCACTCCCAGTAATTGTTCTCCACATAGAGACTGTGTGTGGATCTACAAAATGGATCAGAAACGTACATATCACCAAAAAAGAAGGAGTTGGAAAGAAAACAGGTAGGTAAATGCAAGTATGAGAGCCTCTGCCTTACCACGACACTAACAGCTATAAAACTATTGCCGGTGGGATGATGAGATCAGTCTGGCCGCAGCTGTCATTGTCTTTAAAAGCCAGCCAGCAAAACATGCCTGTTTTCACCTTGCTTCATTTGCTATAAAAAATACTTTAAATTGTATTCTTCATTTGAGAGCAATGGGTGGAAGGGTTTTTACCTAAAGAGAAAACGGGATCTGTAATAAGAGAAGTATAAGCAAACTGTTTTATTCCATAATTTTAGGCCTCATCAGTGAAAGTGATTTCATGCTTTAATAGTATTCATTCTATTATTGTCACTTCATAGTTCATAACACCCAGGTGACTAGTCTTTGCAGGAAGTTTTCACATGCTATCCAGTTACAGCATATTTATTTGCTCTCTTGAAACCATGTACTCAGTTGGTGGGATTCTACTCCCTCAGGAGAAGACGTGCCTGACCAACTGACATAGACAGGGCTTAGTCTGCAGGGAGGATTGAATTTCCTTAGCATGACAATGGCTTGGGTTTTATTGGCACAGACGGTTTGTGTCAAGCATGTGAACATATGTTCCTGAGGTCTGCAGGAGGAGCAGTTACAGATCTCTTAATACCCAGCTTGGGTTTTATGCAGGCCTGCTTCTCCAACTCAGGAATGATTCACTATGGATCTGAGTTTACCAGGGGCTATCTATTCAAGAGAATGGGCAACCTGGCTGATTATGCATTGAAGTTTTAACCTACAGCTTCCTACCCGATGATTTAGCATTTCTGATTTACACTGAGTTTAGAATTTCAAATAAAATGTCCTGAAACCCTCTAAACTTAGAAAAGAAAGAAGTGTGTATGTTTTCAGTACAATATGCAGGTCCAATTCCTTAAACCTGACTCCTTGTTTTATTTCAGTCCAAACAAATCTTACATTTAAGACCAAATCCAATAAAACATCGGAACATCTCAAGACAGAAATCAAAATACCTGACATTAACTACCAACGTTCTGCATTAAAATCAAAGCAAGGCTCCCATATAAATTAACAGACTTCTCAGGATGGATAACAGTTGAAAATGCAAAGAAAAATGTGCCTGAAATCTTGCTGGGTTCAGCCCTAAAACCCACAGAGACCATCTTCCACCCAGGATCTGCAGCCTGAAACCATCTGAGTGACGAAAGTTAGGATTCATTTATCTTGACTTGATTGTTTAAAGGTAGGATAGACATCTAAGACTAAGCCAGTAAGTCTAGGCTTTCTTTGTAGTTAATGGAAAGAAACAGACGCTTTCAGAAGACTATTCTGCTAAAAGACATATCTGGAAATAGGCCAGATGAATCACACTTAATAGGTATTTCTATTTGTTTCTTTTTCTCTCTCAGAGAAAAAAAATCATTAGGGCTAGAACAGTGGGTTCAGAGAGACCTGGCTCATGCTTCAGTGTACTTGTTGCTGAAGGCAGGGGTTCAAAGAAGAAGAAATTTTGTTTGATGCTTGACCCCTGTGAAACAGAGGAATAATAATTTATTTCCCTTTAGGGTGAAAAACAAGATATTGCTCATCATATAAGGCTGTAATGTGTACAAAAATTTCATACCAGTCAGTGAAGGATAGAAGACCGTGTCTATAATCTGACATAATATCTCTCAGAAGATGGATACCCTAGTTTTTGAATATTCAGATGAGATGGGAAAGGGGGAAAGAGATTCCAAATCTGTATGATATGTGATATTACAGAAGTCAATCTCATTTTATCTCTATCCTGCCCTTTCTTCACGAACCTTTAGATACGGGAGTAACTTCGGGCTCATGAGATGTCCTAACTCAAAGTAGTTGTCACATATGATGTCTGATCACAAGTGTAATTTTTCCAGTGTTGAGACTTTAGGAAATTGAAAGCATTCAATGACATACTGATTAAAGTTGAATTTCCACTCTGAAAAGATGTAAAGAAGAGATGTATGATTGGGAGGTTTGTTGGAATGATTTTATATAATTCAAAGGGAATACCTACTTTGGCTGAAGAATAAAAAAAAATTTGTAATTGGCTTACTGGGACGAGGATCAGAGCTTTAGTTTTAAGATAGAAATAATAAGGACATTAACAAATACAGGCTAATATAACCATGTTTTATCTTAAAGTTTTGGATTTACTTCCTGTTTTCTTCAACTTAATTTTAAAAATGTTACAAATAAATGTCTTCATTTTGGGTATTATTTCTTAGGAATAGCCTTTATCTTGCACTCCTAAAGAGTTCAAAACTTTATTTAGAGCTGCCATGAGAGAATTAATAAAAGCCTGAAATTTGAAGATGTAGGAGAGAGACAAGATTTAAGATGGCACTTGATTACTGTAGCATTTTACTATGTGCAAATGGAATCTTCTGTAGTGAAGATAAATATTCTTGAAATTTTCTGAGAGGTGTTTGAATTATTGATATTTTCTATGAAAACACGGGGCTGTGAAATGACGGAAAAAATAGTTTTACCAGACTTGAAATAATGTGGGCTAATACAGCTTATTTCTAGTTAATTGGAATGAACAAACCTGTTAAAATATTTCATTGTAGATACTATGTCAGTAATAAGAATATTTCTTTCCTCAGACCTTCACTGCTGACAATTTAAGCTCGTGACTTAGCAATATCATTGAACAAGAGTATTTGTCTATGATACCTGGGTGTCTAGAAAGTCTGGCCACTGCACAATTGCTAAGACTAAGAGACATTTCTCATTAAATCTGCTGGATGTATTAGACACATACTCAGCAGAAAAACTTTGGGATTTAGTACACAGATACCACCATAATGAGATATTTTTGTTTATATTACTAGCTTAAGTTGTTTAATAACAATTACATTAGCAGAACAAAAAACCCCATATTTTTTAAGACAGATAAATGATATGATCCTTTAATGCTAAAAAATACACAAAATGTTCCTGAAATAAAAGAACAGAGGACAAAACCAGCAAATATTGTTGCTGGACTACTATTAATATAATTTTGTAGCATTTGAAAAAACTGTCAAGGTACTTTTTGTTTCGTCTTTTTTTTCAAAGCATCCCAATACCATTTTGGCAAGTTTGATATTTCATTTGAAGGGAAAATAATAAAGTGTTTTCTTTGTATTGATTGAAGAAATATAGTGCTTATTTTTCGCTTGGTTTTCTAGTAGTTATTCAATAGGTTAAAGGGCAATACCATTCGTTTCCTAACAGGACATTTTGTGTGAGATTTGCAAGTCCTACAGGTACCTTTAAGCATGGATAAATATGCACTCATGGTTTCAGCTGGATAGTTTTTCACCACCAAAGGATGATTATGTTGTGTGCCTTGAGACACAAGCTATAATATATTTCCTGTCCCTTTATTGCATTTTGGAATCATAAACAATGACTGTTTGGCTCAAAGCCATTTATTCAGCCCAAAAAGACATTATTTGCACAACAAAAATCAATAAAAATGTTTCTAGGTCTGGCTGGATACTTTGCTTAACTGTGATATTTGTCTGTCACTGATGGCATGCCATCTCTCGTAGGAGACTGGGGCCAAAACAGAGCTATTGATCCAGTCATCAGTGATGGATACTGGCATTTGGAACAGGCTGCTGCAGAGAATCTCGATTAAAAAAAATATTTCTATGTTTTGCCTGCAGCAGAGTCAAGATAACCTGAATGAGGAGATTTTCACTTTTATATTGGGTTTCTCCTCTTGCGGTTGTTAAATGCTCTGGACCAAAGTTCATTATTGAAAGAATTAAGTCAATCTATGTTTAGCCAAAGGCTTTGACATCACATCAAGCTCTCCTGATTTAAACACAAGCTAGTTGTCCTTTTCATCACCTTAAAAGCGGAGAGGAAGTGTTTTATACACACAAGTGATAGAAGTGATATGCTAGGCTGTGCTTACACTTTTTTTTCCTATTGTAAAACATCAAATTATGTCTAAGAAAAACAAGACAAAAACTGATTCTCACACATCGTTATATAAACCCTGACCTATCCTTTGAGGCACTGAATACTCTCTGCTCTTGCTTTATCAAGAGTTTAAGGTACTCAACAGTCAGAAAATCCCAGGTTATCTAATTATGGAACATCACTATGACCACTTAACAAAATATATTGCAGCAGAAATATGGGAATATTTTAGCCTATTGTCATTGAATAAAACTACTTGATATTTTCAAATGCGTTTTAATATTGTAAAATCAGTTTTGTTTCACCAAATTAACTGTTTTACAGCGGAATATTTTATGAAAGAAAGAAGAGAATAAAGCAATCACTTAAATCAGTCTCTCAGAAACATCTTAAAATTAAAGTGTTCATATTCTTGTTTATTTCCTTTTTCTCTGTGGTCAAAACTTTCACAAAAAGTATGGTCATGCAGATATTCAAAGAGTAGACTAAAAGTAGGTGCACTTCCTAGAAATAATATTGTCAGTCACAGTGTTGACTGGGATATAGGAATAACATAATTCTTACTCAAGTCAGGTTATTTATATGTTATGACTTTAGTTCTGAATAACTTACAAGTATCAGAATAGCCACTTTGGTTTTGACAAGAGAAATTGAACTGCATAAAATCAAGCACATATGAAAGACTTCTTAGGATCATCAGAATGGTGGCCAAAGACATAAAGGCACTGTAATTTTCAAAGCATTGAGTGCATTTTGAAAGCCTTGCATCATGTATGTAATTAAGAAAATGAAGTGCTTATTTGAACTAAATTTCTATATAATATCAAAGTTGTAGCCACTACTATCATTCCAACAACTGTAACATGAGAATCCTGTTAGTGGTTAGAGTGGCTACCAAAGTAGCCAACTTTGGCTGTTTTGGAAGGAGTTGATAGCAGCTATGTAGTTTTTGTTTGATTTATCTTCATTATAGTTCTCAGTCTGAAGGTGAAATACTCGGATGAGGTATACAAACCTGTACAACTTCTGCAAACTTGTAATTTTCAACCAAGTGCATGGAAGGGAAAGTAATGAATAATACCATGTTTGAAATTCATGCTTCATATGAAGTGTGAATCACAAATTTGGAACTGAAGATCTCACATACTAGTCTGATGAACGAAATAATGAAAGTGTATTGGCAACCACGTATACCTAAACAGGAGAAAGGATACTGTTTTGAAGGAAAAAAGGGCTCAAACCACTTCTAATGCAGGAAGTTAAAGTAATAACCACTATATTATGCCTCATGGAAATTATAAGATACATATGATAATCAATATTAGTTCTAAAGAAATAAAATTATAACTACCAAAGGAAAATTTCTTTGTCTTTGCAATGTGCTTAGAGATGAAGCATCTAAACCTTCAGACTTGTATTTATTACTGCAGGTTATAATTTGGTCTGCCTTTTCATGTTGTTAGAAACTCTGAGAGAAACTAAACATTTCTTCTAGATAGGAGGAGAAATGGAAATAACCTAAAAAAAAAATATACCCTGATTAAGTTTTGAATGTGGCCATTCAGTGACTGTTGACCTGCATTACCTAGTTTGTACTCAGACGTGACCACAGAGGGAAGATTTTATGAAGTGCGGATTGCATTATGACTTGCTATGTAAGTTTACTTTCTGTGCCTGCTTGAAAGAAGCAGCATCAAAAAGAGCTGATACTCAACCTGTATTTATAACATCATCCATCTCTCTCACCACTTAAACCCACTTGCTATTTTACTGTCATAAATAAAAAAAATTAAAATCTGACCCTCAATTATCATAATTTTAGAAATTATCGTAGAATCATAGAATCATAGAATAATAATGTTGGAAAAGACCTCTGAGATCATCGGGTCCAACTGTACCTGTCACCTTCCTAAACCATATCCCTCAGAAACTCATCTAACCGCCTTTTAAACACCTCCAGGAATGGTGGCTGAACCAACTCCCTGGGCAGCTGTTCCAATGCCTGACCACCGTTTCAGTAAAAAAATTTTTCCTGATGTCCAGTCTAAACCTCCCCTGGCACAAAGAGTGGCCATTTCCTTTCATCCAATCACTTGTCACTTGCAATAAGAGACCAGCACCCACCTCGCCACAACCTCCTTTCAGGTAGTTGTAGACAGTGATGAGGTCTCCCCTCAGCCTCCTCTTCTCCAAGCTAAACAACCCCAGTTCCCTCAGTCTTTCCTCATAGGACTTGTTCTCCAGCCCCTTCACCAGCCTCGTCGCCCTTCTCTGGACACGCTCCAACACCTCAGTGTCCTTCCTGTAGCGAGGGGCCCAGAGCTGCACACAGTACTCGAGGTGTGGCCTCACCAGTGCCAAGTACAGGGGCACAATCACCGCCCTGGTCCTGCTGGCCACACAGTTTCTGATACAGGCCAAGATGCCATTGGCCCTCTTGGCCACCTGGGCACACTGCTGGCTCATAGTCAGCCGGCTGTCAACCAACATCCCCAGGTCCTTCTGTGACAAGCAACTCTCCACCCACTCCTCCCCAAGGCTGTAATGTTGCAGATTATAAACATTGCTCTTGCACATGAGAGAACTTTTTTTAGACGCATACAGTTATTCTATTATACCACATTTAGTGATTCATAATTTAATGAAAAAGAACAACAGTACATTTCTTCTCTGTTTTCCCTCTAAAGCAGTGGTTTGAACATCGTAAATTGTTTAATTTTTATGTTTCAGAAATGTAATTACTTATAATATTAATAATTGTGGAAATAATATGCAACAGTTGTTGCTTTTTTATCTCCTTATATTTTTGCATACTACTATGATGCAGTTAACATAAAAGAGTCTATATCCGTCTGTCTGAAGATCTGACCCATTTCCAAGAAAAGCAATCTGGCTTGAATGAGAACTTCAGATTTAAACATGAAGTGTGTTGGGAATGTATTTTCATGCTTACTATTCTGCTAGAATATTTAAAGTATACCTCATACCTTGAAAATTAGAATGTATGTGTTCTGTTAGCCACCATTCTGACAGGCTTTCAAAGTCTGAAATCTTAGATGAAACTGTGATTCTTGGCACAGTGCTAGAATTTTTTCACTCATTCTTAGATGAAAAAAACTAAAAATGGCTAGTATGAGGGTTCTGTTTTAACCTTAATAAATTATGTGTATTTGTGAGTTTAGAAAAAAATATATTCCTGTTCACTTATATCAATAATAAAAAACTATATAAATTATGAATATGACACTATAGATGTCTACATATATGTTGTTACTTTAGCTGTCTGTGAAAGTATCTTATTATTATCAGACTCTTTTTCTATTAGGATTGTGTGCTAACTCTGAAGACTAATGGAAAAATCACATACATCAACTGAGTTCAGTTCAGTTCTTCAAATGGAAATCTATTCTAGCGTAATACGGTAGGTGAATTAGCCTTATCTGAATTAAAATGTTCAGTGAACTGAAATTCCTCTTGTAAAGGAATGAGACTGTTGATGCCCTCTGATTTTTCTAAGGTATGGTTGTGCTTTCAGTGGCAAGAGTACAGTTTTACAGAAAAGACCAATATTTATGACAAACATAAGAAATAGGGTCAAATATCTAACTAACTACAGAAATACACTAAATTTTTTTTAAATTATTGTCATGAATAGTTGAAGTACTTCAATCAGGTGTTGCATACAGATTATGCTTAAGGAACCTAAATAGGGATTGTAGCACATGGTAAAGATTTAGTAAATACTTTTCTAGTCCAAAATCAATTCCATCGATTGTCATTAAAGCGGCAAGCTAAAAAAAATGAAGTGGTTTCTAATTTTCAGTCTCCTGCTGGAGTCTGCTCTATCTCTTCCTTTTTCCAGTTAAGAGCATCATTAAATGGTAAGAGCAAACGGCATATTGAGAGGCCAAGTGTTTTATTAATTCATCATCAGAATTATCTCAGCACATTAATATTAATAGCCTCAAATTGGATTTCATTTAGGAGGTGAAATAAATATGCTGATAGTAAAAGCCTACATAGCCAATGAATCTTTTGAAATGGCGCTAATACAGAGCAATACTCAAAACCAGATTTGAGAAGTCATGCTGACTTCCTTTAGCATAGGGGCAGCTTCCAGGTAAAATTTTATTTTTGGCTGGAACTCATTGAAATTTCAACTTCTAAAAAAGGCTTACTTTCTCTTTTGGAAGCTTGTGGCTTAAATGCCTAAGACAAATGTGGACATGTATCCCTCCCTTTATCCAACACAATTATTTTTCCCTTTGTTAACTGTAGTAGACAGTCACCCCTAAACCCCCTATGTTTTGGATTTCATAGCAGTATATAAGTACATATCTGAGAGTATTATTCCGTGTTTAGATTTCCTTTGACTCACAGCTGTTGTAATTTTTTTGTCTTTTTCATTATTAAATTTTCTATATCCATAGAGTCATAGACTTTGTGGCTGTTTGCAGGGAGAAGTACTATTCCTAAATAACTGCCAAAGAACGCGAACTATGCCCCATTTGCAAGGACACCACATGGCCCAAGGAGGAGACGAGGGGAAGACTAGAAATGAAGCTGTAGCTGTACACAGACTTTGCTGAAGTAAACAATTCCTTATCTAGTTAATCATTGGTGATAGCTCAGGCCTTACCTCTCCCTTCTCTGCACCATTAAATCAGGCTGCTGCTGTGTCTTCTGTTACCAATGCTAATCTGTTGCCTAAAGCCAATGGTTCTATGCTACAATGGAAAAAGCAACCACTTAGGAGGAAAAATTTGTATGTGTGTGTTCCTCCCCATTTTTTTTAAAATAAGGTGCCACAACTGCATTTTGGCAACTTACCTAATACAGTTTTTTTTCAAGAACGTCACATTTAGCCAGATTTAGACAATACAGACAACTCCACAGCCTGTATTTTCCTGCTGTTTTCAAGAGCATATTTACATTTATTGAAGACCAGTATTACACAAATATGACCCAGTCACAGCATTGTTTAGTCATTTGAGGAGCCTGCCCTGGGAGCCCAGAGCAGCCAGAAAACTTCCTGACTTATGGATGCCTCTTATCGCTAGCAGGGAGACACAAATTTGTCATAAGCAGGCATGACATATACCTAAGGGTCTATTTACTGGACCCACTGGATATTGAAAGATTAGTTTAGTCTTTCTATTCTAATATTTCTCAAAAGAAGCTTTAGAAGAAAATTGCACCATGGAAAGTGTAATGCTGAATGCAAAACTGAAGTCATGTTTTAAGTAAAGAATCCACTGACTACAGTGAATACTCCACTTTGTAACAGGTATTTGAGGAGTGTAGAGCCACCTCTGCAGAAATCTGGGAGACCTTGAGTGTGGATTGGAACTTACTTATGTATCCGTTGACTGGTATATCTCTCTGTCTGCATGGAGGATAGGGACAGGGACTATCTTCTTGATTATCCATCATGTTGCTTGTGTGAGAGGAAGTGGAGAACGCAGGCAGGGCAGTAACTAGCTATTCCTTCCTGTCTCCTTCTGGCATAACAGCAGGATTGTGACATTAAGTGAAAGTGTTAGGCTCAAGCCTACCTTTGCCTTGGCAAGTGAAACATCTGAAGCAAACTGGAGAGCAGGGCTCAATTCATGCATTTCTATACTGGACTTTTTCGGATTTCAGTGGTAGTTGGACTTCATAAAAACATACTAAAGTAAACATACTAAAGTAAATATGCTCTTTTGATGATTTTATATTGTTCAAATGTATTTCAATTCAATAGTTCTGACTTTGACTTCTCCCAGTCAAATAATGGTAAACTTGCCCTGAACAGCAGCACAATAACCAGGAGAAAGGTATCTGAATGCTCTGCCTTAGTCTTGCAAGAACCTCCAACACAATGGCCACGCATAGGCACTGAGGTGTGACTGGATGGATTTTGGCACTGCTGAGCAGTGGAGAGGCAGCTCTGGCAGCTACAAAGTGTCCGTGACAAGGTGTGGCTGCCTAGCCACCTTTTACCTAAACTAGGAGAAATAATAACTAGAGGAAGGGTTTGCCTGCTGTTCATGAAGGACTAAGTTACCTCTATATCCATGGATCAGCTGCCTGTGGCTGAAGGTACTTGCTATCCCTCCAAACGAGTAAGAGAGAAGCATGAAGATTTGTTAGTGCTTGAGGCACAACTGCTATTCAGAAACAGAGTCTGCATTTTGAACTGGCCAGAAGTCTGAATCTCTCATTTTAAAGAGCCCAGCTTTACAAGTTGTGTTAGCATTTTGTTGAAAGCTTAGTTTAACAGCCTTCTACAGACTACATGAAAAAATGGAAAGGTTGTTTCCATGCATGGTAAAATCTGTGTTAAACAAGGATTAAAGTCTTCTGTGAGGGGCGTTTTTTTTCTATTTTCCTCTCTTTTGCTACCATAAACATACAAAGAGATTACTCTTGTGGTTGTGGCTGTGAACTAAGAATTGCAACATGATTCCTGGCACTGCCACAGATTCGTTGTCTGTTCACTTAATTTGTCTATGTCTTGGATCCCAACTGACCTCACAGAAGGATTCTTTCTTTAATACAATCACAATGAAGATGCTTTCTTTAATGTTTCTAAGGGCTTAGAGTCCCTTGCGAATCAAAACATGCAGGTCCCTTGAGATGCTGAGATTATATACTTTATGTAAGTTGCCTTTGTCACCTCAGAATATCTGGACTCTTCTCTACCAGTAAACAAGACTTGCAGCCTACCGACTTTCAGAAGCGATAATGAAATTGTGGATTCAAAACATTTATCTGCCAGTCTGTGTTGGCTTAAGCCTCAAACATTGTTCTCAAGCTAGCACTCCTGAAATTTATTATGCACTAAAAGAAGTTCCCAACAGCCTGCCACTATTACTCGAGAAAGAATGTACAAGAGGGGCTGCCATTTAGGCCACCATTTGGAATAGCACTTAGAAACTGCTGCCTGCAGTTGAAGTCCAGAATAATGGGTCTGACATTCAGAGAACCCACCCAGCAAGCAGAGGCAGAAGTAATCTAATTGTTACTGATTTCTTTCAGATTTTCAACTGCGCCATCTTTTCCTGGCTTTTCCCCAAAATAAATTACCCTAACTGTAGAAAAAGTCTGGAATGGAGAAGAGTTGTTCAGTTTAGTTTGTGAACTGGTATTTTCAAGTTTCCTTAATGACTAATATAATGGAGAGATTATTATCAAAATACACTGGGTTCATAGTATATTAAAGCTCTCTTAGGACCTAGTTTAGTATTTGTTACAAATCAGCCAAACCAAACACGGTATGTTCAAGCCGCTTCTTGCTTTTTTTGGTGGCTGTTTCCCACAGCACAACAGGGATCCATATACCTAGTCAGATAGTATTAACAGTCTTTCTTGCTGTTGGCCAGAGAAACAGGAAAACATTCACATGTCACACTAGGAAAATCAAAAGGCTCCTTTTTGTCCGTTCATTACTCCTCTTCTGAGGCACACAGCAAGTGACCAGTTATTTCTGAAGACATACATATCACTGCCTGCATCTCATTCTCGCTTCTGTCACACGAGCTCCTCTGTTCTTCTGTCTGTTTTCTTCTCCCTTCCAGTACTCACTTCTTCACTATGGTAAAGCAACATCTACACAGTTACAAGGTAAGTCCATGTCAATGTTTACAAAAGGTGATACTGCCAGGAATGTCTCAGGGCTGTCATTTTTCATCTGTATGCCAATCACAATGCTGCAATGGTACAGTCACGATGGTACAAGATCTACTTGTACCCTCAATATAAAATAATAAGTTTCTTCCCTTCCTCATTCTTCCTGAAAAGATATGCATCTCTTCCACGTTTTTTAAAATTGAAAATTCAGTGCCTATTACCAGAGAAGATTTTTTGAACAATGAGAACATTCACAGGTTTACAGCTTCATAAATGCTAAGGAAAACAAACTTGACGGACAGGGGAAGTGTTTCTCATTCAGGTAGTTTATTAGAGGGTTTTTGAAATATATTTGCCTGTATGAACATCTATTTAAACTGAAGAGTAAAGAAAGGAATTTTTGCCTGAAACACCCACAATTTAAAACTGAAGCTGTGACCCACCATCCAAGACAGATGTTGACATTTCAAGATAGACCCCTTGTGTTGTTTACTGTTACTTGTGCAGACAGGGCTAAACTTTTCTGCAGGTGCCTTTCTCTTTGGAGGACAGAACCCTGAATCTTACACAAGGGTCAAATCTCAGTTGCATTTGTTCTGATTCTCATTAGCATGTTGAAAGCTTGACATATTTTGGCCATCAAGCAGATATTTATGACCTAGATGTTGGTCAGGGTGGCTACTCTAGCCTCACTGTTTGGCCCACACTTCTTGTGCAGTCTGCAGAGAAACTTCACCTATTTCAGCCATATGCTCTTCATGGTAGAACTCAGCTAAACAGGTGCTCATTCTTTTACTGTAATCAAATTAGACCTTGCACATTCACACTAAAAGAAAACAGGAGAACCAAACCTGATCTGGATTATGTTTGGAATGACTGGAAAACTGGAAAATTATCAGTTGATGTGAGGGAGTTAAAAATCACATAGCTCTGATTAAACAGATAAAAAAAGTGAACTCAAAAAAAAAAAAAAGGAGAATTATAGGAGCTATTGTAAAAATAGTTATCTGACTCTCAAACTGCTCATTATGGCACAGCATTTCCAGTATAACTGATGAAAATTAATATTTTTCTTTCGCTTGATATTTTATCTTTGTCTGTTGGAGCATTGCTGAGTTAAAAATAAATTCATTTATATACTGTGAATGCCTATGTTAGTGTTTGAAAGAACACTGTACTTGAAATATCATTCACAACAGAGTTGGAAAAAGAAGGATCAAGACTGAGTGAGAGAATGGTGAAAGAGAAAGAAAAAATAGTTGTATTCTAATACAAAAGGGAGCTGAAAATGGGCTAGCTAAAGAGGTTTTATGAGTGCTTAAATATTTTTATTGTTGAACTTGTTGAACGGCTAGAACAGCTGTGCTGAATTGCTCAAGGTTGCTTGTGTCTTAGGATAAGGTTGTAGGAATCTATCAAAACTAGAAGAAATGTTACCAATGAAAAAAAAACAAAGTTCCCTGGTCTTTGAACTGGTCCTGTTCTTAAAGGTTTCTTTTTATTGAATACCTTTCAATTGTTCAGGAGAAATCTCTAGGTGTTAGCAGCTCATGAACACATCTGTTCAGTGCAGTGTCACAGCCAAATAAAACAAACAACATATTTAGTTATTTTAGGTAAAGAATGTATAGCATTTCGGACATTAGGCTTGCAAGAATGCATATGTGCATTTAGGTGTAGAAACATACATATTTATATATATATGTATTACATGTGCATGAAGGTCAAATTACAAGAATTATGAAATATATCAATATCACCACTGTTAGCTTCCATTTTGGTGACCACATGGAGTTTAGCAGATGTTTTCAAGCATCGTCTTTAGTCAATATACGCTCCAGGCCTCCGCTGCATCATTCAAAACAACATATCGGGATTTCCTCTCAAATGGTTAAAAACATTATTTTCATTTCCTGGAAAGATATAACTATGACTAATTTTCACATTTGTCTTATCTTGTACAAGCATATTTAGTTTCAAAAGTCCTTGTCTTTACATTGTGTTAATCAAGTAAATGTATTTATAGAAAATAATTGTATCCTGCTCTGACATTTGTTTCATTAGTATCTTCTTTTAAGATTTGTTCTCTAAAACCCATTATGGTCTGGTTCTACTTTGCAATTGCTGTTCTAAACGTAGCTAAACAGAAGTGACCCTGGTATTCTAATGAAGTCTTAGTAAAGACTTGTACGATAGAATTATTATTTCTTTCTTTTTACTTAAAATACCCCACCTGCTGCCTCCTGGAAATAAACTGTTTGTAGCTAAATGGCATTTAGATTGCTTTGCCATCAGCAGTTGTTTCCAGTTCTGTTTTCAATTTGTTAGTGAGACCCCAATCTGTAGTAAAGTTTCTTCTAATTTGTCCACAGAAGCTGTGATTTTGTGCTCTGTCTTAGCAAGACCGTTAACAATAGTCTCCAGTTCCTGCTGCAGAATCCTTCATCTTTCTAAATATGGACAATGGACTGCCACTGTGATATCTGAAAGTTTCATAAGAATACATCTTGTCCTTACATGGAGGTCATTGGTCATCATTGGTCATTGTTCAATGGAAGATAAAGTTTCAGCCATCATGACTTGGATATCGCAATTTTTACACTCCCAAGAAACATATGTTCAGATTAACAAAAAATCTATTGATGAGGAAGAAATACAGTTATATTGTGACTTGCAGAGGAAAAAAGAAACAATACAAAACTCATGCTGAAACATTTATAACAGTACATTCACAAAACTGAATGAGAGGAAAGCAAAGTCAAAAGAAAAGCAATAGTTTGATAAATATTACAGTTCTATCATGCAAGTATAGAAAGGGATCTCTTGCATTGAGAAGCAGATATGAATAAAATGTGAGAAAGATTCCATATGTTGAAAAAAGAACAAAATTTGAATCTCAGCAGAAGATGCATATTTAGAAATTTTTATGATCTGTATGACCATTGAAGGAGATGAGGAAACTAATAACTCAGAGTTGTGGCATGCTGTAAACATTCAGCTTAACACAAGCACTATAAGCTATACACTTTTTGCTAGAAACAAGGTAGAAGAAATGTGTCAAGGTTTATCAATAGCAAGGTGATGTGATAGCATCATCTTGTTATCTTATTTAGGAACATGATCTCCACCACCAATAGCTTAAAAACTTTTTCCAGCAATAGTAAAAATTCTGACTATTAATTTAAAACTATAAATTTGCATTTTCAGTCCATATACAACAGGAATTCTATATGCAAATGTGAGAAAATACGAACCGTCTGAGAATAAAGTAAGATTTTGTAACTTTGTACACTGAAGGGTACATTGTTGCATTTTGGTCATGCTTCCTACTGCAACCAACCTAGGAGCAGCACCCTCAAAAGCTAGTGAACACTCAAAAATTGTCTGAAGTTAAAAAATAAAACTAAGTGACAAGTCCAGTGCAGCAGAATACTTAAAGAAGATTAATCAGCTGGAATTAGAAATAACTCAATCATTGTACCAAATGTGATCAATGATAACAAAAGAAATATTTAGCCAAAAGGGAAATAAATATCTGTGGTCTTCACAGGAGCAATTTATTAATTGAACTTGATTTGTCAAGTTTTTTTAATATCTAGGACTAGAGTCAGGCTGTGAACGGTACCAGGCTCAGTGACATAAGGGAATAATGCTACAATGCTGTATTTGTTCTTCTTCACTCCTTGATGAAAATTCTCTTTTAGACACTTCATTTCACTTACTGTCAATATTTTATGTTTAAGTATCTTTGAAGAAAAGCGCACACGCACAATATAGAGTCAGTTATAACAGCTAAGGCTATTCCACGTGGATATTCCACATATTAAGTCTTATTTAAACCTACAAGATAGACATTCAAGGTTAAATATATCTAAGTGTTCTCCTGACTACAGATGATTTTAAGTTATACTTTGACTTCTTTCTTATATAGGAACCCATTGCAGAGTGTCTTGGGCCTGCTGTATGAAAAGTGTTAGAAAGGTTCAACCAATGTTTGAATGCATTGATACAGGCATGCTGACAAAAGAAGCACACACAATTCAGCAATTATTTTTAAGTTGCCAGAACTGTTCCAAAGACAACATGTGTTCTGTTAGAACAATAGCTTTTAGGTGATAAATATTATTCTAGAGTAGCAGCGTGAAGTAGTACTAAAATCACAAAGTATAAAAGGTTATTAGAGATAGAAGAATGTGATGTATCAGTATACGCACCAACAGGAGCTATTGTCCATCATTTGAAATGGGAAATCTCTTAGATTATAAATTATCTAATAATAAATTTTCTTTATCATCAAATTACAAGGAACCTGGGTATGGAGAGATAATGCTATTTGTCTGAAATATTATTTTCAAAAAGTACTGCAGAGAGAAAATTCAAAAGGAAAGATTTAACAAGGGAAGAATTATTTTCAGATATTGAAAACTGGGAGTTGGACAGAAAGAAGAAGGAAATCAGTGGAGAAATAAATCGTAAAAAAATCCGGTATACAGAAGAAATAAGAGAAGATGAGAATTTGATTCTGCATGGTCTTATCCCTAGAGAATTAAAAGGTAACCAGAATCACTCCTGAATTTAAGCAAGCCACAAATAGAAATTTTATTAAAATTCACTGGAATCATTAAGATAAAAGGAAAATATTTCAAATGTCAAAAGTCTGCAAAGAAGAAATAGAAGCAGCGTTATTTGTTTCCAAGTTTAAGGAGAGTTTGAAGAAATTTGATTAATAGTTTCAGGAGCTGTGACAATATATTGAAACTGAGAAATAATTTGTAATGAGTAATTATTCAATGATAAAATTTGATCATGTGCAAAAGTATGGTAATGTTGCTTTAGAATTCTAGCAAAATAAAACTAGTTTTGGAAGACAGAGTATCCAAATTCCACTTGAAAATCTGTATTGCCAAGTAAAAGGATAATAGGATGTTGGCACATAGAAAACTTGCTGATACCAATCCAAACGAGAAGGTGATTTTTATTGTTGTTTCAGTATATTTTTTTTTATCTATTTGAACAGGAGAAAACACAACAAAAACATTTTCTTCCAGAATCCCTATCAAATATATTAATCATTTCCTCACATTCACTTCTGTTGTTGGGATCTACCTATCGACATATGGATTGATTCATCAGAGACTTCTTGCAAAGCAAGTAGATTTTTTTTTCAGAACAGTGGGTGCTTAGCTTTTTAACTGAATCTAGAATGATTTAAGCTATGATAAATCCTGTGTCTGCCCATTGTTTCTTGTTAGATAAGCCACTGTTTGGTTTAAATTTTCTAATGGTACTCTAAAAATGAGCAACCATACAGTCATGTAGCAGAAAATAACTCCTAAATTGTTTTGCATCTTCTATGTTCATCACATGATTAATGGTTTCTTTTAATATCAGTCTGATAAAGTCTTTTTCTGGTAGTAAATTCTGATCCAATTTAAACTGAGAAA
The DNA here is from genome assembly GCA_033556795.1 of Tapera naevia. Lineage (NCBI taxonomy): Eukaryota > Metazoa > Chordata > Aves > Cuculiformes > Neomorphidae > Tapera > Tapera naevia. The sequence continues at coordinate 18,019,612 of JAUMJJ010000036.1, forward strand.
CTGCCTAATTTTGACAAGAATTAACTCCACACTATTTGATTTGTTTAATAATTGGGAGGCATTTTATTTTGTAATTACATCTCCCTTCCTTCTTTCTCATTGGGAGGTATTTGATAGTTTTCCTTTACTGTGGCAGAATTTTTGAGATGAAGATTTTGACTTGTACATATGCTAATTTTTTTAAAAATGAACCTTTTCTGTTATAGTGTCAGAATGTCTAACAGGGAGGATTTCCACAGTGTTCCTGGTGAATAAAGATGTCATTAAAATCTGAGCTAATAGGCACTGAACCTGTGAACTCAAGTGATGTTTGACCTTCAAGACTTTATATAGTCATTGCTGCAGCAGAGCCGCAGGAACCTTGGATTTTTTTTCTTTGGTGAGAGTGAAAAGCAGAGACTAGAAGGCTAGTAGGGAGAAACAAAGGGCTTGAATAGATAGGAGAAAAATGCTTGCATATGTATGGCTGGAAGTGGAAATCTATATTACCTGGAAGCCTACAGAGTTGTAGTGTGTAGGAAGAGGCCCCAGGGACTGCTTCTTCATCCAACTAATATTAATTCAAATAGGATTTGGCATAAAGAGAATATTTTTGTCACCAATTTTGTGAGTTCAGGATGCTCAGTTTTCAAATACAGCTGTTTACTTGTACCATGTCATTAGAAAGAAAAGAATATTGCGTAGAACCAATGCTGTTCTTGGGTTTACAAAATAACCAATAATCTTATTATACTTAAGCATTTGCAAAATATACTCAAAAAGTCATCAGGAGTTAGGAAAGCCTACAGCAAGACCCTTAAATATAATCTGAGTCTAGGGTCCAGTTTTTTACAAAACTAAAAATAGTTAATTATCAGAAGTTAGAGAAAAAGATTGTCTTCATCCCAAAGTCTGCCATACCAGTGTTTTCTCTTTCTGGCTAGAGGGTATAAGGGAAAACCACAACTTCTTCCCTTATAAACTTCAAAAAAAAGGGGAGGAGAAGGAAAATGAGATGAGGATGTACAATACTGTAGAACTGTATAAAATATGAACGAAAATATCAAGCAGCTATGCCACAGTGGAAGGGGGGTCGAAATTGTTAATGTTCCACTCCACTAAAGGTTCTGACATTGGAAGAACCAAGTTCTGAAATCTTGCACGTAGCTTGAAACACTGGAAGTTACCTTCACAAATGATAGTATTATATCCTTTCCTAGAAGCCTCTTCATGAATGATAACGAGCTTCTTGTTTGATGCCTCATGACACAGGAGTATCACATCTTCTCTATGTTACTCCTTGTAGCCTGGAGAGGACTAGGGTGTTGATGTTTCACCAATATTAAGAGAACTGGGTGTCAGCTTGTAACAAAACTGTAAAAGGCTTTAGGATTGCATGTGTGTTAGACAAAAGGTATACATTTCAGATGATCTGGAAGCATCCATTTATAACACACAATACAGAAGGAATGAGAAAGCTGAATGAAGCTAAGAAAAAATGGTAAAATCTCACATTAGAGCTGGACATTTCTGTGAATATTTTACAAAATCGCAGAACTGCAGAATCACAGAATGTTTTATGTTGGAAGCAGGCCCTGAAGATATTCTGGTCCAGTCTCCTTGTTCTAGCATTTTTCAAACAAATCAGGTTTATCAGGTTCTGCCAAGATGTATTTTGACTCTGTCCAAGGATGAAGAATCCACAACCATCATGGGCAAACTGTTCCAGTGACTGACCATTCTCACTATAAATTATTTTTTTAAAAAGTTAAAGTAGAATGTTAGGGGAAATTCAGTGTTAGAAATTTTATAAGCTACTGCTGAGAGCTGCCAAGAGTGAAGATAAGGTTTTTAGCTCTGTCCCCTGCACAGACCTTCCAGGGCTAGTTTAAAACCTAGTCATGCTGATCAAATAGAAGACATGTTAGACAAAAGATAGAAAATTAATTTAAGCAAGTGTGCTTGTATAAGAGATAGGCTTCAGTAATTAATAGAACACTGAGGGGCTTTCTTAGAGTGGAATCGATTGGAGGCAAAGTGAGACGCACTGAAGTGGAGCAAGAAGAAAGAAGTTTGTTGAGAAAGAAGAATTGAGAGGACTTAACAAGTGGTGAATTCAGAGAACATGGAGAACCCACGGAAAATTTAAAAGGCTTTGTACTTTATGTAATTGGGATAAGAGTAGTATATAAACTAGCTTGCAACTCTGCATCTTTGCTATTCACTGTGGTGACAGTCCAACTCTGAGTTGTGTAAAGAAAACCTAGTGTTATCCAGAAACCTTGTTGATAATTTTGTTACAGATTTTGGTGACCTGGGTGCGACACTAGGATGCAAGGAAGGATCAGTGCTACTCTGAACAAACCCGTCAGCAACATTCCTGCCAGTATCTAAGGTGAGTTGACCTTTAAGGTTTTGGCCACAGGTTATTTCCCATTATAGCCTGGAGTACTATGGTGTTTAAACTTGCTGTTAAGTAACAAGTACTTACAAGTATGGGAAGCACACTCAGCTTTGAGAGGGGGATGCCTTTTGCTGAGATTTTAGAAAACTGGGACAAGATTGTCTTGACAGGAGCTCTTAAAAAGAAAAGATGAATAGGGTTATGTCAGGCAGATTGGCCATACCTTACTCGAGTAAGAGGAGGTGGGCCAACTGATTTGTGGCCTTCCAAAGGAACCTTTGAATCTCACAAGTTGAAGTTTTTGAGAATTATTTTGGAAGATGAAGGTTCCCAAGGTATTGATTATTGGTGTGTTTGGGATAATTGGGCCTATCAATGAAATGAAAATAAACCTTGACCTGGCTCACTTCCCTCTGCACCAGTGGCAGAGGAAACTGATCTGGGAACTACAGGAATATACCCTAACGCATGGGCCAGGCCAAGGGCTGAAATCTTTCCTATAATGGCAGTTGTGAGACGTGAGCCCCGGCAACAGGGGGACTCAGTATCCTGGCAAAGTAAAATGCCTTATTTGAGAGAGGGTGCTGAAAATTGTGCTCAAGTATTATCTGGTATTGTTACCCACTATACTCCCAATTGGAATAATACGAAATCCCTATTATGAGAACTTTTTCATGTGGAAGAGTAAGAATGAATTTTTCAAAAAGACAGAGAAATTGCCCAAAGAACTCAGGGAGATGCTCCATGACCCACTGAAAATCCCCAATGGGATATAACAACCACAGACGGTAATCAGACGTATGTAACTGCTGTACGACAATTGATAGAGGCTGTATGGCAATGTGGAGAAACAGTAATTAATTGGACCAAAGTATTAGAATGTCGTCAGAAACCAGGTGAACATCTTGATGATTATTTGGTTCATTTAAAAGGTGTATTATTTAAATAGAGGGAAAGAATTGCAAAAATTTTTAGGTGGCATTGGCTAATGGCGTGTTTGTGGAACAATTATCCTCTGACATCAACTAATATTTTAAGAAACATTTACTGGAATGGCAAGGAGAAATTTTAACTAAAATTTTGAGTATTACTGCATTTGTTTATGAAGAGAAAGACATTGAAAAGCAAAAGTTAGAAGAAGAGAAGTAAAACCAGGAAAAGAAACAAGAACAGTCTATCCAGTTTTCAATGCACTTCAGTCTCCATTTGTGTAGTCCCTCTTTCATCTGTTTGCCAGTGTGGATGCTGTAGTAGATAGTGCCAAAAATAATGATAAGCAACGTCCACTACTCTCCCTTCACTAACCAAACTAATAATTTAATTGTAGAATTTTTTCGGGTAGGTTAGGCATGATTTCCTCTTCATCAATCAATGCTGACTTCCAGTCGCCTTCTTGTTCTTAATATTTTTCTAAATTTCTTCCAGGATTATTTGCTCCAGCATCTCCCCATGGTCAAGATGAGGCAGATTGGCCTGTAGTTCTTCGGCTTCTTTATCTCATCCTTCTTGAAGACAGCAGTTACACTGGCTTTCTTCCAGTCCACAGGAACCATCCCTGGTTGCTGTAATATCTCAAAAATAATTGAGAGAGCCTTGTGAGGACATCAGCCAGCTTCCTTAGCGCTTATGGATGATCAAATTCCCTGAACTTAATCATGTCTATTCTGCACCCTACTGAACAGAGGTTAAGACTTCCTTGCTCCAGACTCTGTCTCTGGTCTCCAGGGCCTGGGATTCCTGAAGGCCAGTCCTACGAGTAAAGACCAAGACAAAGAAAGCATTGAGTCCCTTGGCCTTTACCAAGACCTTTGCCACCAGGGCCCTTGCTCTGATTATTAGTGGACACGCTTTTTCCCTTTCTCTGTTCACATGCTTACAGAATCCTTTATTGTTACCCTTCAGATTCCTGGCCAGATCAAACTCCAGATTAATTTTAACTTTCCAAAACTCATCCTAGCATGATTGGACAGTGTCTCTACATTGGTCCTGGGACATGTGACCCTCCTTCCACCTTCTGTATACTTCATTTTTATATTTGAGTTTGGTCAGGAATTCCTCATTCATCCATGCAGTCCTCCTGCCATCTTTGCTTGATATCCTGGTCATAGGGGTAAGCCATTGTTTAACTTGGATGTGGTACCTGAAAAACAAGGAGCTCTCCTGGGCCCCTCTTCTCACTACAGCTGTCTTCTGTGGGATTCTTAGAAGCGGGTTCCTGAATAAGACAAAGTATATTCTACCGAAGTCCAGAGCTATGATCCTAGTTTATGCTTTGTTTACTTCTCTCTGATCCTGAACTCCATTGTCTTCTGGACAGTGCAACCAAGGTTTCCCTAGCCTTTCTATCTCCTGCAAGGTTTTCCTTGTTTTTCCTTGTTTGTAGATACCACATTCAGAAGAGGACCTACCCTTATCCAATTATTGATTACTTGTGTTAGGAAGCTGTCATCAATGTTGTCAACAAATTCCCTGGATTCCTTGTGACCTGCTGTGTTGCTGACTAGCAGATATCAGAGTAGTTAAAGTGCTCCCATGAAGACAAAGGCACATGAATATGATGCTTCCTCCTGTTTTCGGAAGGGCTCATCTCCTTCCTGTTGAGGCAACCTATAACAGAAACTTCAGAAACTTAAGACAATATTATTTGTGTTTGTCTACCATTTAATGCGTAAGCTCTGGACTGACTTGTCATCAATTCTAACGCAGAGCCCCATGTGTGCCTGCTATTTTTTCACGTGAAGGGCAACTCCCTTTCCTTTCCTTTGCAGCCTTCCCTTCATGAGGACTTTGTACCCATCCACTGCAGGACTTCAGTCATGGCAGTCTTCCTACCACATCTTTGTGACCCCAAGATGACCATAGCCTGCACCTGCATGCAGATGTCTAATTCCTCATGTTTGTTCCCCATGCTGTGTGCATTAGAGTGCTGGCACTTCAGACAGTCACCAGTCCTGCTGATTTCCCCCTCAAAATGTGAGAGCTTTCCCCATAATGGTACTGTTTTGGCACTGCCTTATTAGTGTGCATATGCTTGAGATGGACCCTTTTTGCATAATTTGACTACTGTCAAACACTGAGGTTTTACTCTACTAATTTTTCCTCAAAGGGTTCAGTCAGTCATCTGACAGACATTTGATAGATATTAATTAAATGTATGGAATAACATATTTGACAAGTGTTTCCAGTTGTTTGTTTCTCCTAGAAGGATCTGGTTCAGAAACTGTCTAAAATATAAAACTGTTTTGCTGAATATTCATTTAAAGATATTTTAAATTATGTGTTGCATGCTGTTTTATTAGCAGACAGCACGCAATTCAGGGTAAATAACACAAGAGCTAAAGAAATATTTCACTTCAGGTAGCAAACTTTCAGGTCTATCTCAAAATGAGTGCATGCATTTCTCAAAGGGAAGTTTGAACACACAAACAGTTTTAAAATAAAAACATACTTATGTCCAAGCCTGGAACCAGAACATGGCTATTTCCCACAAAGGGGTGCCTGAAAAAGTAGCCAGCTGTGGTATCAGTAATTGGTGAGACACAGAATTTTGAAAGAACTTCTCTGTTGTAACAGCCCTTCAAGGGTCTATTTGACATTTTGCAGATGTAATAGAAACTTAAGTTTAGATAACATAGAAATACAGAGATTCAGATACAGTTTTCCATTGTTCAATATGCAGATCTTGCAGCTTATGAGGCTACAGTGAGAACTACTCAATTTAGGCACTGAACAAAACTCAGCAAATTGGCTCCTTAGGTTCAGTTCTCTTTCAGTTGTCTCACCCAAGACACTATAAAGAACAGCCTTGTAGGCTTTAACTGTGAATAGTAAGCTCTGATCTACTCCTGCAACTTCACAATATTTGAACTTTCTGTTTCCCAGGGCACTGCAAAAACCTTTTGCTCCTGTTACTCTTGAAATAAAAAGCAGTGTTCTTTATGAATTTTTAACACAGCACACTTTTCCTGCCAGTGCTTTCAGGCAAGTCATGTCAGTATCTGGACACTTGAATTTGAAGCTCAAAGCCTGACTGCCTCTATTTGTAAACAAGAGTGAACAGCGTGAGCACAGTAGTGTCACTTCCCAGTAAATTCAGTGTTAAGAAGTTACAAATGTATGTACTATAGAACAGTTTGACAAAGCTGTATTGAAATACATTATTCATAGTAATCTTTTTCAAAACCTGACATTTTTGAAAGTTTTCCATTTTGTGCATCATAAAATTGTAATGTTGGTTTTGAATATGTGAAAAAGAACAACAAAAAAACCCCAAATGTGTTTAGCCTTTTCCTTTCAAAGAATCTTTTCCAAATAAACTAATTCTGTTTCTTTGTCCTCACCTTAAGGACTGCTCATTTTTTTTCTAATTATCACAAATGAATTACAGCTGATCTTTATCTACTGTGGCATTCCCAGCCTGCATTTTGTGTGTGTGCGTGTGTGTGGTCAGGGGAAATAATATGTGTCAAGACTAGCTTATAAAATCTGTTCTAAGCCTTTAACCTTCAGCAGAACACTGAATAATTGAGGGGTCTATGGGCACTGACATTTATGGCAAAGCAGGAAAATAGATGTCTATTGATGGGGCTGTATCTCTGATCATAGTTCATAGCTGCCTTTCAGTGGTGGAGTTAACATTACCTGCTGGATGTCAGGCACTGCAATGATCACTGCCAGATGGTCCCAGGCTGATGGTCTCAGGTCTCTTGTGCCAATGATAGCTGTTTTGCTGATATGATCAACATAATTCAATCACTGTCAGTACTTATTTTTTCCCTGTTTCTCCATGCTAGTCACTTGGTGACTTTTCCCTTCCCTTTACTTTTGAAAGATATTAGCACAAGGGAAAATAAAAGTGAGCATTTACCAGCTTAAGTCTTGATGAACTTCAGGTTTGTTTTGCCCCCCTCTTCCTTCCCATAGATGTACTTATGAACATAGTTTAATTTGTAAGAGTTTCCCTGCATGCGGAGAAAGTTCAGGTGCTTGAAAATATCATTGCTACCTAAATGGAATAGCCACTTTTTTGAGTTTTACTAACTCACTGAATTATGTTTCTTTTGCCAGAAGACTTTATCACACTTGTGAAAAACTAAGTGGTTGTTACAAATCTTATCTGAAATAGCTGTTACAAATTTTATAGACTGTTAAATATTCATTCATGATTTTTTAATTTTCAAAATATTTTCTTTCTTCTACTGGGAAAATATTACCGTCTATAAAAGTAGCTTTACTTTTTTTCCACTCTTTCTTTAAAATATTATATTAAATGAACATACACACTTCTTTTCTATTCCTTCTAATTCATAAGAAACTACCATGAAAAGCCTGTGGAAGATAGTGTCTGAAAGAGAGGGCAGCTGGAGAAGGATACAATTACAGTATCCCTATCTGTTGCCTCCATCACAAATACATATTTCTCTGCCGAAAAATCAGATCAGGTCTGAAGCAGGTGTACTGATGTGGGGAAAGAGATTTTGTCTTTTTCCTCTTATAATCTTCCAATACTCTGATCACCTCCATAGTGATATATGTCCATGCTACAATATCTTGTTTTGGTGTCACTGTCGTGAAGAGTTCCAACGGTACTGTCCATCATTTTATGACAGCTACTTCCATTTGATTTACACTGGAGACTCGCAAATTTACTCTTAACTTTAAATTAACATTTTTAAAAAAATCTAATGTGGGAAACTAATGATCTTTTCAACGTCAGCTGCTGAGAACTCCCACAAATGATAACCATTAATTAATACTTTCCATAGCCGAACGTTCTTTCTGTCCAAGAGACAAGCTACTTTGGGTGCCCTGAAACCATCTGCTCAGCTTTCCAATTCCTACTTGTTCCATCTAGTAATGAAAAATGACATGAAAATGAAAGAATACTGCATTACTTTCTTCAGTAGTTCTGAGCAAAAAAATTCCAGTCCATGAGCAAAGATCCGTGTCATAGCACATAGATAGCAAAAGCCCGTGCCAGAGGAATTTATGTGCCCTTTATTCTATTTTTTAATATGCTAAACACTTATTTATTGAGTTTTAAAAGCATAAATTGCACAACTGATAATTATATCAGAGATGCAGCAAACAAAATGGATAAACCGTAAACTGGTTGTCATATTTCCCAGTGCTTTAAGACCACAGATTTATATGCAGATACACAGCCTCCTTTTTACCAGTGCTAATTTACAGCTTTCTGCTGCCACTCTCCAGCACTGTCAGTCGAGTTTCTGTCCCTGCTGGCCTAGCTGTTCTGAGAGGAACTGAAGTGGCAGGTAGCCCATCTGCCTTTTCACATATAACTGTGCATGTAACGGCACACACCTAAAGTATATCATAGAATCATAGAATCATCTGGATGGAAAAGACCTTTGAGATTATCGAGTCCAACCGCACCTGTCCACTACTAAGCCATGTCCCTAAGAAGTTCATCAACCCATCTTTTAAACACAAATATGTCATGTATATAGGGAATAACTGTGCTAGTATGTATAAATACCTGTCTGTGGATATGTAAATGTACATTTCTCTGTGTATATGTAGAAGTGAAGAGATCAGATGTATAAAACTTGTGAATTAGGTCCCAACATCTGTAGTCAAATAGGCAGCCATATCTCCATTAAGAAAGCTCACCATAAAATCCATGACAGGAGCCAAAATCTTCAGAGAGATATTCCCAAAGCAGAGCAGGAGCTGAGAAATATGTGGCAGGGAGCACTGAAGACATGGTTGGTTTGACTCTCATGGTTAAACCCCATGGGAAATGACAGTTTGAATTCTTTCAGGGAGAGGACAAGAAGGAGCCTAGATATCCTGAATCTTCAGCGAGTGCGAGTCAAGAAAAGAACATCAGGCACACTCAAGATATAGAAATGTGTTCGCTATCCCATTTGGTGTGTTTTGATATGCTCAGTGTACTAAATATAAAACTTCTTTTTCATGATGTAAGGGTTGGGAACTGAAGGAAAAGATATTTTTTCTTTTGTACATATTTTATTTTGCCAGTATGTGAATTTCGTGTGCACTGTCTTTTACAACTGTTTCATCAGAGATCAATATGGGGAAGTGCCAAGTGCTGCACCTGGAAAGAAACAACCCCAGGCACCAGCACACACTGGGGGCCAACTGGCTGGAAAGCAGCTTTGCAGAAAAGGATCTGGGGGTCTTGATGTGCCTCAAGCTGAGCATGAGCTAACATTATGCCCTTGCAACAAAAAAAGGCAAATGGTATCCAGCATTAACAGAAGTGTTACCAGCATGTCAAGGCAGGCAATTCTTCCTTTCTGTTCAGCACTGGTAAGACCCCACCGGGAATGCTGTGATCAGTTCTGGACTGCATGAGATACGTGGACATACTGGAGAGAGTCCAGCAAAGCACCACTAAGAATGATGAAGAGTCTGGGGAATTTAAAGCATAATGTGATGCTGATAGAGGTGGGACTGTTCAGCCTGGAGAAGAGAAGTCTTGGGGAGGATCTCATCAATGTATATAAATACTTGGAAAGAGCATGCAAAGAGGATGGAGATAAGCTCTTTTCAACGACGCCCAGTGACAGGAAAAGAGGTAGTGACCCAAACTGAAAGACAGCAGGCTCCATTTGAACACCAGGAAATGCTGGTACAGGTTTCCAAGAGAGATTATGGAGTTTTCCACCTTGGAGATATTAAAAAACATCAGAACCTGTGCTTGGTCCCTGAGAAGGGATGTTGGACCAGATGACCTGGAGAGGTTCCTTCTAATCTCACCCATGCTGGGATTCTGTGACAGTTTTTATATCTATTTAGAGATGATCCTAAGCTGAAAAAAGCCCATAGATACAACCTGGCTGCAGTAAATGCTGAAAGGTGTGTGCACCTGACCATTGTATAACACCACAAGCTGTAACTGATATCTTAGAAATGAAAAATACATAGGACATGCACAATGAACACAAATAAAAGAAAAATGGATATTTACTGTTTTTTATCTCATCTATTCTAAACAATTTTTGCATTTCTTATTCCTTTTTTTTGAAATAAGCCCATTTTATGCCCAGTGCTGGATTTTTGTTATTATATCCCTGCCATTTGCATCATTTTTTTTCTGTTCTTAATTATGTGTCAGATACTCACTGAAATAAGCATGAAAATGAAGAAACGGACAATTTATTCGAGGATTTTTTTTTTTAAAAAGGCTATAATCTCTTTTCCAGGGGATCTGTCGGATCAAATTTAAAATTTGATTTGCACATTCAGTTGTCAATATATATAAAATCTGGTTTATTTAGTTGACAGGTCTTGTGCCCTAGATGTTGCCATAATTGTGTTCTTTGCTAGTGATTATGATATGAATCTTTGAATGTGATGAGGGTTCTTCACAAGATCTTGCCTTGGCATAACATAGATGTAATCACAGTATCACAGTATCACAGTATCACAAGGTTGGAAAGGACCTCTGAGATCATCAAGTCCAACCTATAACCTAACACTAACACCAACACTAACACCAACCATCATCTAAACCATGGCACTCAGTGCCTCATCCAGTCTCCCTTTAAACACCTCCAGGGTCCGTGACTCCACCACCTCCCTGGGCAGCCCATTCCAATGGCCAATCACCCTTTCAGTGAAGAATTTTTTCCTCATATCAAGTCTAAACTTTCCCTGACAAAGCTTAAGTCCATGCCCTCTGGTTCTGCCACTGGTCACCTGAGAGAAGAGACCAACCCCTGCCCGACTACAACCTCCTTTTAGGTAGTTGTAGAGAGCAATGAGGTCTCCCCTGAGCCTCCTCTTCTCCAGGCTAAACAGCCCCAATTCCCTCAGTCGCTCCTCATAGGGCTTGTGCTCCAGCCCCCTCACCATCTTCGTTGCCCTCCTCTGAACACATTCCAGTATCCTAACATCTTTCCCAAACTGGGGGGCCCAGAACTGGACACAATATTCAAGGTGAGGCCTTACCAGTGTCGAGTACAGGGGGACGATAACTTCTCTGGTCCTGCTTACTACACTATTCCTGATGCAGGCCAGGATGCCATTGGCCTTCTTGGCCACCTGGGCACACTGCTGGCTCATGTTGAGCTTCCTGTCCACCAGCACTCCCAGGTCCTTTTCTACCTGACTACTCTCTAGCCACTCTGTCCCCAGTCTGTAGCTCTGCATGGGATTGTTGTGTCCAAAATGAAGTACCCGACATTTGGACTTATTAAACATCATCCCATTAGAATCGGCCCAGCTCTCCAATCTGTCCAGGTCCCTCTGTAGGGCCATCCTACCCTCTAACAGATCAACTCTTCCTCCCAGCTTGGTATCATCTGCAAATTTGCTGATGATGGACTCAATCCCCTCATCCAAATCGTCAATAAAGATATTAAACAGGACGGGACCCAATACCGATCCCTGAGGGACACCACTGGTGACCGGCCGCCAACTGGATGAAACACCATTCACCATCACTCTTTGGGCTCGGCCATCCAGCCAATTCCTAACCCAGCACAAAGTGCTCCCATCTAGGCCACTGGCTGCCAGCTTCCCTAGGAGTCTACTGTGGGGGACCGTGTCAAAGGCCTTACTGAAGTCCAGGTATACCACATCCACAGCCTTCCTCTCATCCACCAGGCGAGTCACATGGTCGTAAAAGGAGATCAGGTTGGTCAGGCAGGACCTACCCCTCCTAAATCCATGCTGGCTGGGCCTGATTTCTTGATCGTTCTGCAGGTGGTGCATGATTTCACCCAGGATTATCTTCTCCATGATTTTACCTGGGACCGAAGTCAGGCTGACAGGTCTGTAATTACCTGGATCATCCTTACGGCCCTTCTTATGGATGGGCGTCACATTGGCCAACTTCCAGTCTTCTGGGACCTCTCCAGTGAGCCAGGACTGCTGAAAGATGATGGAGAGCGGCTTAGCAAGCTCATCCGCCAGCTCTCTCAGCACCCTAGGATGGATCCCATCCGGGCCCATAGACTTATGAGGGTCCAAGCGGCTCAGCAGGTCTCTAACCTCCTCCTCATGGATTGCAGGAGTGCCATATTTCACCCTGCCCACATTAACCACTTCAGAGGGCCAACTGTCAAGCGAGCTGACATCCTTGCTGTTAAAAACTGAGGCAAAGAAGGCATTAAGTACCTCAGCCTTCTCTGCATCTCTGGTTACTATATTTCCCTCCACATCCAACAAGGAGTGGAGGTCGCTGCGGCCCTTCTTTCTGCCATTGATGTATTTATAAAAACTCTTCTTATTGTCCTTAACAGAAGTGGCCAATTTGAGCTCCAGCTGGGCTTTTGCTTCCCTGATTTTTCTCCTACACGACTTAACAACATCCTTGAACATGACCTGACTTACATCCCCTTCCTTCCAACGATGATACATGCTCTTTTTCTTACTTAGTTCCTTCAGAAGTTCCCTACTCATCCAGGCCGGCCGTCTGCCCCTACGACTCTTCTTACAACACACAGGGACAGCCCGCTCCTGCGCCTGCAAAACTTCATTCTTGAAGTATATCCAAGCTTCCTGGACCCCCTTGCCACTAAGAGCTATTTCCCAGGGTACTTTCCTGACCAGTTCCTTAAATAATCCAAAATCTGCCCGCCGAAAGTCCAGCATTGATGTTCTGTTCCTGGCTTTTCCTATTACATTGTTCAGAGAGAACTCAATTATTTCATGATCACTAGACCCTAGACATCCTCCGACAACAACATCACTCACCAGCCCATCTTTGTTTGTAAACAGCAAGTCAAGCAGAGCCTCACCTCTGGTGGGCTCACTCACCAGCTGTGACAAAAAGCAGTCCTCAATACACTCTAAAAACCTCCTGGACTGCCTCCTCTCAGCAGTGTTAAGTTTCCAGCAGATATCTGGAAGGTTAAAGTCTCCTAAAAGAACAAGGGCAGCCGATCTAGAGGCAGCCTCCAGCTGTTTAAACAACAGAAGATCCAAATCCTCCTCCTGGTCGGGCGGTCTGTAGCACACTCCAACCAGGAGGTCAGACCTGACTGCCCCTCTGACTCTTACCCATAGACACTCAACCTGGTCATCACCGATCTCAACTTCAACAATATCCAGGGTTTCCCTAGTGTAGAGGGCCACCCCTCCACCCCTCTTCTCACGCCTGTCTCTCCTGAAGAGCCTGTAGCCTTCCATGGCAGCACTCCAGTTATGACAGTCGTTCCACCACGTTTCCGTGATAGCAGCTATATCATAGCTCTCCCGCTGGACCAGGACTTCTAGCTCCTCCTGCTTGTTTCCCATACTGCGTGTGTTTGTGTACATGCACTTCAGTTGGGTTACTGACAACCCCCTTTGGGATGGCTCATCCTCCACTGGGACATCTTTGGTGAGCCTAGTAACTCCCCCCTCCCCCGTCATGCCTAGTTTAAAGCCCTCTCAACAAGCCCTGCCAGCTCCTGAGCTAGAATCCTCTTACCCTTTGGAGTTAGACGAGACCCATCTGGGTCAAGCAGGCCAGGTGCTGTAAAGGTTTCCCCATGATCAAAGAACCCAAAATTCCTCTGCCGACACCAGCCCCTAAGCCATTTATTAACTGCATATATTCTCTTATTCCTGTCTGTATCCATCCCTGCCACCGGGGGAACTGAACAGAACACCATCTGTGCTCCTGCCTTATCTATCGACCGTCCCAGCTCCTGGAGTTCCTTTTTAACTACCCTTGACCCTCTTTTCGCTAGTTGATCACTACCAGCCTGTACCACCAGAAGCGGGTAATAATCGGAGGGTTTAATTAGGTCCAGGAGTCTCTTGGTGATGTCGTGTACCCGGGCTTGGGGAAGGCAGCAGACTTCCCTATGAGTTGGGCCCATCCTACAAATAGGTCCCTCCGTCCCTTTCAGAAGGGAGTCTCCCACCACAATGACCCTCCTTTTCTTTTTCTTATTTGAGGTCCTGACCCGTCCGATGGGCAATGTGAGGTCAGCCTCTTCAGGTGAGCTCTCTGTCAGACTATCCTCTACCTGAGCATCAAATTCCAACTCCCCAAACCTGTTTTGGAGGGGCAGCTGGAAAGTTGGCATTTGAAAGGGAGGTCTATAACCCCCACGAGAGCATACCTGCTCCCAGTCCTCCTCACCAGTCAGGTCACTCTCCTTACCCTGTCTTGTTGGCTAGAGAGGCTAACATTTTAACCAGGATTTTCATATCCTCTGTTGGCTATCACTTGACTTTCAGCAGCAGTTCAAGTCCCAGGCCTCAGTTTTCGACATCTTCAGAGCATTGTGGTGAGGTGCATCAGAGACTGCATATTAATTCATAAGCAGCCCTTCAGAACAGTATAACTGACAATGCCTGGGGTGAAGCTACTGAGAGGCTGAGATAAACCTAAAACTCAACGGGTATAATGACTAAATTACGTTCTCCCTGAAACTGGTCCCTTCAGGTCAGATTGCCAGATTAACAATGAATTGCTAGGGCTGGGTAACAGTGTTGCAATGGCTGCAAATTGTGATTTATCTTTTCTAAGCAAAAATGGACAGAGTACAGAGAAGTTCAGTGTTATGTGAGGTCTTATTTGAAAAAGGGTTTATCAAGGATGATAAAATAAATGTAAAATCCCAGTTAATAAGAGTTTGCCATCTCATTGGTGTTACATATTGTTAATATGGAGAAGAACTCAGTAATGAGAGAAAGTAGTTACTCTACTTCTCAGGACAGTATCCCATGGGCATTAATTAAAGAACATTATCTGAAGACCTCTGAATGGATACCACACTGTTCCCATGTGTATTGTCCGTCTTGTGTTACAAGGAGAGATGGCAAGTAGCTGACGCAGAAGTGTTTGCTGTTAGGGATTAATTTGGGCTTCAGTAAGACTTACTGCTTTGACATATTGGGCCACAAGACTGCTAGAATCTTTCCATAATTATTTCAGAAGAAATAGCATTGTCTGAAATAAATGTACTATGCATGTTTCAAACCAGAGTGCATAGTGACACTCATTTTTCATCCTACTGTTAATTTTGAGTTATATATAATTTGATTTTTGCTGTAGAAAATGCTGCAACTCCAATTTACAATCTATACAGATACAAATATACTTGAACTTTCCTGGTCTTATAATTGTGGCTGAAACTTGTGCTATCAAAGGCTGATTTTATTTCACACCATACAGTGCCAATGAAAGATGCAATTCTGCAGCTGACAGCTTATCTCCTGACATTGGTGAAAGTTCGGAGTTCTCAGCACTTCAAAGCACAAAAGCCTATATAATTTTTAATCTTGTCCTTTGCAATTTTTTTTTGCTTTCTAATTTGTGTAAATTGTTATTGCGTAGTCAGTTTTCATTTAAAAAAATTTCATGTAGAGTATTCGTTTTATGTGTCAGCAGTCAGAAGATTACATAAACAGTGCCCGTGAAATTTAAGGTAGATTGCAGCGATCAAAATAAAACTATACTGCTTGTAACTGTTGTGTTTAAGGCACCCAGGATTTAATCTATGAAACACAATCTGATTTCACACAAAAATACAGAACATTGAGGAGGGACTGCATCACTAGAGAAATGGAACAGCATCATAATGCAGATAAACAGTAGGACTCTGGATTTTAATAGCCTAACTTCCTCTCTAATTCAGGAAAAGAAAATTAAAGCCATCATAAAAAGACTTTTTGAAGTGGGGTTTAGATGCGTTGTTAATAGCTATAAGCAAAATGTAAGTTGTCATCCTGTCATTTGGAAAAGCAGAGGCAGTGTGAAACTTTTTCACATACTGGAAGTGAGACAGCCAGGAAAATTAGTCTGAAGACAGATTTTCACTTTGCAAATTGTGTTACCATTTGCAGAAGTGTATCAGACAACTCTCCCTATCCACTTTCGGTATTTTGTGTACCTTTTATTCATTATTGTGTTTAATGAGATAACCAGTAATTGCAGATAAAATTGGATACTTAATTACTTAAATAAACCCAGCAATAGAAGTGGTTTGAAGAAAAATGAGCAATATCTTGCTCAAAATGAATAAGATGAAGACTTTTTTTTTCACTTATGATATTTTTCCGCTAGAGCTAAAGAGTCTATGCGTAATTCTAACTAAAAATTAGTTGCACATCACCTTTTTGCCCGGCTTATAGTCTTTGTAGTACATGGATTGTGACTCATAGCATTTCAAGGCTTCTGTAGTAGAACTAAACTGTGCTCAGATTTTTGCCCACCTAGTCTTGCTATCCAAGTGATAAGTATTTCTATTTAAAAAAGACTTAAAGAAAAATTCACTTCTAAGTAGCTAAGGTTCATTGACCTCATAACATTGTAAGCTGTTATTCATAGTCTCCTTTTTTCTCCATTGTAAATTTTAATAGAGTGATTTATTCTGAGTGAAATACCTGGGAATGTAAATGTATTTATCAATTAAAAACATTGTATCGTTCACCTCTGCTATCTGCATCAATATCTCAGCTTCATTGGACAAAGAGATTTATAGGATTTACATGAGTTAGTGTCAAACATCAGCTGTTGAATGAAAACTCCTAAACTTTGTGTAGTCCATCAGCACAGAGTTTGTGCTTCAACAATTGCTGCACTCATTGGTGACAGCAGAAATTATTCTTTTGTCTTCTAGCTCTGAGTAACTGATTAGCCGTATATTTCAATATACAAAACAATGGAAGTTGGAAGGGGTCACTTGGAAAATGTTTCATTTATTCCTCTCAGCAAAGTGATTAATTTTTTGGCCCCAAGGTCTGCAATTTCATGAGCCAATCTTATTTAGGAGGGCAACTCAGAACATCATACACATAAGCAAAAGTTCTACCTCATCTCTCTGTCTCCCAGGCAAGTAAAGGGCAGAGTTAAAAATCAACTCCTGCATGGGTATTGCCATGAACTGCCGGGAAAGAAGAAAGTTAGTGTCTTTGTTCAGTGTCTACACAGAAAGGATTGTGCAAAATTATGCAAAACAACACAAAAACTCGATCCCTTGTACCACTTTTATCAGTATCACTCTTTTTAAGTGTTTGTGCCTTATGTGTTATACAGAGAGAAACTCTGCTTGAGTTTCTTGCTGAGAGTTTCTATTTGCCAATAGAGTAACTTTTACCTGGCCATTTTTTTTTCAAAATGGTTTGATGCAAATGGATGCAATGATTAGAAACCTAGGAATAAACTAGAAGAAATCTATGACCATTTTTCCCATACAAATAAAATTTACAGAGAAACCTCTAAACAGGAGAGACCAGAGAATATTTTCTGTGATTTGAATAGTAAAACTTTAGATTAAACTCTTCTTGGGTGTTATTCAACTGGACCCCAGCACACTGAAAAAGAAAAAATTCTTCCGCCTGTCTATAAGGTGTTTCAGACATTGCAGGTTTTTTTCAAACCACAGAACTGGGAAGAGCAATGCCAGAGGTAACATCCTTAGCAAATGTTTCTGATACGTAAGTCCAACTTATATATTTATGTCAAGGTATGAGCCTAGACCATTCTATGCAAACAATAGTTATAAATAAAAATCTTTTAAATGTCCCAATAGTATCTGAGTGATGTGAATACAATTGGGTCAAGCAGTCCTGTTGGTATACTATTTTTCAAAATTACATTCATTTAGTAATGTTATTTGTATCTAATAATCTTTGAGTGGAAAGATTGCAGACTGCATTGTCACATACTCACTTTGGAAAAAGTATCAATATTCATAACGTTAAATGCCATTACTACCTACATGAGCAAAGCTGCTTTATTATGTCTCCGCAGACACTGAAACTAAATTAGAGCTTGTAGTCTTGATACCTTTAAAGCGGGTATACTATCCTTTTTGCCCTGCATCTTCCTGTTCTCCATAACTCATTTAATCCACCTGAATGTATATTTTAAACAATCATGAAGAGCCACAGCTACCACTTGTGTTTTCTCTGACATTGTCCTTAGATGGGTTTTCAGGCATCAGATTCTATGGGATGTTAATAATTTTCTCAGTGTAATGTAAATATTTTCCCGTATTTTAAAGAGTTCAGTCATTCTTAGTAGGCTTTATAAATGGAATATTTCTTTCCCTCCTTAGGTTAAGTCAGCTGACTGCTTTCTGCTTAGTTTTGAACGCAATAGTACTAACTCATAAAATTAATTCCCATTTTGTGGTATTGTCAGAAATGAGGATTGCTCTGACCCCTGTTTGAACTCATCAGCTGAAATGAAGTTGTTCAGTGAGCTGGAGAAGACAAAGCTGAGTTCCAAGAAATTAATCAACTCCATCAGCCTCCGTGATAGGCCTGAAAATGGCACACATCACACTGACCCTGAGCAGCTCTGGATTCCCTCTGTAAATGAAAGTCATCATTCCTGGCAAGGAAGATACTAAATTATAGGCTTTTAAATTTAATTTTCAGTTTACTTGTGTTTTCGATTAGTGTGCCATGTTTCATAAAGATGGTAGTACCTTTAAGTAGTAAATGCCCTTCATCTACTAACTCAATCCCTGTTGTAATAAAAGGTAAATTTCAAGTAAAAACTGCTAGCAAATGAAACATGTGGTTGGTTGTTGCTTTTATTCTTTTTTTTTTCCTTTTTCAGTGACACCTTAAGCAACAATACCAAATTATTTTCTTCATAGCAAAATCAATAACAGGCTTGGAAATAAAAAGTGGCCCCACAGCCTGAGGCCACAGATTTTCATGACAGACTACTAAAACTATCTTTCAGTAGCCTGAAGGGCTGCCAGCTAATCATTCACTTTCCTTTCACTATTTAGTTGTCGGATATCTCTCTGGGCTAGTAAAACTTAAAGGCTATGTGACAAATTGTCTCCTAAAGAAACATTGTCCATTTTTATCTTTGTGGAACTTCAATCTTTAGCACGCAGGCTGAAAAGTTCACATTCCTTTGGAGGGAAGGCAAAAATTAAAACCCTGACTATTCTTAAATTTTTCAGTGTTTTCTTATTTAGTAAATACAAAGCATTGGAATCATTGCTGTGTACCTTTCCAAATCACTAGTAAAACCCCTTTTTTGTTCAGAGGGTAAAGATGGATACATAGGGGAAAACAAATACAGGTTTCTTCAGTTAAGCTCTTAAAGATGAGGGAACATGACAACTAGGGTTGAATGCATTACTTAAGTTCCTCCCCTCCTTGTAGACATGCATGACAATATAACCAATAGCTAGGTACCTTATCAGTTCCCAGCAAGCATCAAAAATTACAGCTATCCTACACCCGCGTTGGGTAGAAATTGAATGAAATTAATGCTGTCAACTTTCCTCAAAGTCCTTCTTTGTATACATTTTTCTTTAAACAAACTTGATCAAAATGTATATATTTAACCCAGAAACTAAAATTTCATTTCCGTCTTTTTTCAAGAGTCAAGCAACTCTAATAGTTCTAAATAACAAATCTAATAACTGACTAATAAATTCAGCAGTAATTTCCCATGATCACATTCAGGAGATATTTAATAGGTGATGCTGAATAGCGTCTTCTTAGTATTCCAAGTTTATCATGAGTTTCTAGACCCATACTTGCATATTCTTTCAAGTGTATGGCTAGAGGCAAAATGTGCACCTTTACTTCTTAACTATTCTTCAACATTCCTGATGTTCTTCTTTTTCCTTTTTACTTCTATTCGCTCCAAACTGTGTCTTAAAAGGGTTTTTGCAGATAAACCAAACGAAAGCTTTCAGATACATAAGTATCATAATCTTTGCTAAACCTTTACACCATCTTAAACAGATTACATCAAAATAAGTCTTTATATCATCTTAAGTACCTCAGACCTATTAATTTGTACTCTAATAGGTGCTTAAATACGCAGGTGTGCAGATAAGGGGTGACTAAGGTGGGGGCAAGTCAGTTAACCCTAGTTTGAAGTCCCTAAAGTGCTTTGCCATAGTGGCTATATGCTAGGTTTAAGTGATTAACCTTTCTTGGCTCCCAAATATCCTGTTATAGTTGATATTGTACAAGAGTTTAGCTTAGTTAAAAAATAATAAACCTTTTTAACCTTTATTATTGTTTATTAGCTTTTCTGTTGAAGAAGCAAGTTTTGAGATATTTCAATTCTCTATCACTATAATGGAGAAATAGCTGGGGGAGTCAACTTAAAATAGTGAACAGGAAAGTGCACTCACATATACCATGAGTGTGTGTGTTGTACAAACAAACATACACATAGGAAAAAACTGACTTGTACTGTTTCTCCACTATTCTTTTAATTCAAGTACAGCCAGAAGAATCAATCTCTTTGTCTCACTTCCCACCTCCACATTACCATTTTCCTTAAGAAATGATTTTGCTGCTAGTGAAAATGATCAGACTAAAGGTCTGATGATCGGTTTGTTATAAAACTGGGAAAGAAGGCTTTACATGGTCTGGACATCTAAGGTAGCAAATCTGACCAACACTTATAATGTCTTTTTAAAGGCCTTTTCCAGGCTTGAACCCTTACGAACTGAACATGGTAACAGCAGATCCTTCCAAAAAGAAGAGTCGCAAACCATCTTTTCTGTCTAACCTGTATCAGGCAGATTCTGTAATCAGAATCTGCTGAAATAGTCCAATGAAATATGCAGGTAATTGCAGTTTTCAGTGGCCTAACATGCAGAGAAGTGCACATTTCTTTAGGGATACCTAAAAAAATTATTGTCAGTTAGCCATCCATCCTGTCCCCCTACTAGAGTTTACAACTGGAGAAAGGAGGAGTTAATGGTATACACTTTTGAAATCTATGTTTTCTAAGAGCAGAGAATTTATGCAAACAGCTGGAGATTTCAGTTTATGTTACACACCTGCTATTAATATGCTAATACTTGCATATTAACTCCTACAAACCTACTCAGAGATAAATTCAAAATGGAACTGTAAGTACTTGGATGTTTTACATGAACTATGGGTTAACCATAATTGCCTCTGTATTGTGTGTTTCCATCTACAGTTCCACAGTGAGGCCACAACACAAGTGTTCTAAAAGCCTCCTTATTTCTTTGCCCAGACTATACTCTGAAACACCTTGGAAATTAGGGTATATGAGACACACATATACGCAGATTTTCAGCTCCAGTCTCTCTTTTGTTTTGATAAATTACATTTGTGTGCTGTGCCCATCTCTCCCTATGAAGGCATAATTTTTCTTCTGCTTGCTCGTGCTGGACCTCAGTACAGCTAACCACAATGACACATGCTGGTGGAAACAAGGTGAGAACACTGGTGTAGATCTCTTCTGCTGTATGTCAGTTATGTCATTATTGGCACTTGATCTAGTGGTATGCATTTGTTTAATGAAGCATGGTTACTTTAACCTTCTAGACTGTCTCTCCCTGAGAAGCATCAACTGTCTCCTAGAAATTGAGTCATGACACAGTAACATGCCAGTTATTATTGTAATAATAATGGTGCCCACACAGCAAAGAGTGATTTGATAATCTTATGTAACTAACTGTATACAGTGCTCTTCACATAAAATGTTAACCCATGACTACTATATACTAAACACTGGTTTATTGAAAAATACTGATGAAATTCAGTCCTGGGCTTCTGAATTTATCCTTACATGACTCGATTCACTAGAAAAATGAGCTCTCAAAGTTTAATAATTATAGTAGTGGTTTTCTTAGCAAAATTTGAACATAATAGTAGGCACACACTTCCTGGCTTAATGTTACCTTATGAATACTGGTCCTAAAAAACATGTGATTTACATTAGCTAGGCTGAAAACTTACATATACAGCTAGAAGCTGGGAAGTCAGTAGCTTTACACTGAGTAAAAGTATAGAGGAACAGCCATATACAGTTAACAAATAATATAAATCCTGCTTTATTTCTATGTTAACATCATAGGCTTACTGTAAGCATCAAAATCAATAAGGGATTTAATTTAACTGAAACAAAGATGTATTTGAGACAAAGAATTATTATATCTCAAGAGTTTTTTTCCTTCCCTTTCTTGAAATTTTGCTAATCAGAAGGTGACTACCACTTGTATAGCTAAATTTTATTCTTTGTACTCAATTCCAAAATGGCTGTTTGTCACTCTGAATTCAGGTAAACTTTATTTAATACTTCATTTTTATATTCTGGCAAATCACAGATCTTCTGGCTTGACTATTAACATAAATCAAAAGATTTTGTGAAAACACTAGACTATCCAGGAATTGCTAATGTTATAGGGAATATAAACTTGGAAGTAATACAAATGCTCAGATGTTTGTCTGCCTTTCCTTGTAATCCAGATGTGGTGAACAGAAAGATTACAAAATGTAAAAATGTAAATAAATGATTGCTTACTTCTCTGCACACCTTTTTGAGTTTGATGCATTTTCTAATCAGGTTTTTAAACATAAGCGTTGTAATACATGAATACTACTGCTTATGGTTATGATGAAAGCTCAGTGTAACAAAAGCTTCAAAGGCAATGATTCAGCGTGAATTTCTCTGATTTGAATGTTGGTGATAACCTTTGTCTAAAACACCAGACTGGAACATTTGAATTGTTAAACACTTATACTCCACTGACCTTTCTCAGATTGTTTAGCAGCTGGATAGTTCAACACACCATACCTGCAACTGTATTGACTATAATATTTTGCCTGTCAGGATTAAGTTAATGTTATCATCTTTGACTGTAATGGGTTTTGAGCCTACTGATCCCTGCCTGGAAATACGACTGTAAATTACAGCAAGACATGATGATTTTCTAAGTCTCTTGATGAGTTCTTCAGTCTGATACAGTGTAAAATGTAAGGTGAAGAAGTTTTTGTGTGCTGACATTGTACGTAGATGTTTTTAGAACCTTATCTCTAATATACATGGGAAATTTTACTAATTTCCTGGAAATTTCAGTAGGAAAAGAGTTAAGAGGTAAATGGTTATTTTATTAAATTGTTTCATTCTATTTTTAAAATTACTAGTAACTTCCAGGTCTCATGTAAAAATACTTCTATCCTTGTAACTGAGCCCAGTTGCACAGATAATTGGCACATTTTCATCAAGCATTTGCAGTAATACTGACCAGTGATTTAATGCTTCCCCATGTGTCCTCTTCCAAACCATACGGGTGAGACAAGAAAGCAGGTTGGAACAGAGAACTTGCATCTTAACTGTCTTGTGACTGATATATCATCTGTGGTTCTTGCACAACCTTGAAGGCAAAACTCTTGCATCACACTTCGTGTAATACCCTTTCTGGTTTTGACAAACACAGACCTACCTTGTTTATGTTTGTCCAGGACACTTTGTAAAAATTGTTCTGTTAGGTACATATTAACTTACATTTCTGGTGCCTTTCAGCAGTTGCTCTTGGCCTGTTACTCCAAACATCAAGCTCCTAGTTTCCAATCTGAGTGGCTATTGAAATCCATTTACATCTTCCTTGTCATTATGACAAAGTTAATGGGAAGTGAGCCAAAATGAGTACCGAATACAGTGGCCAGTGGCATCCTAGAGATCTGAGAGGACAAATTTGTCCTCAGCAGGGTGACAAATTGGTAAACACTGGTAAAGGAAAAAGGAGCAACACTCTGTAACTTCTTTCCAAAAAATCACCCCTTGACATTGATTATGGCAAACCTGAAAAATACATTTAAACTGAAAGGCAAATTTGACCTGGTTGAGAAACAAACAAAGCATTTAAAAGACATGTGTAAGAAAGAATAATAAAAAAAAATCTTAGCTCAGAATGAAAAATCTAAAAGTTAAAATTTTCATTAAATAAAAGTGTAGATAAATTTGGTTTAAGTCTACTGGAAAAATCCATTTCAGTTTCTGTAGTTTAGACTCAGAACTTCAGTATATTATCTCATATGTACAATTACATATTCTACAAAATTACATTGTAATTTATATTAAGCTATTAATGCCTGTTACCTTGGATGAAAACATCACTGCAAAGAATTCTTGGATTTTGTTTAGGGAAAACATAGTCGCTATCTTTTATGTAAAACAGTGAGTTTATTACTCTTTTTACTTGGAAGAGAACACACTGGAATGCTTTGGACTAGGTTCATAATTTCCTTGTCAATGATAACCATATTGATCTCAGGTATAGGACAGGAAAGTGTGTTCCCACCAGTGCAGCTGTGGTACCAATGAGGTGAACAGAATTCAGTTTTATTCAGCTTCCAGTTATATGGACCACAGCAACTGGATTCAGCTCATCTGCATTCCAACACTTACTTACAGTATAGATATTATACGTAAGATAGTTTTCTAGGCTTTCCTTATGAGAGGATAGAAGTAAGTTTCGTTTAAGACAACTGCCCTTCTCTACTGAACATAACTGGAGCCCAAACACAAAAATGCTTGGAGAAAATACAACCCAGGATATGTCCATCCCAAATGATATCTTCAGTTTCCCCAATGTTATGCTTTGTCTGTCACCCATTTTGAAAGAGTGGATCAGCTTTACAGTTGGTATCGAAATTGCAATCACAATAGGATGTGTGTGGCACAAATGTTGTGATCTTTTCTTTGTTTCTGTAAGTCATTGGTTCCAAAAGGTAGCAAAAGTTCAGGAGATTTCTATGTTTTGCTAAAAGCAGACAAATAAACTTTCATGCTAACAGACAGCTATTGCGGAATCTGAATCAGAACTGAAGTCAGGCTTCAGGAAATATTTAGGAACTTCAACCTATAGCCCAGAAAATCTCCTTCATATCTTGCCATAGCTAGGGAATTACGAAGAGTTAAAAGTGTTTAGTTCTCTTCTCCAGTCAACGTATAACTCACAAATGTATTCACAGATTTTTTTAAAGAAACAAGAAATTATATCATCAGATAGTTAATGACAAAATAAAAAAAAGAAAAAGACATCTATTCTTATATATGTTACAGTATTGTGCAAAAGGCACGTACGGTATTTACCTTTACTAATAATTGTCCTTCCAAAGATTTACACACTATTTTGGAAAAAAATAAAGGACAAAAAACTTGAAGGGGAAGAAGACAAGAGAACTGAAATTCTAAAATCAGAAAGAAAAACACAATAAGGAAACAGAACAACAACTGTCTCTTAGCCAAGTGAAAATTATTCATGACTTACCACACTTTGTGCTGTCAGTATTTTCTAAGCATCATGGATGAGGTTGGGGTAATTCACATATTGCCAGAAAAGTAGCAGCAAATCCTAGTTTTAGGGCCACCTATTGAAGCCAATATGCTCCTACACATGTGTTTAAGAAAGATGTCTTGATCCATTTTTGTCATCTAGAAATAGTGAAGTGCCTGAGCTGGACTATCACGGGCAAGAGTCTGCACATAACAAAAGTTACTGCTGCAATTTTTCTGTTTCCATCTGGATACTTAAGGGAGTGTCCATCAGATTTCAGTCAATGCAGGCTCTTCAATAGTTTTACATGAGGTGAAGAGGGAAGAATATGGTCATATAGAATTGCATGTTGTAACGTAAATACTTTGTTTCAAGTTGAGTATGAGCACAAGGATTCCCAATGCAACAGTTTTTCACAATATTTTTGAAAAATACCTTTTTCTGACTATAATATACCATAAAAGAAATATGCACTATAAATTTAAGGAATTTTCAGAAAACTTATCATAGGATTTTGAAGACAGATTTAACAGAGTATTCAGCATACGTGCAAGGTACTGTCTGTTACTGAAAGAAAAAAATGAAGCAAATAAAAACTTTGGGTAGAAAGAGTATACAAACCTTGTGATTATAAATTTTTACTCCATCTGGTTGCACCTCTTGCAACAAGAGATGATTGCATTCTAATAATTTCAGAAACATTGTAAGTGCAGTTCTTTCTCCCTACCTGTAGAGCCAGCTCTTAGTCTCCATCTACTGCTGAACTTGTTTCACTGTTACTCACACCATTGTTAAAGTGCATGCTAAAAAATTGTAGATTATTTCTGTTCACTGCACACTACATTGTTTTACTGTGGATAATGTTTTATTTATAAGGAAAATAAATTGTCAGAGTTAAAAAACACAGTACATTTTGTTCTAGGCAACACATTGCTTTTATCACACAAATAATTTATTGGTTCTGCTCCCAGACGAGTTCTGTGCTGACCTTTCCAGGTATACTGAATATTGGTGCATAATTTGTCTTGTTGGAAAAATGTATTTGTTTTAGTCATTAATACATGCTGTCATAACCTTTGTGTTGAGGATCAAGTTTGTTATTTTAATTCTGAGACATATTGCTATAGACATATGTACAGAAAACAAAACTTCCTATCTTAATGTCTTTGAATTCTGAGGAAGAGAGATGGATTCAAACATGAACCTATCACATATTCTTTGGTAATGGATTTAAGCCAAAACTAGAACAGCTCTGTTTCCTGGTTACAGGGCACACACAATCCCATTCCAGTTGAAAAACACCCTGTGAATTGTCAGCCCCAAGTGGCAGATGTCTTCAGAACAGCTTGCTGCATTTTAGTATCACCAAACTTGAGCTTGAAAAACCTTCAAAAGTTACTCTATGGCATCACTGTCTTATGCAACCAGTTCAGCCATCACATCAGCCTGTCTCTAGGTAAATACATATTTTCTTTACAAGTTCTGTGAAAGATGGGTCTGCAGGACTGTATGCAGGAACAAAGCTGTACCAAGCTATTTTTTATGATTTTAAAATAGAATATGAATTTACAGCATAACACTCCTGGGAGTTCATCCCACTAGGTAATACTTACCCATTATAAGAACCCCATTTGTTTTGTCTCACATGTCTAGGGAAACTGGTCTTGCTAAAAATGAAACCAAAACACAAAAAAAGCAGATGTGCCAAAACTACTTTTTGCTTAGTCTCAGTTTATAATGAACAGCACACTTAGCAAATTAAAGATCTCCAAGGACTAAAACTATGCTAGAGTAGGAAATGATTTAGACTAATGAAACACATTTTGACTTTAATGCACATAAACTTTCAAGCAGATGTTATGTTTGAAGTGCTACCTTTTTATATTGTCAAATGCATATCTAATAACTCATTTTTCAATAATCAGTTCAAATATTATCTTCTGAATATTCTGAAATTTGCATGATAAAAAAGAGTTCATTATGATAACTGCAGAAAGACAGTGTGCAAATCCGTGGCTTGCACTTCTGGAATAAAGGAATCTCTGAAGATAAAATTCCATATGAGGATTTTTTTACTAAACACCAATCACTTCTGTTGTTTTCAAGTCCTCCTATAGACTGCTGAAAATCTGGCTTCATGTTTGGTATTTACTCATTCAAGCAGTGTTACTGAACATATTATTTGCTATTTAGTTAGTTATATTTTAAAGAGAGAGAAAAAAATGTTCTGAAAGCAGAATACTCAGGGGTAGATGATGAAAAACGGCTTGCAAGCTCTCCTACTTCAACAGCTGTTCTAGGAGTTTAACATCACTTTAAGTTTGGGTGATTTCAATATACCTCCTGTTTAGACAGCTGCCTATATACACGTTCATGTGCACACCAAAGAGAAAACTCTCTCATAAAATGTGGTACCTGTTAAAAAAGGCAAGACTATGAGTTGGGATAAATCTGTGTATACAATTCCTACCTGTAGTGTAATTAGTTTAGATAGTTTCTGGCAGTTACTGCCTAAGACTTGAAAAATGAATGATGTTTACCTCTAGAAGTACTCATGTTCAGTTTTGTGAGCTTATGACATGGATGGGAAGAAAAAGAATTTAATCAAAATTTTCTATAATTTTTTTTCTTGAATTGCAGATAAAAACTGAGGTATTTCCCCCTAAAACCCTGATAAAAGACATAAAAGTATTATGAGAAAAATCTTAGTGCCTGTATTTCTCCTGCGCTCTCTCTCTGGCCCATTTATTTAATATTTATTATTTAACAGTAATATTAAATTATTTATGTGAAGTGGAATAACATCAACAAGAGAAGCTTGGAAAAAAAAAAAGACTGACTTTGTAAAGCAGTGGTTATTATATTTGCCCATGATGTGGAAGATGGAAGTGTGAGTTTGTATTCCAAAGCAGGGAAAGCAAGACTTGAAGCTAATGTGTTTCCTATCATGTTCCTATCAGGAACCCCATATCCAAATCCCACCATAGCCCTCTGTGCTCCTTTTCAAAGAAAGGACCATTTGCCTTTTTATGCCACCAGCAGCAGTTGTCATCCAGAAATTTATCCCATCCTGTACTTGTTGGCACAGGTGGCTGGTGTAGGAAAAGTATAGCAGGAGATGAAGTGAATACCTGCATCCATGAAATCCAGATGTTGCTCTAGGTGGGAAGGTAAAAGAGGACAAAGGAGTGAAGCAGAGCTGGAAGAAATCCAGTGCTGGTACTTCAGGTTGGTGAGCTCAGTGCAGGCCTTTTTTTTTTCCTTCTGGGGATGTTTGTGGAAGGGTTGGTGGAAGGAAGACTAGTCTGCTGAAAGGCTACTGGGCTAGAGAATCTTTTCAGTGATTCTGGTAGTGTTGGCTGCTGGATTAACTGTTTCTGTTTCCAGAAGGATACAGCAGAGTCAGTAGGAGGTTCCTGTGGGCTATGCTGGGCCTGTTGTGGATTGTGCTGTGTTAGGCAAGCAGAGAATAGATAGAGCCCAAGCCCTATCCTCTAACATACCTAACAGCCAAGCTCTGCAAGCTTCATAATCTCTGTTCATCTCTATAAATCAGGACTTTCAGTATTATTCTCATCTCTCATCAGCCTCTTAGTGCTTCATGGTCATGACATATCCTGACCTGAAATAATTCATGCCTGAAGTATGTATCTTTAGTATTTTTTTTTTTTTCAGAAAAAGGGCCTCTGTTTCCATGCTATACATAGTTAAGAAGGTCTACTGTGTTTTTTTTTTTTTTCCAGCTTCATCCAGTATCCCCTACATTTGTTTAAAAATTAGTTTCACCTATTTTTTTTCTGAAATTCCATGACTGCCATTCATGGTTCTCTGTTCACCATTGCCCCCTCTGATATCTGGAAAAGTCTTGTCTGTAAATATTTTTTTCTGAAGACTTTAAAGAAAGACTTATAAACTTAGGTGGTGTATTTTTTTAATATTTCAAAGGGGAAAACTACAGAAATAACTATCCATTACAGAAGAACTGTAGCAATTTGTCTTATTTTATCCCATGTATTCCATAATCTTTTTTTCAACATCAAAATTTCACTGTGGTTTTCCAATTCTTCTAAGTAGATTTATTTTTAAATCTTCATCATGAATTCTCATAATTCTCAGAGAACAGTCTCCTCTACACACTTTCTAAAATTCATTTTCCTGAGTGTTGTATTGTTTGACACTAGATGGGCCTTGAAAAAAGAGTAGCGAATCAGACCAGTTTTAACATGCCATTGCATTTAAAAAATTCAGTGCAGCAGCTTTGAATCACCCCTGGAAGACACTTGTCTCTCTCTATTACAGGTCATTTAGGTCCCTAAATTTCAGAAACCTGAAACTGTAACCTTGGTTAGATATCTAAATTAAACTAAAGTTGCTATGAGCCTTAATTGACAAATGATTTGAAGTTTGCGTATAGACTTGTAGGAACAGGCCCAGTCAAGATGAGGATATATGTTTCAATTTGGCCGCAGAATGAGGACATGCTCTAATTATAATGTTCACACAGCTGCTATGCTTCAAAATAATTTCAGGTCCCAATCTTGGAAAAAGATTTGTTGTGAGGTATTCTTTGGCCTTGCAGAGTTTTATTGACTTTAATGGGCCTACGTCTATGTATTGATGCCAAGCATTGCAGCTGCGATGATTAATTAAGATAGAGTTATGTCAGAATGGGAAAAAAGTGTAGTCTTTCTAAATGTTTTAATCCAAAGTTGCTTTGCTCTCCTGTGAATCTAAAACTTTATTAAGCGTACATCACAATTTTCTTGACCATCATTTTGAATGTCAACAAGCATTGGTAAGTGTTCCTAAATTCTATAACAATGTTAATTCATCCTTGAAACAGCTTACAACTCCATTCCTTATTCCCATCTTTAAGTAGATAAAGGCTTGGACTTGAATATACGCACCTTGTCCAAAATACTTCATTATTTCCATAGCTGTTATTTGAAAAAGGGGGGATTATTTTGGATCTCTAACATTCTTGCGCATTAGGAAGGTGTTAGGACCTAAAATAGTGTTAAGGACAACCATCTGAGAACCTGACTCTATCCTTCACTCCCCATTTTTAATTTTTTTTCCTTGCAGCTCTTTTTCTCATATGCCATCTATCTCAACTACTTTCGTAGTCACTTGTCAATGTTCTTTCATGTCATCGTCAAATTCTTGGACCAACAGAGCAGGAAATATCAGCTATGTAATAAAATTTCACTCCCCCTTGTGGGAAAAAGGGGATAGGAAGCAGCAAAAGGCAAAAAACCCTCTGAAATCAGGTAGACAGAAAATAATATTGAGTGTTTGCTGTTAGCAAAATAGAAAATACCACAGATTTGCCATTGGTTTCCTAGACCCCACTGCAAGGGCTAGTAATGCAACATTTCTAAATTGAAAGCTGGCACTCCAGAACATGTTAGTAACAGCAGTTAAATGCCCCAGCCAAGGAATCACTCAGTCTTGCTGATACATCTACCTTGTTAGCAATAAATCTCCAGGAGTCATTATCTAAATCTGCTCCCTGCTACCTCCCCTGTGGTTAAAGTTTCTTTACTTCTCACAGGCTTGGCCAGAACAAGTCTGCTCAGGACACGGGCAAGAAGATTTCAAGAGAAATTCAGGATACTTAAAGATATCTTTCTTTGTAAAATAGTACAGAAGCCATGTCAGCTGAACTGGTAGAAAGGGATATCCTGCTGCTAGAGAGGATAATTTGTTGGGCTGCATGCTAAGCTGGTTTGTTATTTAATCTCAATCTTTATATGCTTGTAGTATGAGAAACATAAAATGTGTGCTCCCATCCTATTAGGCAAGTATAGAGCAATATCACTACTCTTACCCTGAATGGCTTGCAAATTGATCTAAGGACAAGCATTAACAGATTAATACAGAAAAAACATAGGAGTAAGTGGAATGATAAGACAATAAAAGCAATAGCAATTTCAAAATTATTTCAGAATTTCAGAGCTCCATCTATTTAACTACCTTTTTTTTTTAAATTTCTTTTCTTGCCTCTGTTTAACTATGAGGGACTGTGCAAACGTTTTAAAATAGATTCTTCTGTGTAACATGTAAATCTTTTTGGCATGCCACCAGAATGAAAAAAATTACAGAAGCACAATATTATTAAGACAAATTTTTTAGCTTACTACATGCGTTATTTCTATTACAGCATCTGGAAGCAGGAGATCTGCCAGGTAGTTTAGCAAGTGTAAATTACAGTTGACAAGGATAATTGATACTCCTGGGCTGTCTTTTCTGTGTGATCAACTGGGAGTTTTGGGATTAAACAAGTTTTTATACATCCTTCAGCTAAATTGGAAATCCAAATGTAGAATGCTGTGCTAAGAGCAGTACGTAGATTTGAAGAAATTCCTGGAAGAAAGAAAATCCCAGAGTCAGTGAATAGGTTATACTGTCCTATAACTATATCGTATCTGTACCTCTTTGAGATACAACATTTTTCTTTTAAGTAAAGTACAATAACCACTGTACCTGAGAATTAGGAGATAATATTGCTTAGATAAAGGACAGCAACCCTTCACAGCCCACTTCTCAGGGAAGTCAAAAGCAAGCAGTGCAACAAGCTTTAAGAAGAGCTGGTATACTCTAAACCTTACCTCACTAAAAGAGTTTTCCTGGAACAGTTGTGAATTCATAATGATGTCATACATGGGAACTTCAGTGTTCTGTCTGTAAAAATGGTCTTGTAGATTTGTGCTTAGGGCTATCCTCGCATATTTTAATAGATAGTCATTGTATATATGACCTGAGGGCAGGACTCAGGCCTCTGGTCATACACAAAGAGATAAGTTTGCAACCCTGAACCAGGTGTTCAACCTGTGCAAAATTGCAGGAGCTAAGAGAGACAACTGTGTTAAGTTTTGGCTTGGGTTGGATTTTAAGGATCATTTTTCTCAGGTATGCAACTTCTGTTCACTGAGTGGGAAACTTAGGTACTGTACTTGAGGTTTTAGATTCTTATCGCAGAGACCCTTCTGTAAATCCTCAGGTCTTTTGTGCTCTATTGCCCTGTGTCGTTCAGAACTCTAATAATTCCTTTGGCATTTGAAAACAAAGGAAATTTTAAGTTTCTTGTTTATGCATAAGGTATACTATATTTTCTTATGTTTTGAAAGAGAACACTCGAAAATTATTTCCTTTATAACTCATGCACCAGGACATAAACTGAAGAGTATGCAGGTCTTCAAAAAGGATTGGCAACATTTGCAAGTGAGGCAAAGAATGAAGACATTTTCCTGTATCTTGGGTTTGTGTGACATTTTTAAAGCTCATAGAAAATCCTCTGAGCGGACTTTCAAAAATGGTCCATTTTAAAAACTCTTTGCACCTTCTTCTAATGATTTGACATAAAAATATTTTAGCACTTATTTTGAGTGCTAGCTTGGTCATACACGAAGCAGTTATATTGTATATAGAAACAAGTCCACTGTATATAAAGAAAGTGGCAAAATTAAAAGAGCATGTTCTGCTCTTTCTTCTCTTGGGAGAAATCTGCTGAGACTTTGATCTTAGCCATGTTGCCCCATTACTTGACATAACATCAGTATTTTACAATGCATTTCTAAAGATTTATAGAAGGGCATAAAAAATGATTTCTTAAGAGTTTTTGCCTGTTTTAATATACATAGTATCATTTAAAAAATCTAATCCGATTAGCTGATCCAGAGATTACTACTCTGATATCTAGAGCTTTTTTTCTGCATATTTAAATCAGCCAAAAAAAGTATTCTCAGGACTGTCTTTAAGTTGTTTACTTTCATCCTATCCTGATCTGAGCTAGAGTCTAGGAAATTTGTGAGGTTATATTAAGTTATTGTTGATAAGATGTAAAGTAGAAGACAGATCTGCTACTAGTGTTTTTACATTGTAAAAGATGGCAGCACAAAACAAACAAACCAGCATGAAAAACTACTGAATATATATAACCTACATGAACAAGAAATTTCCTACAAAAACTTCCTTTTTCAGCTGTTTGGGCAAATTATAAACTCTAGTCTGTTTGGGAGAAGCTTTAGGTCTTAAGGAGACTATCCTGCTTCCAGAAACTCATATAAAAAATATGTGAGGACATACTGCAGGCGTCCTGAGTTATCTAGAGAGGGATTTTCAGAAGAATTCATCTCTGGCCTTATTTTCCTCTCAGTAATCTCACTGGCAGCACAGTTTAACTAGAGCAGGTGAGTTAGAATAGAAAATCCCACCTGGTGTCTGGAAATGCAGAGGCTTTCAAACACTTTCGGGATGCAATGATGTGATTTTAGCAAAAAAAATTCTCGCTAAAGAGACTGCTGTGAACTGAAGCTGCCTCTACCTTCTAAAAGGTGCTGCTGCATAATGTGGCATAGCATGGAAGGACAGCAATCCAGTCTCACTGCAGCAAAGACACACAGAATAGCAGCAAGAAAAGAAACAACCACAGCATTAGGTTCAGGCAGATGTAGGGGAAAGGTCAACATGCCTGATCATTATTTTCCTGTACACCTTTTCATGATCCTCAAGAACATGTGTTTGATGCACTTGAGATGTAAAAGTGAATATTAATTAACTTCTTTACAGTTTTGCTACACAAATCCCTGTCCCATGACCTTTACTGAATATGGCAAATTACAAGTCAAAGCTCTTCTGCACCCTTTCTGAGTCAACCTCTGGAATATCAGAAATATAGCCATCTTGACAACTGCTAATTAAACAATCTGATCCTCGGTTAATTAAATTGTTAACTAAAGAAAATCTCTGCTTTTCAAGAACGGCGCATAGTGCTCTGCTTTAATTAATTTCAAATTCCAATTTTTTTTAATAAATATCTTGAAACTCTTGGAATATTTTATTTCAAACTTTTGAGTACTGTCCACTTTTCACATTTTGAAGGAATTGGGAAAATGATATCCTCTCTTCTCTAGGTATTGCCAAGTCCCAGCTTTGTCTTCCGAGAAAGCTTGAAAAGGTAAAATAGCTCACAGAAGGATTTGCTATCCAGCTGGAGATCCTGATGGGAGGCTATGTGGATATGATGTCCACTCCTAACAGGTCCATTAATACTTGATAATGATCCCTTACGTCAGCCCATCACTACTTGCAAAACCAGAGTGGAAATATGTCGAGTAATTTCCATTATTAATTTCTTGAAAGACATCCCTCTCTTGGGAGTTATACTAGAATAAATGCTAAAAATGGCAATGTTATCACTATGATGTCCTAAGCGAAGATCCACCTCAAGTCTCACTACATTGTTTTACAGGAGATTGACAACCACAGAAAGGGGCAATTTTTTGGCCTGAACACTGGAGAGGATAATTTTAATTTTAATTTTAATTTTAATTTTCATTTTCATTTTCATTTTCATTTTCATTTTCTTTTTCTTTTGCATTTCTTTTTTTCTTTTTTTTTTTTATTTTTCATTACTTTTGAAGACATGCTAGAGCTCAGCAAAGTGGTCAGGAAACCTTGTGAAAACTGCACATCAAGCATATGGTTCTCCTCTTTGACTGTAACACTGCTCCTGAGCAGTCAGATGTGCTAGTCCAAATCAGTGTTAGCATCAATTAATTTTGTTCTGGGCTGTGATATTTCCTGTGGTTTCACGTTTCCTCTCTTTCCTCTATCATGTAATAAGTAGCACCTGTTTTCAGAGAAAGGGGAACCTTTGTGTGACATGAACAGCAATTTCAAGCTTTTGCAGAAAGCAAATATAAAAGCTAACTAAAGGATTGTGAAGAATATATGCACTTGTTAGGTCTGATTTGAGAATATTGGCCATATCAGGCATACAAATCTCTCTCTACAGGGTGTATTTTATACCAATGAAAATTAAAGTAGTAAATTTTATCAATGAAGAGTAAAATGCATTTGAATACCAATTGTCTGCTGCTTTTCACTAACATAAAATTGTTGTCTTTTAATCACTCTATTTGATATGTAGCAGTAAAATGTTTGTATTGCGAATTGTACAGTAAACCTTCAGTTTAGGAGCAAATTAATAGTCTGGAACCATGAGAATCTGACTATATCTGCATATTGATGATCTCACTTACCGAGTCTCTCTGGGATTGGGGGTGCGAGGTGTTGATCATTGCTTCTCACTGATAAGCAAAATATTTCCAGAGCGTGAAGAATTCTGTGGTGTGTGAGAAGGATAAACCATAATCTGCATCAACACACTAACTTCTCCTCTGCCATTTGCATTGAAAATCAGGTAGAAGTTATGCTAAGCTCTCTATTATAGCCTCATGTATGTGAAAGGTCTTCCCCTTCATTTGAATAAGGCCTCTTATGCATGTGAAAAAAACACATTTAAAAGGAGCGTTCCTTTAATTAGGGTGGCATTTAGAAGCAGAATCCTTAAATGTTCACTTTTTGTGATGCTAAATTGTGGAGTATTTTCAAATATGTTGTAGCAGTCATTTCCATTAACATTTTTATTTTTATTTATTTTTAAAAGGAAATGACACACTCTACAATGTGAAGTGAAGGAGTAGATTAATATGACTAGCTAGATTAAGGAAAATTTAAATCAGAGTGTTTGATGAAATGTAGGAAAATGTTTAAATATAGGATTAGCCTTACAATATAGAAAGCAGTCAAGGAGATCAAAAGAACTCTGTTCAGAAAGTCCTATTAAAAAGAGAGGAAAAAATCTATTGAGTGAATTCTTATAGCTAAATTATTAAAGTGTTTTTAATGTATTACATTTAATCTGACTTTAAAATAAAAATAAACAGTACAGAGTGTGCATGAAGCAGAGATTGTATGCATTTTTTTATAAAGACTAAATGACTGGGCCTATACAAGACTGTCATAAAACATATATATGAGACTATGGAGTTTAACTTAAAAGGAGTTCCCTGGAGAATAATTTTAAATCTGGCATACAGCTTTATGGAGACAGAAGTTAACTGATTGGCATCTACATGAATATGGATTTCTTTAAATCCATATTTGATTTTCTACCTCTTAAAAAAATCAAATGTAACCTAATAACTACATCTTAAGCAAACCTTTGGAAGAACATGCTTAATGCTCTAGGGAGTCAATAGAAATGCGTCTAACTTTGGTATTGTACAACTAACCAAGATGATAGGAATGACTTACATATCTATGAGTGTCTTCTGTATCTCAGCAATCTAAGTTAGTTTTGTTTTGGTTTTGATTAATGCTAGATTGAGTTCTTGAAACAGGTTAACACATAGTGTTGACAGGACCCTGTATGTGTTTTTGTCCCCCACTGGAAAACTTTACAAGAAATGCACAATGAATAATTTGGGTTACAATGTTCTGTTCACATTAAACTCAAGTTTCTTCCTATTTTTTAGCAATTTGAAACTTCAGTAGGTTTTCATTACATAGAATAAACAAATAGCAGGCATATAAATATTATACAGCTGTACGTGCTGTGTAAATCACCTGTAAAATACACTTCCTGTTTTGTTTATCTACTTCTGGTTTAGTGCTTTAAAGGACAAACATAAAAACCAAGCTTTAATGTACTGTACATCCCCTCAATGCTCAACTGAACCACAGATTTCTTTCTGAATCGATTCCCTAGTCCTTCATTTATTTAAATAAATATCATTACAGCAGTGATGAATTTCAATGAAAATGCATACAAATTTGTATTTCAAAGTCCTATTTTAATTTGGCATGATTATTCCCTAGTAGATTTGGGCTTCTTACTTTTCCTATTTTCTCCTATCTCCAGATGCGTTTGCTACAATTAAAAGAGAAAAAAGAGTCATTTCATTAAGGTCCTCCTTCCCATCAGTCCTTCCCAGTGACATTTACAGCCATTCTTTCCAGATACCACCTACAGCAAAACACAATAATACTACTGATAATTTGAATACTGGTGTGTGGAATGGACAGTTTTTCCAGTTGCATATTAGAAGTAATGCTGCTCACAGACCAAGCAGTTGATCATTTGTTCTAATTAGTCAACAGCAAATGGAATACATTCATCCTTTAGTTCAATAGCTACAAAATATGGATAGATAAATTTCCTAAATACATACTTATTTTGCAAATATTCTTGATGTAAATGGGTAGTTACAGGCTTCCATTTTTATTTAATGAATTTTGAGCAGGATTAATTTACTGTCTCTATGTGCTATATAAACACAAAGCTGTGGTCAGTTGTTCGGTTTATTAGTGCATACCGGTGGTACTCAAGGGCTGCATTCAGAAATCAGGATGTCCTATAATCTGAGCCACAGAGCCTTTGTGTCAGTAGAATTTCCATTTGTTCCTATAATAGCTTTAGTTCCGCAGATAAGCCTAAATTGTGAGAATATCTGTATACAGAACTGCCAGTCCTTTAATTACAGTGCCCTTTGGTACTGCTGTGAGCATAGTTTGGCAATGCAGCTACAACCTAAGCACTGGCAACTGCTATTATATAGCAGAATGGGAAACATACTGCCCGTTCCTGTAAGATAAAGAGAAGCAGCAGCACCATAAGGTGGGAAGGAGAGAAAAAGTCTTGGAGGCCCAGTGGTTATAAAGGGCATAGTCAGTGGAAGAAATAAAGGTGGAAAACATCTAGTGTCATCTTCTTGAAACCATATTTTGAAATAATGGGAGACATCATAATTTAAAATAATGGTGGTGGGGGAAATACCAGCTGAGAAGACTACATGTCTAGTAACACAGATCTCTGTAGAAGCCACCAGGTTTTTGGTTTGCCGTAAGTAAACATGATCGATCTCTATCTTACCAATCGCCTCTTTCTGGTGGAATCCCAAAGGGTATCTTACTCTTTATTTTTACATCTGATGCTTCACTACTCACTTTATCACTTTCATTCGCAAGTCTACAGAATTTTTTCCTTATGTTTTCCATTCTAGCAATTGGGAAGAAACTCCTGACTCAGGGTTTTATTCATTACCTCCTGCAATGAGACAAAGTGTAAAAATTAGCATTGATATTTAACATGCCTGGAATCTAACTTCAATCAGACAGATATGATCTGAATGTGACATACCAGCACTCTATTAGCTTCAAGCAGTCTCATCAGTAGCTTCCCAGCTTTCCATATCAACAAGCATTCTTAAAAATCATGTTTAATCAATCCTGTTTTTCTTTAGTCTGAAACAGCACTGGGGAGAGTTGTTGATATCATGATATGCAGTAAATGTTTTAGTGAAAGTAAAGAAGATAGTAATTAGTAGAACTAGAAATTAGAAAGAAGCTGCTAAGCACCCAGGGATCAGGTGTGGGACAGGTTTTCGTCCTGGTATTAATGACTTAGCACAAAAAAGAGGGTGCTGATGAAAATAAATTATAATAAAAACAATATTGAAGTATCACCTAAGAAAAATCAAATGACCTAAAAGACAGAGACAACAGAAATGGGATAAAAATTGAAATTTGAACTATTGATTGTTTTTCTGTACAAATGTGATCATTTCATATATCAGATAAGTTATTTCTGGGCAGAACATATGATTCCAATTACCCATTCTGAAGATTAATTACAGCAATTAAATACAGAGGACTGTTACGGTAATCAGGAGAATGGAAAAAAACAATTGATGAAGAGCTGAAGGGTTGAGCTAATTGTCTTACCAAAATAAGGGATAAGAGAATATAAAATGGACTACTTCTTTCCATAGGTGCACCAGGAGAAGGATGAAAAAGCAGAATACAAACTGTAAAAAGGACAACAGAATCATAGAATGATGAGTTATATAAGCTTAAATACAGTTTTGGTCAGATAACTGCAGGGCAATGAACAAGATAAGGACATTAAACATGATTAGAGAAGGGGGAAGCATTTTAATTACCATAGAGTAACCAGTGGAAGAGAACTGGGTTTTATGACCTAAAAGTCCTCTTCTTTTGCTACCAAGCATTACTTTCCAGTGAAAACCAGCATCTACTGCAGCTACTATCCTAGATTGATTTACACAATATTAATTAATTCACTTAAACATTTTGGCTCTTAGCACACAAAAGTGGGATTTTGTGAATTTATGTACATAAACTTAATGGCAGATGTCATAAGCAAGTACCTGTTGTCAAAGTATAAGATCTGTGTATTATGCGAGCTCATTTACGCACACTAAAAAAATGTGTGCAGCTGAATTACACAATAGATGGCTTCCATGTGGATCTTCACAGTTTGCAAGGTAACTTTGTCTGCTTTCATCTCACAGCGTGTTAACATTACTGACATGGCAAATTACTCCTCGCTAGAAAGGATGCGTTAAATTCACACCTGTTGTACATTACAAAAATAAGTTTTCCATGTAAATATGTTCTGAAGTTCCAAGGAATCTAGCTGCATGCTGTGAAACTGAAGTGAGCTAGGAAAGACCTATCACAAGCAAAAGGGCTCTGTCGAGAAAATCATGCTGGCATACCTGGCACGTTAAGACCTGACTTTCTAAACACTGCCTTCCCTTTAAAGAGAAGTCCTAGGTACAAAACTTCAATCCTGGTGTTCTACAAGTAAAGCTTAAAAATTTATAGCCTGATTCACTTTTCTGTCAGATCAATATGAAACAGGGGTCACAATATGGTATAGCCCTTCTCATTCAAACAGCAGATAATGGTATGCAGCTAATGAACTTCCAGAAAAAATGGATAATAACTTACATTGAATCTTAAAATTATGAAAGTGATTCATAAAAGTTGATTAAAACACCTTACATTGTCCCATTGTAAAAGTCACAGGGTCATTCTACAAAGTTACCGGTAGACTGATGTAGAATGAATGAAAGATTGAATTTTGCACAGCTCTTAGTAA
The DNA here is from genome assembly GCA_033556795.1 of Tapera naevia. Classification (NCBI taxonomy): domain Eukaryota; kingdom Metazoa; phylum Chordata; class Aves; order Cuculiformes; family Neomorphidae; genus Tapera; species Tapera naevia. Next base: position 18,059,714 of record JAUMJJ010000036.1, read on the forward strand.
TTTCAGGATCCTTATTTTGAGTGACACTTCTGAGTTGTAATAATGATGCATGGAAAACTCTCTTCTCTATCACCACACTTAGCCCAGCAGGGTGGATCATGCAGGTAAGAAAGAAATTCTTCAAAGGAAACATTGGTTCTCAAGAGGTGTTTATGTTAGCTGAGTCCATGTACAAATCCTGAACTCTATCTGCCTATAAAGTAAACAAAAACATGTTAATTTTAAACAAAACTACATTTATCCATATCCCCCCAAGTGTAAATATGTGTTAAAACATCTCTAAAAATAGAGTTCAAAGACAAATGCCTTTCCTATGGGGATCAATGAGACAGAATTTCTTTTTATCTCCATAAAACCTCAATTCAAAAGGAAGACTGCAGCCTTTGGGGAAATACCTAAAAAAACAAAAAAACAATGTTAAGATGTTTCAAAAACTGTTTTCCACAGTTTTGCAACAAGCTCACCTGAGTCTAAGTTTCTGAGGTATAACAGATCTTGTTAAGTAATTTTAAAAACAAAACCAGAAGTAACAATACAAAATCAGTAAAACTCTCAGATGTCTGTTTCCTTTTTCTGCCCAAAAGCAAATATAGGCCTTCAGTCATGTTTCACTCTGAAAAATAAAGGTCTGATAGGGATCAAACCCCACTGTTCAAGGCACTGCCTGAAGCAGATATGAAAAGCTTCAGTATACCTCCTACAGTCTTGGAAAAGTTCCTCCATGAAGTCAAAACTCCTCCTCTGCCTCTAGACAAAGAACTGCAAGTAATGCAGTGAACACAGTCATTGTACCCTGAAATCACAGACATATCTGATGCTAGGAGCTCTTTAAATTACATGCTTAGCTGACATTAGTGTTAAACCTTCTTGAGACAGACCCACCCTTAAAGCTAATACCAGACCTACGTGTGCGTTCTGTATACAGACTGGCTCTTCAAGATTCTAGAAAACACGTATGTTAACTGAGGAAAAAATGTTATTGATAAGTATGAACTACAGCAAATATTGCCTATGTATCATCCATTCATAAGTTCCCAAGAACTTATGAATGATGAGATAATATTTTGTCACAACTAAATAAGTTCACTTATATGAACTGAACTGAGAATTTTCTAGACAGTCAACAAACAATTTTGCATGGATATACTTGTAGGTCACCTTTACAAGGTCCTTATCACTTTGCTGAAACCTAAGATCAGTTCCTTCAACTCATTATGTCCCTGTTTTGAACAGTTTCCAAGCTTAGTAACTCTAAGTGCTATACTTCAGTTTGAGCACAAAACCTCCCAGAAAGTAAATAAATTAAAAAGAATCAGTGTTATTTGTTTGGAATTATGCAAGATCTGTGTCATAATTCCAGCTAGTTTCTGTTTATTTGTTTATGTCTAAGAACACTTTATCATGCTCTTTCATATACTAGCTTTCTGACAGATTTATAAAGACTTGGGTTAATATGCTAGAAGAGTTTGTAGTATGCGGCACTGAGCACTATGTGAGACATATCTGACTTGTGAGAAATATTGCAATTACAATTTAGACCCCAAATCTATCTGCTTCTGACTTGATGTTCTCCAGGAGAAGATGAAAGACTTGTCTATATGTGTGTGGGTTTATGGACAAAAGCCTAGTTTCCAGGTAGCTACCTCTCTTCTTGTAATCCATACAAAAAAGCCTGGGTGCCTTTGTCTCCTACACAAATTTAACACTTCCAGCTCTTGATGGAGGTTAGATTAGATGGTGCACTTGCTCTCACTCTCTCTTCTGAAAGCAATGAGTAAATGTCATAATAATCACATAAACTTTTAAAAAATTACCTTAAAAATTTAAATATATGTTAGGAAAAAAAGCAAGACTTTACACTAAAATTACTGAAGGTGGAAAAGAAGGAAATATGTATTCTCCTTAAATGTCTTTTATTAAAATGTAGACTTATTTTCTTTTGAAGAAGAGAGGAATACGATTTTGATTTTAAGCCTCCTGAAGTGTCCATATGTGTATCTCAACTGTAAGATATGGAAATGAAATACAGAACAGAAGATCTGAAACAGAAAAGAATTTTAGAGCAAGATAATATTCCAAGAAAATACATATTACAGTATTTTTAAAGAGAATATTTAATTTACCATGAAAACAATTCATTGTGTTTTTTCAAAACATCAGCATTTAAAATGGCTGAAGTTTATTTTATGATTTAAACTATTCAGTGTTTGATACAGGTAGAGACATTTTTTTCCTTGACAGAAATAAGCTGAAAGTGTAAAGGAAAAAATTGCCAGGACCTATAAAGCACATAGTTGATTTTAAGTACATGGAAAGAATTAAATAAGTGTGTATGGAAAGGAAGTTAAAAAGAAAAGAAATAGTCCTGTAAAGAGGGTAACAGATGACTCCATTTGATCAGAAAGCTAGCTAGGATTTCTTTGCAATCATTTTTGATAATTTCTAAAAATTCTTTCCTTACTTTATTTCTGTTGTGGATACTAATTTTCTGATTTTATACATCACTTACTGAATGCTTGTCTTAATTGAATGGTAAGACAAGGCATCTGTTGACTATCTTTTGTATTTATAAATACCTAGACATAATATAGAATCAAGATACTAACTTAGAAGAAAAGAAAAAGATGATAAGTTGGCAATGCCACTTGATAAATTCACTCTTTTCCGCTTCCCTGGGTGATATATCATGGAAAGGTTGCCTGAGCTGTCATTGTGGCATCAGTAAGAGAATGTACACAGCATCTTCCGTTCAAATTACCTTTCAAATCAATCACCCTCATCATGCTGCTATCTTCATCTGATGGCAGTAGGACAAATGTTTTGGCTTATAGGTAGGAAATGTTAGCATTTGAAAGAGTCCTGAGAAAGAAAGTTCAATGGTTAACTTTGAGAAATTGCGTTAAGAAAGGACAGTAAATAGAATGCTTGTGGAAATACTTCATGCAACTGGTTCTTAATTTCTGACATAAAAAGGCAGCTCTAAAGTTTTTTTCCCCAACTGAGTAAAAAATATATCCCTGAAAAAAATAGAACTAACACTTGCTAGGTTCTTCCAGAGATATATTGTTCAAAAGCGCACTAACACGGCACATCCATGTACTTGTTGTAGAACTGTCTTCCAAATCTTAAATTATTTTGTTTATCTGAAAGACTCTGAATTTTTCCGCTAGTGTGTGTGTGTAGAAAAGAATGAAGCAAATAACCAGGACAGCATCAGGTTTAAGTTATGTTCCAGTGAGATTAAAGAATAAATCAGAAGACTGGGTATTTTAATAACACATTAAATAGTCCCTATGCCCTTAATACTGCATAATTGTGAGTTAAATAACAGCTTCAAATATTTTCTATAGTATTCTCATTTTTTATACAGTAGCTATTTAAATAAGATAAATGATACTCAGCTTCAAAAGCATTGTAAACACTGCATCCATATTACCAATGCACATTTTAGAATTTTCTAATCTTACTTTAACACATATGGTATTATCAATTACTTACACTATTTTAATATAATGTAACTTTTCTTTAAAATGACATACAATTTATATTGGATGTCACTACTCCCTAGACTACCTTGGTGCATATTTATACATTTCGGCTACAATTTATCACTTTGTGAAATACGCTTCGTGTAATTGAAAATAATGACACAAAAATCATCTGCTCTTAAACACTGGTAGTACGATATACTATCCTGATAGCTTAGTATACTATATGAAGTCAGTCTGCAGATCCATGCCTTTGAAATATGATTTAAAACAGAACTTATAATGTCGCAGAATTACATAAAACTGTGTGAAATTGTGCAGATAATCATTTAAATCTCCCTACATGAAAAGATAATTGCTCCAGAAATTAACTGTACCTGGGGTTCATTCATTTGGTCATGGCTAGTTTCTTATATAGTGATGATTTGATATTAGAGCTAATTAAGATCAGGTCAGAGTTGCTGAAGGTCAGACATTAATGCACAGGATCATTGAAATGATAATTATAAACAGATTAGGAAGCTACGGTCTTTTATAAGGGGTTATTAGATAATTACTGTGTGAGTGTACGGCTTACTGTAATAATGGATTATCGACTACTTACAGCGTTTTAAGGGTGAGAGTATATTACTTCCTCAAGGACTATGAGGAATAATGTTGTTGGAACTCAGGGCTCTGTAAATAAAATAGCACCAACTGCTTTTCAGTTTTGTTCTAGAGAATATGTTCTCTTGTTGGAATAAAATAACATTTTTCTCTCAATGAGACTTTAAATATTTGTGTAGTTGGGAAGGTCCTTTATTTTTATTTTCCTCTCTTGGAGAAGAAAGAAGAAAATTAATTTTTAAAGTAAAGATTTTATTCTGTTAAATACATAGTTAAGGCCACCAGAAGCTTTACCAACAGCAGCAGAATGGAAACAATAAATATTTTACAATGATTCATGGAATACAAAAGGATTAACCTGAGCTTACTGATGCAACAATTGCACACCTCCATCTGTTATTGTTACAACTTTTATTCTAACATACCTTTTCACAAATTTAAAAATCCCCAAATAACTAAACAAATAATTATTGTATAGCTGTAGCACACTGATCTACCACTGATCAGAGCTGTGTGCATCAGTGCATGACCTATAAATCCTTAAGGGGGAAGAAAGCTTGAAAAGAGCTTCTGAAAAGATAGCATCATTTAAATGCTGCAGAAGACACTCACAAACAGGTTCCAAAATTGGCTAGTGTAAAGGAAAAGGAAAGTCATTTGTGCTACCTACGGTGACAGTGAACTTAAAACCAATGAAGTAAAAGAAGCATGATGGACGTCTGTGCGGTGTCCTTTCAACTTAAGACTGTTTTTATTGTGTAGTCCTTCTAAGCAGTACAAAAGAGACAGTATTTGGAGAGAAAGTACTTTATTGTCCTGGACAAAGATTATCATCTATAATAGCGATGTTAAGTTGTAGATGGATAAAGACGCATGTAGCCTGATGTTTTCTGCAGAGGGAGGAACAAGACACATGGATACATGGCTTCCTGGCGGGTTCCCACACCTGGTTGTAGAGAAGACCAAAAGGAGACTGAATGGCACCAGCACTGAGGGAAGCAGATCAATTACATCTGCAGACTTCTGAAAATATTTTCACACCTCTAGTGGAATAAAACAATCACATAACAAGAACCGAAAGGACTCTTTCCTGACTCACAACTATGACAATAGATTACCTTCTGGTAATAGGAGGACTGTTATTTTCTACTATGCCTTAGGATATGCTGCAATACTGGGCCAGCATTGCAGGATAGGAGACAGGAAAGTCCCTTCTCTGAATCTGGGAAAGGAGCAAGCCGGGAGGAGCTTTGAGTCATTGTTTTTTCAAATTTCCTAGGAGACAAAGGCATTGTAGGCCAGTCTTCTAGAGGCCAGACTCAAACACTTCTGGCTGTCCTAAAAGCCTTGAAAAACATCAGCTATTGTTGGGTGTTAAGTGATCACTGACCTCTGCTCCTCTTACAACCCCAAATGCAGGCATCAAGCTGAAAAAAAAATCCCATTGCCTGCCCAGTTTTGCTACTAAGAAATACAAATATTGTTCACTAAATAAATGCAAATATTAATAATGATTTAACATTTAGCCTAACTTGGCTAAACTACAGGTTCAATCTATCCTTCTAATACATTTATGCCAACAATGCTCAAAATAATTCAAATTCCAACTGTATATATCTGAGATAAGCCTGTCCTTTATCTTTTTAATCCACAGATGTAAATCTTGCAGCATTGCCTTATAAACACAAGTTAGGGAGATCTATTTCGCTATACCCTCAATTTTCTATTGAGCATCTTGGGGATCCTGGGAGCAATGGGTGAAGGAAAAGCCTCAGAGGTAAAATACAGGTATAACAGCACCTCTCCTGCATTAGAAAGAATTTTTTTGCTCCACTTGTCCCTTCATGTGAGGGAATATTAAGCATCCCAGCCTGGTTTTAACAGAATAACTCCTAAAACCCAAGTTCCCCACTGCCAGTACACAGAAGATGTGCACATCTATATGGGAAAGAATGTGATATATTAAGGCCTCAAGGATAACATCCAATGCTATCTTTTTACACAGAAAGATAATATTTTTGTAACAAAATAGCTATATTTAGTATATTTAATACTGAAGAATGAATACTGATGTCCCACTGCCTTTAAATGTTGCTTGCAATGAATACATTAGTTTTTCTTACTGCACATTATGTCTACTCTCATTTGAAAGTTATTTTAAGCTTTCATAAAACTTGTTCAATTATTCAAAATGGCAACATACTGATTTTCCTCCCTAGCTTCCACTGGTGAAATACTCTATAACTTACAGGCTGTCATTTGCCTACAGCATATCAATTGTTTATAGGTCTTGAATTGTGATGGATATCCTTGTGATAGCAGCAAAGCTCCATGCTTTTTTTAATTTTCTTTTTGTGTAATACTGTAGCTAGATTCAAACAGCACTGATGAAAAATTCTGACTTTTCTTTAAAGGAATGATTCAGAACAAACCAGATATTTGGTCTTTATCATGTCATTTTTTTCAGGGATTATTCCAAATATATTTTAAAACAAAAGCACTTTACCTTAAAGGGAGAATCTAATTACAGCAGATACGTTAGATGAAGCTTTCTGTGTGTTTATGAGTCACAGAGGTTTAATTGAAGAGGGACTTTTGTTTGTTGTTATTCAATCACTGAGACTGCACTTTGTACAATGGAGTTGTTGAAAGAAGATTTACACAATCATAATGTTATACTATCTCTTTGTTCAGCTTTTGTGGAAGAAAATTACATACATCTCAACGGTTCTCGGAAGATTAAATCTACAGTTTCAATTTGCTATTTGAACCTCGTATTCAAAACAGCATTCCACAATTAGTGAACCATGCTGTGTGGCCTGGAGTTAAACTAAGCAGGAGATAGGGTGAGGGGTGCCTAGGACTAGTGTTTTCAGGTAAGGTGTATAAATAATGGTGCTTTTATATTGCAGGTCTCAGCCTACACAAGACTCATTCATATGTGTCCACTTTTGACAGTCATGCAAGCCAGAAAAGATTCTTTTTTTTGAGTGAAAAGTGGTAGCACTTAGGAAGAGCATTACTGCCTGTCAAAGAAGAGAAGAAAATCCTGGATGTTCAGAACATCATCCCTGTCTTTCTTGCCTTGAGTGAATGATAGTAAGATGGCCATGGAGAGATAGAAAAATAACTCTCTTTGAAGCTAAAAAATCTCAACAATTTGAATATTCACCACAACTTGCAGGTCCTAAAATTCTATTGACCATATGTCAGTTTTATCTGTTTACAGCCAGTGAAGGCTGGAGTATATTTTTCTGAAGACACGAGGGAAGAGGGGGCAGAGGAAGAGGAAAGGAGCATCAAGAGTAGAGGGCCGCTTGCACACAGTGAAATCTTAACAGGCATTCAGGAAATGCACAATGCACTGACTGCTTCTGGAGGATCTCACAAGATCTGACAAAAATCCCTGAAAAACAATACATTTCATATCTTTAGGGTGTCTGCACAGAAAATAATTTATTTTTACCTCTGATACTTATTTTTATTTATAAGACCCTAACATTATACTATGTCTCTCACAGACATGGCGCACACACATTGCTCCCTTATTTATAACTGCCAGAGTAGGTGATGATAGACAATTTCTCTATGCCCACAGCATCATCAGAAAGGAATTCCAAAGCAATCATCTTGCCCACTCCCACAGGAAAATGTTAAGTTACAGACAAGTTTAAAGCACAGGTTGAAAGGTTTTGCCTTTTCTCATTTGGACCTGACAGGATACTTACAGCCAGTAGCCACGGTACTATAGCAAATATTGTCGACACTTTAAAGCATTCAAAACACATGAGTAAGATCCTCAAGAAATAAGATTCCAAGTTAATATCCTTTTGGAATTTTTTCTTTGATTTCCGTTTTATTTTTTTTTAAAGCTGCTTGCTATATAGCTTTTGCACAAATATTCCCACTACCGTGATACTGAGAAGATATTTTGTGTGTATGTTCTTGAAAATGGATTTCATAATGTACAGTGTTGGAAGCTGGAGAACGGATAAATGAATGGAGACTGAGAGCTAGGACAGGAAGAAGAGGACAGAAGAAAAAAAGGGACAAGAAACAATATGTAGAGGAAGGAAGAAAAGCTGAAATTAGCCAGGAATGTAAAAGAGAAAAATATCTTTTGGAAGTGCAGAACAACCTACTGAAGCTAGGCAAACAGCATATATATGAACTTGTAAATATTCTTCAGGGATCAGCATCTTTATACAGTCACTGAACAGCAGCACAAACAATCAAGCCAAATGTGCCTCTCTACATAGCACCATCTACTCGTCTAGTCTTTCTCTGACAACAGAAGCATCAGCACACTAACCTGTCAGCATACTGTACTTTTGCTCAAGAGATTGTTTGGATTTCTTTTAATGATTTTTTAATTTTTCTCTCCAATAGAAAAATATGACTTTGTCAAAACTGTCACCATTTATTTGCAAGCATGAATTTAAATGGAAGGAATTTCAGAATGTATCAAAAATATTCAGGTTCAAAAAGAAAATGAAAAATAATCAAAGTTTTTTTTCAAAATTACTACTGTTGAGAAATTTGCATTCGTTAAAATGGTTAAACATTTCTAGGTTGAAGCACTAAAATATTTTAATTCATGTTGTCTCAGATTTTTCAGAAGTTAAGGATTTTAGTTTTTGAGATATGTGTAGGACGGGAAGCTTTTAAATCTTGGAAATTCTCAGAGGGAAGAGAAATTTTTTCTCATTAATTCTCTAAGTATTAAGTCAACAAAGTGTGCAATGGAAAGAAAATCTGTAGCCATTATCCAAAAATGGAGACAACAAATTCTTGATACAGTCCTGGTTGTAGCAGGGTATTGTGAGCTGAAGATCCTAGCAGAACCTCTGCTGAAAACATAAAGGAAGTAGTATGTGAAAGCTGTGATTCTCGAAGATGCATGTTACTTTCAGAGGGGAAACCCACCAATATTTCTCCTCTCTTACCCAGCCTCTCTTTCCAGTTCTTCTTAGACCCTCTACTTCTTTGGTTTCAATAAATGGAAAAATAAAAGAATGAAGCAACGACCTTCAGGCTTTTCAGTTTATGATTTTGTCCTCCTTAACCCTGTGGCCTATTCTTCAGCAGTAGTGGGAAATGAAAAAACATTGGTAAAAATACTGTATTATTTCCTCTGTGGCTAATAAACCAACTTATCTGCACTCTCCAAAAGATGTTGCAAGGATTTTCTTAGTCCAGTTCATGCTTTGGTATCTTTCTGCTATGAAGCATGATTTAGAAATATTCAATATTCAGCATTGTTCAAGGTTTACATCTAAGGTTTATGTATGCTTTACTTAATGTTATTAAAAATGAGAGTAAGGTACAAAAAAGAATCAGCTTGCCCTAAGAAAAAAGTTACGCTTTCTCAAAGATGAAAGACTTTTCTCAAAGAATTTCTTCACCCAATGGGTGGTGGAGCATTGGAACAGCTCCCCAGGGAAGCAGTCATGGCACCGAGTCTGCCAGCATTCGAGAAGCATTTGGACAATGCCCTCAGTCACATGGTGTGAATGTTGGGAGTGTCCTGTGAAGGGATAGGAGATAGACTCAATGATCCTTTTGGGTCCCTTCCAGCCTGGGTTATTCTAAGATTCTATGTTTCCATTAAATTTTACAAAGTTTTCCAGGATGAAGTTTTGGGTAGAAGAGGTGGAAAGATACATCCTCACTACATGGTACCAGGTAACTGGGAAACATCTCTAGGACAATGAGACCAGGGAAAAATTCTTTGATGTAAGGATGATCCAGAAGAGAGTTGTATTCAGAGGGATTTAAGTATTTCTGGATCCTTATATTCCTCAAGTGAAAATTTCTATCTGAAGGTGATGTACGCTTCACTTGTTCCTAGCCATTTCCCTATTTTCAGCACAAAGATGCCTACATCAGGTAGTAGTTGCAGTTTTCAGAACAAACATTTTTAGCTCCATACAAACTTTATCTACAGTTTGAAATCTGGACATAAAGGGATACAGATTCTAAATACACAGGTTTTCAAAAACAACATGTTTATTTTCCGTATACCATCATTTACTCCTATCTACTAAACCAAGACATTGTGGAATTACCTTTTCACAATGAACTAATTTTATCTTTTTTTTTCCTGTGCTCTATCTATTTTTAGCAGTTACTGACTATAATCCATTTAGGTCCAGATAGCCCAGATAATTCCTTCTTTGTTTTCTACAGCATAATGTATCCAACAGGGCACTAAGAGAAAACCATTCACAATAAATATGTGCCAAGCAGGCATCTATGACTGTCAGAAAAGTGTGGTGCTACCAGGTGGAAGATTCCTTCTATCTGCCAATCAGCAAACAGGGATAAAATTTATTTTCAAAGGGGTCAGAGGCAAAAAATAATAGATAGAAGAGGACATGAAGTGATAGAGGCTCTTTGTCACCTGAAATGTAACCCCTCACAATGCAGTAGGGTAAACCAGACACATGCACAAGTTGAGTAAAAAATCACCTTATGAGGACAGATGGGCTACTGAAACACTTGAGTTACTTGATTCAAGAGTATTTGTGTATATGAGGGGCACTTCTAATATGGGATTGAGGGCTTGCTATCCCATTTTGACAGTAAACATGTATCTTTTCTGTAAAAATTAAGTAAGAAAGTCTAATCTTCTGAAAACAATATTAAGCTGGGAAACCTAATTTCAGAGAAATTAGGTAGAAAAACAGTTATTTATACAGTAAAAAAGGATAAAATCCATTTGTTTAGTGACTATAGCACGCTCATAAAGAAGATGGGAGATGTGATTCGACTTCTGCCCTGAGCTGTGAGATGCTAACCTAGGATTCTAATCTAGGTGCCAAAACTTAACTTTTGTATTCACAGAATTATTAATAACTGTTTACGATGCCATTATAACTCTTGGAGGAGAAAGGCTTGATAAAGCAGATATATAAGGATTTATGGTGTTGATTATTAATTTTATTAAAACCCTAAAAATATTTATTCTTTCTTATATACATAGTTAGGAATTTGCATTTATCCTCATTCCACTCATGTAGATTCAGAAAATTATATTTATACATTGAATGAAGAGACTGAAGTAAATATATGGTGAATGAAAAATTGGAGAGAATCCCAGTTGTGGTTTGATTTTTTTATTATTAGCTCAAGAATGACTTCCAGAAAGTGATTAATCTTACTTGTTCGAATACATCATTACTTCTTTCATTTTTTTAATTAAGAATTTTCCAAAAGTAGATATTTTGTGTTTGTGTATTTCTGACTAACCTCACAGCTCAGTAGAAAAGTTCAGAGCATACGCAAACAGTGAAGTATAGTGATAAATTTCACTTTTTTTCACTTTCAAAGACCATAAAACTGTGTTCAGTCTCCCTGAAAAGGAATTAATTCTTGGCAAGTCATTCAATACTGCATAAGCATTTTTACTCCTTTCTTTCAACTGTTAGAAAAAATTTTCCAACTCTTGATATTAATTCTTTACAAAACTGAGTTCCAAATATATTTATAAGTAAATTCTTTGCCCATCTAGAAAAGTCTTGATATTTTGATGAAAACAAAAGATTGATTCTCCTTCCTTGTCTTGACTAAGTCAGTGCTCACTGCTCAGTGCAACAAATCTTAAGGTTAACCTCAACAAAAGTCAATCAATACGACTTTATTATTCTGTGTATGTGTGCAAAACATCAAAGACTAACTGACAAGAGACAGCTAACATTTCATTTCTAGGATGAGAAGTCATGAAACCTTACTGCATGGTTAATATTTGAATCTTAAATAATTTTAATCTCTTCTCATATTTCAGTGTCTAAAGAACTCAAAAAGTTGAAGTACATACATGAAGTGAAACAGAGGAAGTGGGAGTGTGGGAAAAATGAAACACCTAAAAAATCTGGGTAAATTTATAGAACTGTTATAACCATCTTCCAGTATGAGTACCTTAATTACATTATTAACAGCTGCCTTTTGTGAGTATGTGCTTCTAGGCAATGTTTACCCTATTCAGGCTTGTTACTTTTCTGATGAAATGTACAATTCTGAAACACCTCTAGTTAGTTCAAAGGAAGAAGTCGGTCTTAAAACCTGTATTACACTGTGCATAGTGTAAGTTGAAAGAACATTAAATGATGCTAATTTTGGCACTTCAAATTGGAAATAAATGAAAAATCTTGTCTAGTGACATATACACCAAATGTCTATGTTAATATGGTATTTCATTAGTATGATTTCATAAGACAGCATCTCTACAAATAAATTGATAAAATAGGAGCATTTTTATATGATGAAAACGTAAGATTTTTTTAAATCACATTTAAGAATTTACAGAACAAACTTATCTCATCGTATCGTATCGTATCGTATCGTATCGTATCGTATCGTATCGTATCGTATCGTATCTTATCTTATCTTATCTTATCTTATCTTATCTTATCTTATCTTATCTTATCTTATCTTATCTTATCTTATCTTATCTCATCCCATCTTTTTATTGCTATTGGTATCTTTTTCCCTAATTCTCTTTTCAAACTCTTAACTAAATATTCCAAATAATGATGTTCAACTGATTTTTATTATAAGAAAAAAAATAATGTGAAAACCATTGATGTAAGAAGTTAAGTGTTATTAAAGACTGAGAATATCATAGTCATAACATTACCTCTTTTGGTGTTACCTGTTCCTACAAAGATTTCTGACATTGCCGTTTAATATTTACATTATATAACATCTGCAGTCAAATCACTTTGGAACTTTAGTAGTATATAGTCTCATGCTATACAGAACGGTATTACTCAACGGTAGTTACAAAACTGAAGAACTCCATCTATTCAGGGAAATTAATTTTGTAATTTAGAGAGCTGGAGCTGCTACTAATTTATAGAATCACAATGGTGGCCAATGACTATATAATTAAATGAAAATACTAATATATACTGTGTGACTTAAAATGATAAGTCTCAAGATACTTAGCTATAAGATATCTGAATTTCTTTACGTTTAATAACTGGTTATTTAAAAACAATTTACAACCGAAAGGCCTTTCAGAGCTTGTGTTTAGCGATTATTATTTGAAAATCAAAACTGCTTATTAGAAAGAACTCCTTTTGCAGAATTTTACTATTTTAGTTTCATTTTTTAAGTGTTAAAAAGGTGCATTGTTCAGAAATTCAGTTGTAATCATTCGAACGTGTTATCCATGTCTCTCTTTTTTTTAACCATCTTTGTAAACCTTCTGGTCTTCCAGCATGTGTTGTCCACAGGCCACAGCTTCTGTCAAGAATATCCACTTGATTCAGTGCAAGTCCATCACAGTCTGCAACGAATAGTCTGCTCCATGGAGCATCTCCTCCTCCTCTTCCTGCTTCTTTGACCTTGGTTTTCCCTCTGCTGGTTGTCACACTTTTTGTTCCTTACCTCCCCTCCCTCCCTCACACCTCTGCCCCCCACCCCCCTGGCCCCCAGCCTGTCCAACAGTTTTTGTCTGTTCTTAAATGTACTTTCCCAGAGGTGCTACCAGTTTTTTCCAACCGTGTTTGACAGTGGATCTGTTGGAGCCAGCTAGAACTGGTTGGAAACTTCTGTGTCCAGCATACGGCAGTCTCTGGTCTCTCCTCACAGAGGCTGCCCCTGCAGCCCCCCTCTGCCAGAGCCTGGCTACCTGCACCTGGTACAGAAAGACATTAATTAAAAGAAACAGCATATAACAAATACTGAAGAATGTCCATCTGGTCTGAGGTGGAAGAGTAGTTTTGCAATTTCCTAGAGATTGGATTGTGTTTGTATAAATATCTTAAAGATAACTAGAAATAAAGCAATTACTGTTTGCCAAACACCAGAAGTCCATCCAGTTTAGTGTGAATCTCTTGAAAACTTTACATTTTTCAGACATTGTATCATGATAGCGAAGAGGGACTTACGGCAGAAAGGACACTGAATACCAGCTGACAAAGGACAGGGCATGGAACTTGTTCTGTGGTAAACATCACTAACCAAAACAGAGCCTTGGAGCTGAAAAAAATTGCTAGTGCCAGCAAGGTATGTCCAGATTCTGACAATAGCATCATTGGCTATAATGAAATTTTTCAGATAGCATGTGGAAAACATGTCAGCAGAAGATGAATGGAACATGAACAAATGGATCCCTAGTGCATGATCATTAGATGAGAAGAAGCTCAGGCAAAAGCTACCAGCCTTAGTGTCAGAGGAATGGAAACTGGCAAAAAAAAAAAAAAAAGAAATTAAAAAGGGCCTCGAAGAGTGATCTAGGCAAGCGTAAGTCTAGAAAAAGGAGTAATAAAGACCACAAAGTTTCAGGACATCTCATGATACTGAATGACTTAAAATGACAGAACAAATAATGATAATTGTATGAATCAAAGAAACATAAAACGGTTTGGGTTGGTAGGGACCTTAAAGATCATCTAGTTACACCCCCCCTTGTCATGGCCTTCATGCTCAAAGCCCCATCCAACCTGGCCTTGAACATCTCCAGGGATGGGACATCCTCAACTTCTCTGGACAAGCTATTCCAGTGCCTCATCACTGTTGTAGGAAAATATTCCTTCCTAATATCTCATCTACATTTCCCCTCTTTCAGCTTAAAACTGTTAGCTCTCGTCCTATCACTACACACCCTGATAAACAGCCCCTCCTCATCTTTCCTGTAGGCCCTTTTTAAGTACTGGAAGGCTGCTATAAGGTCTTCCCAGAGCCTTCTCTTCTCTAGGCTTAAAAAGCCCAACCCTCTCAGCCTGTCCCTGTGTGGGAGGTGCTCCAGCCCTCCAATCATCTTTTTGGCCCTCCCCTGGACTTGCTCTAATATATCCATGACCTTTCTGTGCTGAGGACTCTGTAGCTGAACACAGTGTTCCAGGTGAGGTCTCATGAGAGAGGAGTAGAAGCGAGCGTCACCTCCTCAACCTGCTGGCTACACTTCTTTTAAGAAAGAAATGTGGTGAAACATAATTTAACTGTACACACAGACTTAGGAACCTGAAATTATTACCACTGAAGAAAGAAGTCTCAGAGTTATTGTGGATAGTGCTTTAAAACACCAGTTTGCTGTTCAGTTCATCTGACAAATAGACGCCTAAGATGTGAAGGATTATTAGAAACAGAAGAGAAAACACAGGAAACCACAGTGTAAATCTAGTGATCTCACTTTTTAAAATATTGCATCCAGATATATTTCTAGTCTTAGACACCATATCACACAGCAAAAGGAAACCGTTAATGCTTTGTCAGGAAGGATGATTTTGTGAATGCTGGATGCCCCAGTTTTTTGAAGGTAGGACATATGGGAAGAATTTTACGTGAGATACTCCAAGTTGTCTACAAGAGAGCCTTGTAAAATACAAGCTGGGAATTTTTTTTGGTTTTTTTTTACTTATTTTTTGCTTGCAAACTTGCATCTTAAATTCTAACTATAATGTGTGCTTAATGCATGTCTTTTTTTAGCATTAAACCAATTAATTACTGTGGAAACAAGATTAATTGGGATAATCTGACAAATTAAGGCACATCATGCCTTTAGAGAGACTAAATCAAAATGAAATGCTTATGGAATCACTCTTGAAGAAACAGAGCCTCAAGACTGGGACTGAGGAAGGTGTCCTGTAATGATTAGATAGATCTAAGAATATGATGTTAAATATTTTACTATATCAAAGGTGTCAGCAGGCTTTCACCAATGACTTTCAAGGGACCATGATGAGCATTTTCATTCTTCTAATATTCAGGTAGACACTGTTCCCACTATCCTAAGTGTACAGATGGCAACTAAGATATTTCACTGAAAAATGTGAGTGGTGCAGAAGGTACTGATAATTTGGTCTTCTAGCCTGGACAGGGCAAAAAGTCTGTATTTAGAGGGCACCTTTGGGGACAGTAAAAGTGATAATCTCAGGGAAGCAGGAGTACAAGACTTCACCTAACAAAAATAACACGTATGGGGAAATTCATGGCAGGATAAGCAGACACCACCATAAAGGTAATCCTACCTAACCAGGAAGTTGATTAAAGCTTCAACAGAGCACTCAACAATGTAAAGAAATGTGTGACTAATTAGTCTTAATTCTTTACCCGAAGCAGCATGTAATCACGCTGCTGTGCAAAGCTGTCCACTGAAATGGGTAAAAATGTATTAAGAATTTCCTAAGTGAAGATTACGGGGCCTTATTTGTGAGATACTGTGACAATAAACAGAAAACTAATTTGCCCATTAATATCTTTAATGAAGATGCTGACAAAACTGTTATAAAATTAAGGAATGAAAACTACGAAGCGTAAATTCCCATGTCAAATATACAACTAACATTGCAGAGCCAAGCATTGTAGGAAAAAAAGGATCCCTTGTCCTAAATCCAGATGAAAAAAAACATTACAAGCTTACAGAAAAAAATGCCTTAGTTGACATCAATCATTGTCATAGGGCCCTGCGAACTCATCTCAAAAGCACAAATCTTGGATCTGTGCACTGAACACAAAGCTGAGGAAACTGAGATGCTAGTATATGTCTTCTCTTGGCCACTTCATAAGTGGACTCTCAAATAGACTTAAATCCAGAATTGCTTTTTGTGTGTCAGTCTAATTCATACAAACAGAAATCATTAGCTATGGATCATGATTGTCAGAACAGTTGAAGACAAAAGTCAGAGGAAATAATTAGGGTTACTATTACAAGGTGGCTGAGAGTCATATTTCTAGCTGTTTCTACTATGCTAGCAAGAAGCCTTTTACACTAATTTGTATTTAGTGCAAAGAGATGAGGACACTGATTCCTGGGTTTGGCATGGCAATGTTCATTAAAAGTTGTTACCATATTTTAAAAAAAATGCCCAGAAATCACTTAAAAGATGGGAAACCTTAAACAATGCGTACATCACATTAGACTAAAATGAGCCTATGACATCAAAAATGCTATAGTTTTTGACAAGATACGACAATATGGGTCAAGTCTGGCAAAATAACACCTTTGCTGATGGACAGGAAGATCTGACTCCCTTCCCTGAAAACAAGTAGGAAAACTAGGGGGTAAAGGAAAAGAAGGTCTATGCCCTCCCACTGTCATCATTTTCACTTCCGTAAATGAATGCCAAGCGAGGTGTGCGCTGTAGTATTGGTACCGGACGGTAGAGGGCACTGCTTATTTGTTGTGAACCGAAGGGAAAACCAGGCACTGCTGAATGCATGTGGCTTCGTGGTGTTCCCTGCCCCTGGGGCCATGCTGGGCTCTTGCAATCCTTTTCCTGTGCAGTCCTTTAAATTACCAGAAGTTGATGCACACTTCCATTGGACAGGACAAATTGGTGATAAAAAAGAAATCCCTCTGTTTCCCACATCAGTAGGTATTGTTTCCGCAGCTCCAAGGCATGCCTGCAATCCCTTATAATATGTGGATCAGTGTTGGAAAACAACGAGCTCATAATTTGCAACACAGCTTTGTGAGGAATGAGTGTTGCTGCTTTTACATTGTCTTGGAGCAGAAACCAGCGTGTACTCTGTACTCACTCTTTGCGGGTGTTAAATAGTTTCATTCATGTTCATTTTTTTCTTCCCTTGTCTAAAGGACTTGCCTTAGCAGAATGCGTTCAGTTTTGCCAACGCAGACCTGTCTGAGAAACTGTTGTAAGGAAAATGATTCTGACATGCAACTTTGGAAGCTAAACTGGGAGCATTTACTGCTTGAATCAGACCTACTGTATCTTTTACAATTTGCCTGGAATTAGAAAAGATTGGAGTTTAGAGCAGAGGTTAAGGCAACTGGCAATGATGATACATTTGTAAAGCTGTAAGGTTGGGAAACTTAAAATACAAGAAAAATTGTGTGCTTGATAAGACTATACACAAAATGTGAAAACTATTCTGATCCTATCAGAGAAATGCAAATTTTGTGAAAAGGACATATGTTATGCTGGCATTATCATAGACTCCAATCTAAAATATTTGATGTCTCCAGGAGAGTGGGTTCTGTTTTGAACATGAATAGCTGCAGTTATAGGTACTTTGTAGAAGAGTACTGTTAATGTTTTTCTACGCTGGTGAAAAAAACTAAAGCAATCTCCTCAAATCCCACATGTGCACACCAAATCAGGCTACTGAAGTAATGTGCTATATCTATTCTGTAGAGCAGTATCAAATACATGACTACATTTAATTCTGTCTAAAGTTCATGGATTTCTGTGTAGTTTTGTGTGAGAACAAAGACTTTATATAATAAGTGTGAAAAAGTTCTGTATATATAAGTATTTTGCAACCTGTACTTTTTGAAGACTGTTGTCCGTGATTTTCACTGGCAATCTGGACTCCAGAATTGCCTGGTTGGCTTTACTTTACTGAGAAAGTTTGCTGGAGGTCATGAGAAGTGTACACTGGCATCAGTTCAACTAAGCTGAAACAAAATGCTGTTCACATGTCTCTACAGAGAAACAGGCATGCCTTTCTTGAAGGGCAAGGAGAACCAGAGAACAGTGTCTAAAACAAAGGTAGAACCAGGCCCAAATGATTTTTCTGCCATTACATTCATTTCATGAAGACTGACAGACAGTTTCATTGTATTTAATGTCCTTGCTGGAAACTATATTCCAATTACACTGATTTGGAGGTACTACAAGCATCTCTTCATGGACTCACATGCCCATCTGGACTGCTGTCAGCCAGTTTCCAAGGAGGAAAAAAAAAAATCTTTCAACATAGTCACTCAAGATCTTACATTATTTGTTTCTTTGTTAACTATAGCTGCGATGATTGGAGGCTCAGACTGACTAGGAATTTTTTTTATTGATAATCATAATCATTGTAAGAGAATCATTATGTTTGTTTTCCAGGGAAAGCACTTCTGAAAAAAAAAGTATTGAGTGAAGAATAAGCACAAGAAAGTGCTTATTTGCATATTGGCAACACAAAAATGGAGATCCTGATGTGGAAGGAACAGATTCAAAACATCCATAGATAACTTGGTGACAGTGTAAGAAAACAAGGTTGAGGATTGGAACCATCATAAAGAAGCTGGGATTCCTTCTGCTCTCATAGGACAAGAGTTATATTCCAAGAACAAAATATGTAAGACAAAAGATCACTTTGAGTGCTTGTCCTTCATTAGGCATTTTACTAGAAGATTGAAATGCAAGGGAAATCATTGCATTGATAGAATTTTAAATTTAAAGCTTTTTACCTAATATCTCTAAATTCTCTCAGAAAACAGGTGAAGCTCTGACAGTGATATGCTTAAAAATACTGAACGATTTGCTATAAGACTTTCTTTTCTGTGTATCATATAACGGAAGAACTATGTAGTGTGACATATTCATTTCCTGTCTTGAGGGGAATAGACGAAAAAATTTCATATGGACTAACAAAATGCTAGATCAAAATTCTGTCTCAATGTTAGGTGTTGTTTGTATCAATAGGATATTCAGATTTAAGGAACTCTAAATTCTTGTGTTACTTCCTAGTGACCATTTGACATGCAATAAAACATGATGTGATATTACAACTTGGTCTTTCCCAGGTTCATCTAACTTCACGACTTGCAGTGTCAATCCATTTGACAGTGTAGCACTTGAGTGTCCCTTATTAAGTCACTGTTATGGTAAATTAATTTCAGAAAAGACCAGGAGTATCTTTTATATCTATGTGTTGATTTAGTTTTCAGAGAGAGAGCACACACCATATTATCTGTATACTCTCTTCAAGCTAACTGAAAAGTGGAATAACTTTGAAATAGAGTTTACAGATGACTAGTCTGAAAGAAAAACCTTTGCTACAGACTTTCCTTCATTTGACATCTTCTGAATTGTTTTGAGAAAAGGCCTAGTAGAGTTCTACTACACTGTTGCTCAAAATAACAATTCAGAAGACACCAACTGAATTTCTACATAGAAAGAGATGTGCTAAATATTGTTCGGTTATAGATACCTAAGCCTAGAACCTGAGTCCAGAAGACTGAATCTCAATAGATGCTCCAGAACTACAGATCTTATGTAAATCTGTCACGTTGAGTGTGGGAAATTAGAGTGTTTGTCTATGCAAGTATGAAAGCCTGAGTGTTTTATCAAAAAAAAAGGAGGATTGATGTTCCCAGTTTTTTACAGCTGTGTTACAAAAAACCCCAAACCAAACAATATTCCATGTCTCTATCCCATCTATCAGATAGCTATGGAATGTCTCTTGCAGGTAGTTGCAAGATGTTTCAGAATATCTATTGTAAAATATTAAAGAGAGTCTTTGATATCTCCAATATAATGGGTTTCTGAAGATTGATGCCAGAAATTGAAATATACCAAAAGACTACATAGTCATATTCAGCTCTCAAAATACAGTATAGCACTGCTGAAACATAGAGCTTCCCAGTAACATATTCTTCAGTAGAGAATAAATGAAAATATGGATGCTTGTACCGAGTGAAAAGTTATGCCAAGAATTTGGGACATCTAGATACATCAGGTGGTGGAGTGTGAAGTAACGAGGAAAGTATCATGTGTGTTTGGTGCCACCAGCCTCCATAAAAAGATCCCGCATAATTGTAATGAGGAGCATATGGAATGGTGGTATCCTGAGAGACTGGTCTTGTGGTCATCTCAAGTCCTCAGTGCATACAAACATATTTCATCAGAAGCAGCTAGCTTTTAATACAAATTTCCTAAGGGAAAAATTACAAGAGGCTCTGAGAGCCTCAGGTAGAGAGCCAGAGCAGGTGGAAACAGCTGAGCCATAGAATGCATCGCAGTCAGAGCTAATGGACTCCTGGCAACAGCAGCACTAGTGTCTGAACATACCTCAGAGTAATTGAGTATCATTGTGTGGTAACAGTTTGCTCATTTTTGCCAAATAAAGCACAATTTGAGATTTTTTAACCAAACAACCACTTCTACTAACATAATATTAAAATTATTTGGAGAGCTTATGTTTGGGAAACTCTGGTTTGATGTCTAGCAATGAGGAATTGCATACTTATTAACTTCAATATCTAGCCCTGCTGAAAAATATCTAGACTCTGGTTATTGCAGGACACATTTTGTTTATTTTGTGTACCTATTTTAGGTACTTCACCAAAATATTTTTTGTTGTACTGGGTCTATTCCTTGAAATGAGATCACTGCCTCCTTTTTATCTTCGAGGTATGCTCTTGCATTTTGAAATTTGTGGTTCCACTTCTTTCACAATCTTCTACAAGAAAGTCTCCAGCTTATCTAAAATTTCCTCTGTCCATTTGAGGCCTGTTTTTTTTCTTCTTTTGTTGGTTACCCACCAAGTGGAAGATATTATTGACTGTTAGTGTCTATTGATAATTCCAAACTAAATATTCTAAGTATTAACTGAGTGATAGGTGATGAGAAAACCTTATTATCAAAAGCAATCTGATGAAAAGTTGTTTTTTATACAGGCAGGGTATCTGAAATACAATTTTCAATGTCTATACAATCAAGTGAAAATACAATTATATCGACAAAAATAATATTTAATCTCTCTAGAAAATGGGTTTCAGTTGTGATCTTGGATTTCTACTTTAGGCAGTAGCCACTACATTTGGATTCAATAACTACATATCTTGACTTTTGCCATTAGTTATAGTAAAAAAAAAAATATGGATTTATTTTTTTTACAGTGAACAATTTACAGGACATGAGTTCAACATATGTGCGGCTGCAGACTGCATGAACATAATCCAAGCGTAAAACAGCACATTATCTCTGAAGTCTCACATGTCCTTACTTTAAACTCTCTAGCTGGCTCTTGAAAAGCCTTGCTAAAAAGAACTTTTGTATATAAATAATTGGAAGAGAACTAGGTATTCTTTGTTCTTACCTTGCCGCAATTTAAAATATTTTTTAAAATAGAGGAATTTATGATTACAGAACAAAACTCTATATATCCAATATTTTGATAAAAATGAAGTTCTTTTGATGTTCATAAAAAAAGTGAATTACAATTGTGGAGAAGCAGGCCCTCTAGCTGTCAAAAATGTAACAATTTCTCCATAAATATAGTAGTTTTAATAACTTCTATAAAACACTTCTGTGCAACTGTTTATATCATTAAGCAGCCATACATACACATGTGCTTAAACAGCTATCTAAAGTTGCAGTTATTAAAAAGTCAGAGCCAGACTCTTCTTAGATACACACAGCAAAAGGGTCAACAACCACAAGTTGAAGCAAGGGAGTTACTGACTACATATGAGGAAAAGAAATTTCAGAGTGAAGACAGTTAAGCAATGGAAACTGAGATTTTCTAAACCTGGGATGAAAGGGCCATTAGAAACATGATCTAAGTCTGAAGTTAACTCTTCTAGATGATCTCCTGAGATCTCTTCCAATTTTTCTATGACGTATATGTATTCTATAACATATCTATGTTTTTGTCTGAAAATCCCAATAGGGAAAAGCAAGAGTAGCATCATCTGCCCAGAATCTTGGTTGAAAATGATAACCTGAAGAGCTCTCTAGGCAAAAGAGGTATCTAATCAAGAGAAATCAAAGACATGAAGAAGCCATTGAGACTTTTCAGATGCTTATTTACACCAAGAAAGGAAAAGATACTTTTTATTATTTTCTCTCAGTAAATGCTATTTTTTAAGTAATCAATCACATGAAAAAAGGAAAACAAAAACAAATTTCTCTATTTATAGAAAAAGAAAAGCAGATTTGGAAGTGGTAGGGTCTAGAAAGACAATCTGTCCTACTTTGCAGCCAAAATTGAAATTAAACAATCTCTCTCCTACTTTTCCATAGCAGACGTTAAAGCATATGTGTAGCTGAATATTTCTACAATGTAAACACATTTTATCAATTTAGAAGATTTTTAGTTGTCAGCTTAATACTTAAAAATTAATTCTCTTTCCTGTTTAGTCCATCCCTTTTCAATATAAATATCTAAGAAATGTTTTTGGATTCAGAATCTTGAACTTTGGGTTTAAAACCATCCTTTACAATTCATAAGATCGAAGTTTAGTAATTCATACTGTGAATCTTTTTCTTCACTTATATTTAATTGATCAAAAATTTTTGTATGTGTTTGTTGAGAATTTGCTCTCGCTGAATGTCACATTTCTGCTTCTGGAAGTGCAACATTACTACAAGAAAGTTTTAAAGAAAGCTTTTTGACTGGGTGGAAGAATGTTTGTCTGTTCTGAAGTTGTCTTTATTGAAACACGTTACTCACACAATCTTACTCCTAGAAGGAATAACATCTATAATTAAAAAACATAAAAATTGTGAATTTACAAACATGCAATACTGACTCAAACAAAAATTCCTGTAGAGTCTTACGTAGTATGTAATTCTACGCCTCTTATAAGAGTATTGTCTCACTACCTGAGTCAGTTCCTGAGCGAAGACCACCAGGATGATGCTAGATTCAGGCAACATAGAGGTAGAAAGAGGGAAATGTTTAGTAATATAAATCACAACCAAGGCCATCTGTCCTGCAATTGTCAAGGCAGGAGACTGCCTCAGGCTCCTCCTGGGCTCTTCATCACTACCAGCTACCTGAATAGTAACAGCTGCTGCACTTTCTTTCATCTGTGGATAGTGAGGAGGCAGTATTCCAGCTTGTCAGATGCTAGTGTGCCCACGGTGAGCCATATATTTTTTATCTTTTGAGTTAGAGTATTACAGTGGCATGCTTCACACGGGAATACATTGTTATATATAGAAAAATTTTCAATGTTTTATCATTTAAATAGAGTAGATGCACTTCAACAAAATACTTTCTTTGATTAAACACTGACTGTACCTCAGTTATCAAATCAAATTTCAGATCTTAGTTCTTGGTCTTCAAAGCTCTCTTGAGAGTGGAAAAATTTAGTAATATAACCAAGCATAATAGGGCTGGAAGGTTACATGAAGAGATCGTCTAATCCATACCTCCTGCCAGAAGGCCTAATCAACAAGGCCAATATCACCTCAGGTATATATTGGTCCAAGCTATTTTTAAATATCTCCAAAGAAGGAGTTTTCCAGTGTCCCCAGACAATCTGTTCCAGTACTTCAATAACTTTGATCACTATAAAAACTTTCATATTAGTAAACTAAAACTTCCCTGTTGCAAATGAAACCCATTATTTCCTCTCTTGTCCTACTTGAACATGGAAAACAGATTTTTCCTTTCTTCCCTGCAGCGGCCTTCTTGCATAGTTGAAGATTTTCATGCCTTTCCATCTTAAATTTCTTTTTTAGTTTAATCAATGCTAACTCATCAAGTCTTTCCGTATAAACCTTCTCATCAATCTCTGTGCTGTCTTTCAGACTCTTTTCAGTTGGTTCAAAACTGAACACAATGGTGTAACTAAAGGTTTACTTTAACTTATGAATAGAGCAATTAAAAACACTGGAATAATCAAAAATCAGAAAAAAGAAAATTATCTTTTCATCTTAATTCTAGGCCAGACTCTTCTCAATGATGCCCAGCTACAGGACAACAAGCACAAACTGGAATACAGGAAGTTCCATCTTAATGTGAGGAAAAAAATTCTTTACAGTGAGGGTGGTGGAGCACTGGAATAGACTTCCAAGGGAGGCTGTGGATTCTCCTTCTCTGGAGATATTCAAAACCTGCCTGCACATTTTCCTCTGCAACCTGCTCTAGGTGAACCCGCTTTAGCGGGGTGGTTGGACCAGATGATCTCCAGAGGTCACTTCCAAGTCGTGACCATTCTGTGATTCTCAAAGTAACCCTTTCAAAATGAAGAGAAAAAGATGTTATGAAAGTTGAGATAGTAGGTAATATGTGAACACACATGAAAGGACAAATTAGACAAAGCATACTGAAACAAATGCTACAAAACAAATGCCATCTGGATATGAAGAGTTTAAAGAGAGGGCCTAATCAGAGATGGCACAAATAGCTATGATCCTAAGAAAGGCCATAGCTGCAACGATCCTTATTTCCAGTGAATGGGGAATAGTGGAGGAACTGAAGTAACAAGAAAAAAGGCAAGGATAAGCAGAGAGTGCGTTTCTGCCTGGATAATTTAAACTCTTCCAGTATGTCGCAGTATCACAGTATCACAAGGTTGGAAAAGACCTCTGAGATCATCCAGTCCAACCTATGACCCAACACCAACACCTACTTGTCATTTAAACCGTGACAGTAAGCACCTCATCCAATCTGTTTTTAAACATCTCCAGGGCAGCGCATTCCAACGGCCAATCACCCTTTCAGTCAAAAACTTTCTCCTAATATCAAGCCTAAACCTCCCCTTAAATATCCTACATTCAAGAGTCTTTTGAGCTGGAGCTGAATATACTTAGGGACAACAGACCTTGAGGAATTTTTCTTCCATTAATTTGTATAAACTATCTTCTATCTTCTTCCCCTTTCCCCTTCAGTTTTCTGAGCAGTGATTTCCTTACCCATCCTCCTTGTTTCTCTTGTTATAGTCCATGATCATATATTTCATCAGTTACCTGGATGGATCCAGTTCCATCTGTGGATATAAACTGTGTGCAGGTTCTTGAGCAGTCTATATAACTCAAATAAAATCTTCTTCTGTTTTATCTTCCATTCCATTCATTATATAATTTTTTTTTTGCTTTTCTAAGCACCTCAACATACTGCTCTGGGGTTTTCAAAAAAAGTAGTTGCAGTAACTCCAGGATTTTCTGAGTGGTTTCATATTGCTTACAGCCCATTGGTGTGCATGAATAGTTGGGATTATTTTCCCATGTACATTACTTTTCATTTTCCAACATTGATATTCTCTGCCATTTCATCTCCCAATCATTCAGTATAATGACAGTGTCCTGCAGTGTTGTTACCCAATTATTCCCTAACATCATTTATGAATGTCATAAAACAGATTCCAGGACCCTACTGGAAATTTTTCACTGCTAACATCAACCACTTTTTTAACTCATTGCTTCCTATCTTTCACTAAATTGCCCATGAGAATTAATTTTCAATACAAATCTTCATCAAAGAATCTTGTGAAAATCTTCTTAAAAAAAACAGTGTCAGGTGACTATTTTATTCTTGGTCATTGATTATTTGAATAAACTCCAAAGATATATTTACAAGAGGCAAACTGCAACTCCGTGCAATGCTACAGGCTGACGGTTGGACTGGATGACCTTAGAGATCTTTTTCAACCTTAATGATTCCGTGATTCTATATCTTCCATTTTGTTTTCACAACTATCCATAGACTTACTTGGTCTATTTTTTATTATATTTTCTACCAGTTTCTCCAGTATGGAAATTTGACTTTACAGTCTGAAGTTCCAAAGTTCAGTCTGAGAAGGTTTCTATGAACTCAAACTTTATTTGCCACTACCCAGGCGATCAAGGACATTTTATATTTTAACTGAATCTCTGACTATAGTGCATCTTTTTCATATTTTAGTCCCTTTGAAACTTTTAGGTGAGTACCATCTGGTCCTTGCAATTGGCTGCAAGTCATGTTATTGATTTGTTCTTCATAAAAAAGTAAGAATGACTGCACTACATCAGACCAAAGGTCTATCTATCTCAGTAGCATTCTTGGCCAACACCAGATGTCTGGGGAAGATTATAAGAAAGAAAGGTGTTATAATAGTTCCTCTAAATTCTCCCCTGGTCTTCAGCCATTTGTGGTTCAGGGACTTCTGGAGTGCAAATATTCTGTTAATTTTGAAACTCTTAATAATTTTTTCTTCTGCAAACCTTATACTAGTTGAAGAGAAGACTTCACATCTGCAAGGTCCCATAGCAAAGAGTACCATACGGTAGCTGTATACAAAGAACTAGACCCTTCTGTTTCATGCTTTTACCTCTTGCAAGGAAACTTGTTCCCTCTTCAGCATCTTCACTAAATGTACGGACACTCATGAAGTTCACAGACTTCCATCCTTGATTATCACTTATCCATACTGAAGCACTGTTAACTTTTAATTGTTCCTTGCATGCAATTCATTCTATATACTTTTGCAACCTTACTGTCTGTGTTTAAACTTTGTTTTGGGTTGTCTTGGTGGCCTGCAAGCAATTTCCA
Source organism: Tapera naevia (assembly GCA_033556795.1). Classification (NCBI taxonomy): domain Eukaryota; kingdom Metazoa; phylum Chordata; class Aves; order Cuculiformes; family Neomorphidae; genus Tapera; species Tapera naevia. The sequence goes on from JAUMJJ010000036.1 coordinate 18,086,755, forward strand.
AGCTAACAGCAAGTATTATGCCTTTTCAAATGTGCTTTCTATTTTATTTTTAATATACTGTTACATTAAATATTTTTCCTGTTTGAAATCAGTCCCACTTCCCTTCAACTCTGCTCCCATCGGTGGATGAATTTGTGACTACTTTCTATCAGCTACTGCAGAGTAGCTTTTTGGTAGTAAAATTTGGAGTGGTACCCTAGTTGGTGCTGGGAGTCAGGCAAACACTATCTGCCTTCTCTTGGATTTGCTAACTAGCTGCTCCGAAGAGAGGCTTTCAGTATCTGTGGATGCATGTCATCTCTGTCGTTTCCTAACATATTTAGTCAGGCTGTCTACAGATGGTCTTTTATCATTCCTGAGTTTTCTTCTGCTGCAGCCTTTCTAGTTTATCTTTCTGTGTCTTCAGTCACTGTGGCTATTATGATTTGGAGAGGAATGGGGAAATCATTAACAAAACCCAAATATTATCCATTTTCAATTTATTCAGTCATAGGGAAAGAACACTACTGATTCATAGAGTTATCTTATGCCCTTTCTGATTTGATCCTATTTATACTAAAGTGCCCTCAGTGTGGCCAAATGTTTGAATAACTTTTAGATTGTAATTGTGGCCTTATTGCTTATTTTCCTTACATCATGTTTATAATATGGTTCTTAAGGTAATATCCTGATTTAAAAACAGGCGTTCTAATAGAATGATCTTGCTCTTGGGAATCATCTATGCACTTGGCCCCAGTGAAGTGATTTTGCGGGGCTCTGTGGAACTAGAGTGAAAATTAGATTAACTGCAACCAGGGTAAATGTCACATGAGGTGGGTATTATGTTTCTGGGAATACGTTGCTCATCTGTTCTTTCCTACCTTTTGGATGCATTTTCTTGCCCTCGTTGATTTGCGAACTATGATGGATGCAAATAACACTGATCAGGAACTGACTCCCCAAGAAACAGACTGTGTTGAAAGCAGTTACCAGTTCAGTCAGTCTCTCTTTTATTTTACTTACTGGAATTTCTGGGAAAATAGTCCTCAAAGAAGAAAGCAAGATTTCTGCTTATCTCTGGAAGATACTGAATTTATCCAACTGTGGTCTATAGGAAGCTTCCATCCTCTTTTCCTCCAGCAGAGCTTGAGATTTTGTTGGCCAATCATTTGCTCAAGCTGAGAAAGAAGGGGAGGAGAAAATTCAGTAATCAGCATGTCAAACAAACAAAGGCTGGGGATAGTCTATAGTAATCCATAAGAGCTTTCATGGAAAATTATGCAAACTCCGTACTTGCAGACAAAAATAAAGACTAGTTTAGTTTTAAGTAATTTTTAAGTAGTTTTTAAGTTTTAGTAAATCTTACTCAGCAACTGTATGAAAACAAGACATTCATCTTGCATCACCTCCCTTTTGAACAACCAAAAAAAAAAATGGGAAAAATTATTCAGAATAGGAAAACTAACAGGGCAAACAGTGCGTGAAAACTGGTGTGAAAAAAACAACTTAAGCAATTTTGGAAAAAAAAAAGAATGAAGAGATATACTGACTAGTGAATTGTTTAATAAAGATGGATTGTTTAGTGCTCTTAATTTAGTCTCATAATGTGAGAACAAGACAACATTCAATTAATCTGAGTGTTAACAAATTTAAAAGTGATAAAAGGAAATAATTCTTTATGCTGTGAATAGTAAATCTTTGGAAGTCAAATGCTCGAGCATTCTGTTACCTGAGCAATTTATATTGATTTGAAATAGGCCTTAGTGAATGAGAATAAGCATAGATTTTGTAGCTGTTTTGAAATTTGGGGTACATAGTGAAATAACATCTCTATATCTAGTGTCCATTTTGAGATATTAGAGTGCATTTGCAAATTGATCTCAAAAGCGTATTCTGTCTAGGGAAACATTCTATAATAGACTGAAATTTCACAAAAGGTTCTAGCAGCTTTTGGTGTTATATGGCCTCTCAAAGAGCAGCTATGACGTGCTGCTAAAGTCCTTACCTACAGTGGTAGACTAAGTCCCTTGTGCTAACCAGACAACTGGAGACAGCATATCAGTCTTCTTGTGAGGACTGTAATAAAATTCCTTGAGCTACTATAACTGAGTCTTAGGAAAACACCATCACCTTCTTAAGGCACACAAAATTAATTTTGCTTGTCTTATTTGCATTATGCTTGATGACATCTCACCTCGTACTGAGGAATTCTAGCTGTATTCACTTGTTCACTGGACAGTCTGTTTATCTGCATTATGTAAATATCTATGAGAAGTGTGCTTGGTAAAACAATATGCAAATGGATTAATGTGAAGAAATTGAGGTAAATGTTCACAGCTGCCAAAGGCAAGCTTGAGACATTAAGGCTTTCAGACAAGTTTGCACTGTTGGAGAGATAATCAGGTATTCACAGGATTAGCTTCCACAATATGTTTTGATCGTTGACTGTGCAACAGACATTGCAGTGTTAAAATCCCACTGTTAACGAGAAACACCCTCCTTAGGGCAGGCCAACAGTCCATGTAGCCCAGTGTTATGTAGGTCAGAGGATGCTATTTAAGTGGGGTTCACGAGCCTGACCAACTTGAAAGCCATCAATCACATACTCCTCTAACTTCCACAGCTACTGTATTAGGAGCATTGCAAAGTAGATATTAGAATATTTATCGTTATTCGTTTGTAAGCCTGTTGTTTATGAGTTTCTCTGGCAGATCTATCTGCTACTATAGCCTCCTGGGGAAGAAAGATCCAGATATTCTTCAACCACTGGCAAAACTGGTGTTTTGTTTTAAATCCATCTTGTACTAGCTTGGTGCCACCTTATTCTCTGCCACAGCATTCATGGATTGCTGAGTTTAGTGAACAACATCTCTGCGTTTCCATTTATCTACACCTTTGAATTTGCAGCCCCTGGTTGTATGCTTTCCTTAGCTTTCTCTCCAAAAACAATGCTAACCCATTTTTATTAAGTAATTACTCCATCTCCTTGATAATTTTATTTTTTTTCTCTATGTGCACGTTTTCTATACCCACTAGACCCTCCTAAGCTGCAGAGGAACAATAGGCACAGGCTACAGGAGGGCAACGAAGATGGTGAAGGGGCTGGTGCACAAACCCTATGAGGAGTGATTGAGGGAGTTGGGGCTGTTTAGTCTAGAGAAGAGGAGGCTCAGGGCAGACCTCATTGCTCTCTACAACTACCTAAAAGGAGGTTGTAGTCAGGCAGGGACTGGTCTCTTCTCTCAGGTGACCAGTGCCAGAACTAGGGGGCATGGACTTAAGCTTCGTCAGGGAAAGTTTAGGCTTGATGTGAGGAAAAAGTTCTTCACTGAAAGGGTGATTGGTCATTGGAATGCGCTGCCCAGGGAGGTGGTGGAATCACCGACCCTGGAGGTGTTTAAGGGGAGACTGGATGAGGCGCTGAGTGTCATGGTTTAGATGATGGGTTGGTGTTAGTGTTGGTGTTAGTGTTGGGTTATAGGTTGGACTTGATGATCTCAGAGGTATTTTCCAACCTTGTGATACTGTGATACTGTGATACTAGGATGTAGTCATACCAGATGTGGTCACTGCCACAGGAATAGGCTTAACAACCCTATTACTTCAGCAGTTGTAGCTGCCAGTTCGGAGAACATGAGCCCATCGTTTATCTTCTTACTCAGACTATAAAATGCCTTTCATAGGACTTGTCATTTGCTGCCAGTCAAATTTCCACTTTAGAAACCCCTGTGACTTTTTCATTTTCCACTGCTGACAGTTTGGTTCTATTACAATGAAGATGCAGAGCAGTCTGTCTAACGTAAGTTCTTTCTCTGCCATACATGGAGGTTACGGTTCCCTGCCTGCCCCTCGCATCCTGAAGGATTTCATAGAATGTTACCATGCAGGTCAGGGACTTCAGTCCCCTACCTAGCAGTCAGAATTTAGCTTTCAGAGTCTCTCTCCTACGTTTTCCCCCTGTAACTGGACCAAAAAGAACCAAAATTCCATCCTTAAGCAACTTAAGTATTTTAATCCACTTGATTTAAAATATAATAAAATTACCTCAGATTTTTATGATTTGTTTTGGTTTTGGGAAAGCTGGTGACAAGGATAGGCACTGCTACAGTCATGCACTTGTACATGAACCTGGTGGGAAGGTTTCTGTGATGAGTGGTAGAGGAGTTTGTTGTGAAGGAATACGTTGACTGAGTTGCCTTCAGAATGTGGTAAACCAAAAGGAAACTATGAATATAAATACTCAGTAAACATTTCGTACACGCTACATTCTTCTTTTCTCTCTGAGGAAATTATGTTCAAATGGCCTTCGATCTTAATGGCAGAAGTGGGGGGAACACATCCTCAGTTCATCTATGGGGATAGGCTCAAAGGTCCTAAGATATTCCCACTGTAGCATAGGATGTTTTATTGTTCACCTCCTTTTCTGTTCTGCTTTGTAACATTCATCCAGCCCTCTATTTCCACAATCACTGTTTCATGGCAGTCCTCTAAGTGATTTCTTCAGCACCTATCTTTTACTGGCAGAATCACATATCTCTCCATTAGCATCACTGGACACTTTTTTTTGCTCTGCTTGCCCTTTTTGCTACCTGCCCCTTTGCACTGCTAGGGCCAGCACTCAGGGTGTTACTACAAATTAATATTTTTTTTCCTGAGCTGCACACTTGTGCATGCATTGACATAATTAACATACACAAATCGTAATTAGCATGTTGAAGTGACCTCTTGGGCAGATACCTTCTCAGCTTTGAACGAGCAAGAAATATGCATAGCCATTTTTGCAAATCCGACCACACATCGGATGCTGACACTCCTGCACCCACTCTGAGGTGCCCAGAACTGTCATTGTCCTGTGCTCAGGGTATTAATTGGCCAACCAATAGCATAAAAGCCAATCAAACAGCTTAAGTAACAAAGGCAGCATTGTATATTTGCTCTGATTATCTTACTTTTGCCTAATGAAGCTGCTTTAAGGTTTCTATCCTGGCAAGCATCCAAAATGCTTTTATCTGCCTGCATGCAGTGGGCTGTCAAGCTGAGAGAAAAAGCCTCCTTTGTGTGCACAGTCTGTCTGTTTTTTAGAGGAGGAGCTGCAGAGAAAAAGGTGGGTGGCTTTGTGGGTGCCTTGACTTTCATATGTTGAAGAAGGCCTTTAAGGGTGTCTGTTTCATAAATGTTCCGATATTTTTTAACTTTGATCGCAATAAATGGAATGTGTGTTGAGAGTACATAAGGCATACAGTTTCATCGCCATGTGGCTTCTCTATTTTGGTTAATTTCTATGTCACTAGTGATACTACTGAGCCCATTGGTTATTTGCTTATCTGCTCTATATCTGCACCTTCTGGATGGCTTCCTTTGCCCCATCCTTATCAAAAAGAATAGGGGAATTTTAACGCAATCCTTACAGAAGACATTTCTGAAGGGAGAAAGAAAAAAAGACCAAGAAAGTAACCTGAGGTGGACTTCAAATTGTACATTGCCTTGATTCACAGTAAAATATCCAACACAGGAACATAATACTGTAAGGACACTGATGAGAATAATTGCGGAGAAGGTGTAAGCAACATAAGAGCAACCAGAGGTCTACATTCTCAGGATAAAAATTTTCACTAGTTTGTATATTTGTTTCTCAAATTTTAATCCCAGTTAAAACCTTCTCTCGATTAACAGCAATTTTTTTTCTTCAATTCTAGAGTGATTTAAAACACTTTAAACAAAACTCACTTCTAAAAGTTTACATAGGCTTCTGTTATTACAAATGAGGGCATTATATATCGGGGATTTTTTCCAATTATTTTATAACTGAAAAGATTTCTTTAAAATCTTGTTTTCACAGTCTTATCTTTCATTTAAGAAGTTCCTTGCATAGTTAAGTTATAACAACTGTAGGAATTCTAGGCCGTGCAGATAAAATTGTGCTGGAATGAGTCTATTCTGGTTTCAACCAGGTATGCCACTTTCACTGCTATAGGTTAAAGTGCTTCAGTAAAATCCATTTGCCTTTCAGGGGCAGCTGGTGGTAGATATTTATTAAGTGAATCTTCTACTGTAAAGATATGCTGATAGTGTAATAGCTGGGGTTTGACTAATTCATTATTTCTTCTAGTTAATAAATAAGTAACTTCTTCCACTTTTACCTCTATTAATCCAACTAGGCTACAAGGATGATGGAGTCAAAGAAGAAGGAAGCAATGTGCTAGCAGTTGCGCTGGAAAGGAAGTTCTGTCCAACCAAGACTTACATTTTGGAGAACCCTAATCAGTGTCAAATAGTCTGCATATGAAACATATGCAACCTTCTTAACTTGCAAACTAATATTTTTTCTGTATATAGTCCTTTTGATTTAATGTCCCTTGTGCTGCCCTGTATTCCTGTTCTAGTTCTCCAGGAACAACTTTTAAATGTCTGTGTTGGTAGTTCTTACAGCTGCTGCTAGTACTAATAATTAATAAAATGTACTTAGTATTATTTTATTATTACGAAGACGATGTTTTCTCTCATTCAAATCAGATGATTGAATGATCTATTTATTCTAACAACAATAAAATATATATTTTTTTTAATATGCAGAAGAGTTCACATTTTTACTGCAATAATTACTTACCTAACCTTCCAAAAGTTACAGTTTTTAGGAACCACACTGTCACACAGTGTTAGGTCATTTTGCTGCTTTTTATAAAACAGATGAGTACTCTTCCTTTGAGTAATTAGTGTAAAGTAATTGTAATTATCTTGTGGTTTTAAGAAATGTTCAGCCACCATAAAAATGTATTTCAGTTTATGAAAGACGTAATGTATATTTCAGTTTGTGCTTAGTGTGTGCCTATTCCAAGATACCAAAGGAACTGAAGCAGGTTCATAATGGATGTTGTTGTTTGCTTTAGCTAAAACAAATATACTTTTTGGATGCTCTGTATATGGGTAGAAAATACTCTGTGACAAATCCACAGATAAAAGACATGCAGCTGTTTCTTAGTATCTCAAGCATAGTACAGTGCAAATAACTAATCAATTTTCTTTTAGGTCAGTAGCAAGTCATGTATTAATGAGTAAAAACTCTTTGACAGTTACGTGCCATATGAGAATGTATTCTCTGGAAACATAACACCGTTGCTGGACAACCCACAACCCTTCTGTAGCAGTTAGTGTTTTACTTCCACTACTGTGTTAAGCTATTGATAACTAGCCCAAATACTCAAATATCTTAGGTCATTAAATCAACAAAATTTTTACTGAAACTCTATTGTTTTATTAATTATAATCCAGAATTCAGAAAATTTCCTTTCACTTCTTATGCAATGATAAATCAAAAGAGGAAAAGAGCAACAGACAATCAAACCAAGCTCCCCCAAATTATAAGAACAATGTTATTTACCTCTTATTTCCGCATACCTGTTACTGAGATGTAACTGTTAAGCACTATATAAGAACAGAAGGTTCCCTTCAGTGAAATTGAGATAGATGAGTGTTCAATATATTAGAAATCTAATTAATTAGAAAAGTTTGACTTTTTTTTTGTATTTTGACTCACTTTCAATATTACAGTATCTTTACTCAAATGTATGTTAAGTATGAGTTTTCATTAGAGGAGTGCTTATTTCACTATGAAATTACTTTAGGAGTTTGTACCTGCCCTGCATGGGTCATTAAAATTAAGAAAGCTCTTTTTATTATTGTCTACATAAAAATGATAATACATTTTTCCTTCTCTACAAAGTCAACATAAGTATTCTTAATTACAATAATAATCACCTCTGTATATGTGAGGGTATGTGTGTGTGAGTTCTGGTCTTAGGTTTGCTAGTTGGGCCTGTCTATGTCTCTGTTATGTCTACGATAGCAAATAGCACACACCACTAGAAGCAAAATCTGTAGTATGAAACACTTGGTATTCAAGCCCACACAACATGCATTTTAATGGGAGTATAAGCTATAGATTGTCCTCTAGACCGTAGCCCATTTGCAGCTGGCGTGCATTGGACATACTCCTTCTTGTTTAGTTTCATCAAAAAGGAATTCTGCTCACGCACCCACATGGCTTCTCCATGATGCAAGTCAAAGCATAGTAAATAGGTACAACTGACAAAAAATGCTCTCCTGATACAAATTAAAGCACCAGTTCAAGCCCATGTTCTGTGTCCCAGAAGTCATAATCAAGCCATAATCAAAAAGAAAAGAACAGCTTTGAAAGGGCAACAATATGACCTAAGAAATGACAGGTCTAAAGGAAAAATATACCTTTTATGGATACCTGTGTACAAAAGCAGTGAAAGAAAATGAATGCTGAAACCTGATCAGAAGCTACAAGTTGTAGGAAAAAGGAAGCAAATGGACATTTGTTGATACTAGAGCTAAGGGTTGTCTAAGGAAAATACAATACTTTTCATTGCAGTTACATGTGTAGCAGCATGATATATCAGGTAATGAATAATAAAAGAAGCCATGAACAAAGCAACTCTGCACAGATGTTTCCTCACTGCCCCTCTCCCTGATTACTCCTACAAGTTCAGCTCAGATACTAGAATATCTATGAATTCATCAGTGAGAATCTGTGCCATCTAATGAAGAAAACTGACTCATCAAAGGAAGACCTTACTTCTTAGTATTTGAAAGGGAAATTCCCTTAGAGAACAACATTGGTTACCATGTAAACATAATGCAAGAAATAACACAACTAATGTCTGTCCACTTTGTATTTCTTGGGCAATGTGTTTACTGTAATTCCCTTCAACACATATAAATCTGTACTAATAGTTTTTTACTAGGTGCTATGCTTGAGTCTGTAGGTGTTAACTTGGACTCAGTAGATTAAATATCTGATTCAGCAGGTAATTCACATGTTTCAACAGGTTGAATAGCTTACTCAACCTGTGAAGTATCTGGCAGTGTTTATTTTTTTGAAAGGTGGGTTTATCCATTTTAGAATGAACTTTGTCCAGTTCTCCATATGGCACATTAATTTAAGTGCAAGTTAAACATTTTACCAGCAATGTATATTATAAAGTATTCATTTAATTATATTTACACAGCTCTTATGAATTTTAAACGCAAGAACATTTCATCGTGAAAAGTCTTGTTTCTAAACACTATCCTTCCATTAATATTATTTTTTGTACAGTTATCATACTGAAACCTCAGAAACAAAAAAGGGGATATATTTTTGGCTATTTTATACCAAAAGGTTGATACAAAATAAAAGGAGAGTAGGGCAAAGATTCAGGTTTCAGAATATAATAGTTCACCTTTGACAAATGGATATCTATCTTTTCATTTGTTTTTAATACTTACAGGATACATAGGAGAAATTTATATGAAAGAAATCTTGAAAATAAAGCTAACACAGCAGATTTGGCATGGGAGAGTATGTAGAAGAGTAAAAGGAGAAATCAAATACAATCTGGTGGAATAACACGTTTCAATATATTTTTGTATTAAATGTTTTGGTATTACATTGCATAACTGTATGTATGAATGGAAAATACCAATGAATACAGAGAAGAACCACAGGATTTCATACTAACTCATGTCACAGCAAGCCAATTGTAGACATTTTAGGAGGCACCCACAAGGTACCTCTCCAAGGAAGAGAAGTCGTTGCACCGCCTGTCATACTACCATCTAGTGGTTCCTACTAAGATTGCCACTACACACAAAAATAATGGAAAGTAAATGAAATATTTGCTAGTGGAATGGAATAGTTCTGAACATTTTCTGTACTTTTAGTAATAGATTTATCTGGATTTTAATTGTTAAAATAACGAACTCAAGCAAGCAGGAGTTGAAGACTAGCATACCAAAACTGCAGACTGAACTCCATCATGGTTATATATTTTAACACTCATCATGTACTTAGTCTTCTGTACCTATTTTTCCTTCTGCGTGCTAGACTGCTGATGGAAAGACCTAAACCTGTAATGAAAATCATAGGATTTTATTTTGTTTGACTTCTTAGAGATTTCACTGAAATTTAGCGTTTCATGCAACTTGGGTATACCATGGTGGCAAATAGTCCTTTGATTAATTGGACTCCTATTGTTTCTCACTTAAAATGGCATTCGCAATTCTTCACTGCAAGTGCATATTATTTATTTTTTTTTTAATATATGTAATGTTTTCTAGACATAAGTGAAAGTTTGATGGTTCTAGGAAATGGCAGCCACAGCACAGAGAGTTACAAAATAATAAATAGATAAGGCAAGGGAAAAATCACTGTTGAACTATTATAAATGTGTTATAAATTTTTAGCGTTCCAAGATTACCTTGGCTTATTCTAACCTTAGCTTATTCTAACCTTGCATTTCATGGTCATTGTACTATGTATCGGCTGTACTTGTATTTACATCTGTATGGATTGGTAGAATAAATACATGATTTTTGTATCTCCATCCTTAATTTTTGTAAAATGTAGAAAATAGGATGTGCTAGACAGGGTGATTTCATTTATTGAAATTGATTTTGGGTATTTTTAGCAGTATGCTTTAGAAATAACGCTAAAGAGACGTAAATATGATGTTGATGTACTATGCTGTTGAGCTATGCTGGAATGGTCTAAATTTTACCTTTGTAATGCATGACTCCCTAATGTATGACTAAAGGTATTAGAGGTAAAGAAAGCATGAATATCAATCTGTTTCTGTACTCAAAATGACCCCTGGTTTTATTAGTAATGCAATCTAAGTGACATCATCTTTTGACAGTCATGATCTTTAACCCAGTTTGATCTAAACCAGACTCCTTTGGAATGATATCATTAAGGTAAATCCCTGTAAGGAGAGCAAACCATTTTAGTATAAACCATTTAAGGGTATTAAGTTACTGAGAATGATTTCAGAAATTTTTTTTCTTATAAAGGACAAAAAATTTCAAGATTGCAAGTTACCTTCAAGACACAACTGAACTTTCACATTTTTGCAGTTGAATTAGGTTTAAGTCTCTTAAATACATTGTAAGTCTTCACATATTTTAAAACATTATTCAGAAGTCATAGTTAATTATTTCTTAAGTGGATGTTGCAGTAAAATATATTATTATATCTAATTTTATTAAAAAACATTGCACTGAAATAAAACAAACAAACAAAAATTTGTAACTATTTTATAAGGAATCTTATGCTTTCCAGCCTACCCACTCTGAACCCAATCCATCTGTCCTATGAATTCACGGTTATTTTGAGGAACTGACCATACTAGGTTTGTTCTCTTTTCTGTCAGATATGGACTAAGAGTTTTAATGAATTAACCAAGTTCTTTTGTGTATCATTAAACAAATAAAATAATGATACTAGATGAAGAATAATGAAGTTTAGATTTGGCACCAGAAAGATAAGTCCATATTGTCCAAATTACCCACCAAGGGAAGGAAAGGCATGAGCAGAAGACGTGTGATTTACCTCTTTGCCTGATGCAAATTTTTGCACTTGAGTTTTTCTATTTTGAAAAGCCTTTAAACCACTGAATGAAAAAGAAAACCGCAACCAAAGCTCTCTCTATAGCAACTATATATATATACACAACTATACATTGGAGAGCTTTGCTGTTACCAAGATGAACATTATCTTTTAGTCAATTTATTAGTTTTGTCAATGTTTTTCCATGAAAGTAGATTGCATACAGACAGTGTTTTAGGGCTATCATCTTGAGCTTAATCCTCATATTTTTAGTAGCATTACTTTTATTTTTATCTTCCAGCCAGGTGTTTCCAATAGTTTTGACTATAAGATAACCCAATAGCTGATGATTAATGTAGCCCTTGTAAAGAATATAAACAATCCAGGAAATAGAACTCAAAGTTCAAATATAGATGCTAACAGTAATTGCTTTTAACAAGTGCAAGGAAGAAGTTAGAGGAAACCTGGTATTGAGTTTTGTGTTGCCAAAGAGAAACTGACCAGCGATAACAGAAGCATCAGAAATACAGAGTGCAGAGAGGTAGCACTTTGCACAGGAAGTATCATGAAACAGCCCATGTCAGCCCAGTAGTAATTGGGCCTTTGAAGTTTCAAATGTGAGAAGAGATGAACATTCATCTTTAAAGCGTGCTGAGTCTCAGGGATTGCTTTTGGTTAAAGTAGGAATGTGCAGTTATTTGAAACCTGACCCTGAGGTCTCTAAAAAGTTTGGCTTAGGTTGTGCTAGAACTGACCTTGTAAATTTAGACAGCTGCTAGACTACTGCTAGGAGCAAATTATTACAGCAATTGTGATTTTCATGACTAGCATAAAAGCAAAGGGCACCTATTTAAGACCTGTGAGGTCAACTTTCACATTTGCTACACTGCAGCAGAAGCAGTGATATCTCGCGAGAATAAGGTATTGTGAAGAACTTTGAGATTCTGCATAAAGTAAGAGGAAAAAATTTTTTATTTATAGGAGTTTAGCTATTTCAAGACATGACATTCTGGTGTAAAAAAATATTACTAATGAATTTTCTATTTAAAATAAATATAATTTACAAACAGAAGATTTAGAGACAATGTACCAAATATTAAAAAATATAGCAAACCTTGAATTTATAACAGATTTTTTAATTGTTTTCTTTGCTTGTACTATTAAAATAAGAAATAGTTCAGTCACACAGAAAGTCTTCTAGAAGAGCAAACATCTTTTTAAAGTTGTTTGAGCTATCTGCATCCAGCAGTTTTATTCACATGAAGATATAAAGTTGATAATTATTCATGAGAAAATACAGCATTTCCACCTGAAGGAAGTTTATTTTTTTTCTTGACATTCCATAATAAAAACAAAAGTAGTGATAATTACTGTTATAATTTTTAGCCTGGTCACATCTCTGCCTAACATCTGATCATGTACTTCCTCAAAACAATGTCTTCTGAACTCAGAATTTAAACACTCATGTACACTCATCTTTCCTTATTCAGTCTACTGACACACACCAGTTCACCTGCCTGCCTGGCTTATTTGCACCTTTGTGACTCACATGTTCATCAGCAAACAACTTGACTCCTAGAGTTCGCTCTAAAAAACCCACAAAAACTATGTTTGTATGTCTGTATTGAGATGTTATGGTTTCACAGAAATGTGAGGATTACAAAAAGTATTTCCTTCCAGCATGTTGAAAGATAATTTTATATAAATAACATTACTACAATTTGGAACTCTAATTCATGAGCTTAATTGCGCTGGATACTATACTTATAAAATGCAGAGCTTACAAACCAGGTATAAAAAGAAGCAGCAAATGAGATTTTAAAGAAACAATGAATGATATTTGTTACAGCATTCATATATGAAATTATTTGGATGTTTTTGCGAATGTAATATTTAAGAAATATTTTGAGGAAGGAGACACTAACAGAGAAATTGCAGACGTTAAAAACACTGGAAAAAGTCATGGAGGATAGTCAAAAGAGGATAAGAGTTTTCTGAAAAGATTGGAGTTGATGGGTAGCTGAGAGAACAATGAGAAGAGTGAGTTAGTTCTAAGGTTTGCCTAGGAAGATGCCATTAGGCATTTAGATGAGAGTGGGTTTGATTTATTGCAATGTTTGAGAGTATCTAGGATGGAAATGCATTTTATTTTGAGTATAGAACCTTATTTAGCTCATAGGTGCATGGCAGATTGACTAGGTAAACAAGCAGATCGAAAGCATCTTTTTGTGACATGGAAGACTTATACATATATTACAAGCAGAAGGATGCACAGGAGAGTTAAAAGTATAGAAAAACAATAAAATGCATAATAATGAACTCAGGAAAGATCAGCAAATGGACTGGATTCGCTGAAGAGAACATAGGATGGTTTTGGTGATGGGTTTTGGCAGTCATTATGTAAAATAAATCTGTGAGTTCATGTGTGCTGAAGCAAACAGAGATTTGAAGAATAAGCCAGGTATCAGAAATGATGACATGGGAAATTAATGTGAGTTCCACTAGGAAGAAAAGCAGATCTTGTTAGCCTGGGTATAGACCTCATTAGATAAATGCCAGAACTGAAGAAAGTTTAGATATTTCTTAGAGACATTCACTAATGGTAAGAGTACCATCAGAGTGAAAGAATACAATGAGCTATGGCTGGCAATTATAGAGCAGATCTTGAAATTCAAGAAATGAGCTGGTGAAAGAAGGACTGAAGAGAGTGAGAAACATTAAAGATTATGATTTAATGATGAACATGGGCTCTTCTTTGCCTTTGTACATGCTCAGCCATCATCTCTGCACCATTGAGATCAATTTTTATAGATAGAAAGAGTTCTGTGTATTTCGTACTCCGACTGTTACTCCCCTGTAGCTAAATAGAGCTAAATAACTCCTTTGGTGTCCATTATGTTTTCTAGAGCTAGAAGAATTCCTATATGTCCATTCTTAATCATCGTTTCATCTTCAACATGCTTTTGAAATGTGGGTAAAGAAATTTAAAAGTTTTCCAGAAGATATTTCTTTGACCTATATTTAGTCTAAAATCATATTGGTCCATCAAGGAGTTAAATTATATTGGATATTCTAGCATCTTCTAAAAACTGAAAAACTGGTTTTACTATCTTTACTATTGGTAAGGTAGAGTTTTCATTGTTGTGGAATTCACATGTTTTAGTGAATTTATCAAAGAAAGTTTATGGGATTCAGAAATCTTTGGATGAATTAGTTCCCTGACTGTGCTACCAAAAGATTTTAGGTGACTATAGATATCCGTCTAGAAGTCTAACTTGTCAAGTCAAGTTAACAGGTCTGAGAAGCGTATTTTCAGGATGTTGTGGTATAATTTTGCTACTGATTCCTGGGGCAGAAATAGACACCTGTTCATTAGGATTACTCAAGTTGACCCCTACCCCGTACTATTTGCTATTTTTATTTCTGTTTAAAAATATTAAATTTCTCCTCTCCCTTTTATTGATGAAGTTATCATTCTAGTATATCCTAAGTGTCTTGTATTTGTAAAGGACATTAAGTAATGCGTATTCATATTCTTCTGGTACTTCAGATATAGACCTTTCACTGTCATCTCAGAAGTATAACAACGTTGTTCACTATATTTTGGGTTTCGGTGCAAATGAAAGTCATTCCTGCCATGGAGCTGACAGTCAGAGAACAGCTGACATCAAACACAAGTCCTTATCTGTCAATCTGACTATGGCAAGATACTGATTGAAAAGCGTTAAGGTATTGCACACCACCTAACTCTGGTGGATACACAATGGATATGTTGATTGGACTTTTGCTTAACACCTAGCACCAGTGCTGTTAACAGTAGTGGGATATTCCTGAAATAAATACATTTCATTTGTAGTCAGTTATTTGTTCTTCTGCCTATAGAAGTGCATGTATATTGTATATATTTCTTTATAAAACTTCCTAAAATGTCGGACCACTTATCAGCTAAAATTCTGAATGTAGCAGATGTTAAGAGTTAAAAAAATACTATGTTCATCTCAACATTACGAACTTCAAGAGATGTTTTAATTCATGTGGGTCAAGTTTCATTATCTTTGTCAAATGTGCCAATCCTGATGAGTAGGTCAAAAATGCAAGGCTGGTCTGGACAGACACTGCTAGTAATTCTTCATGGTTATGGAATATTAATTTAAATTTCCCCCAGGGTTATTTCAGATGTTTTTAGTAGACTGAAGGTTCTTAAAGATACAGGGTTTTCATTTGATCATGTTTTGCACTGATCCCGGCTGGATGTGCTGATCAAACTAGGTTTTAGATGGTAGACAATGGAAGAATTTGTAGCCTGAATATATAAAAAGTTACTTAGCATTGTTCTCAGATTCAGGAGTAACAACCATAATCTTTTAGATATACAGAACATTAAGAAAATGTTATTGTTACAAATAACCTGCTTTTCAAAAAATCTTGAAGAATATTGCCTAATTAGAAAGTTGATAACTGTGGGAGATGCCCTTTGTTTCCATACTCATTGACTTATTCTATTTTTATAGTACTTGCATATATGGTTTTAGTATCAGTGGCAGTGAGGAAAAAGATAGGCAGAAGAATCAGGTGTAGAAATAAGGGTTTTGAGGAGGTAATACAGGAAGTGTGGCATCTCTGGGTTGAAATGGCATTGGGCAGACTAAGAGCAAGATCAGCCACTTGTCTCTGCAAGCAATTGGTAGCATGTATCTTGTAATAAAAAAGAGTAATTTTATCCTGTTGAGGAATGGGTACTAGAGGGTGAGTCAGAAGAGCAACAAGAAAAGAAGCATCAAAAAAGCACAAGCCAGGAAATATTTCTCTTTTCTAGTAAAAATACTGCCTAGAGCTTGGAGAAACCCACATAAAACATTCACTTTGTTTTGAAGAGCTGGATGGGCCTGGTGAGGAAGAACGTGTATGCAGTCTGGGAGCAATCTCTGCAGTCTGCTCTTGTAATGACCTCCCATTCCCTTCTTGATCCCTTCGATGTGGCCTGGAGAGCACGTTTTGTGCTACATACCTAAGCCAAAAATGAAGTAAGCCAAGAGTGGGATTCCTGCTTGGACCACTCAGGACTTCTCCTAAATGTGGAGTGCAATTGTCTGGCATTGCAGCTCTTCTAATCTGGAGCTCCTCTTCCTTCCTTGCTTCTCCTTGGACTAACTTTGATTCACTATTCCCTGAAGGACTGTGTCCTAATAGCAATAGCATCTCATTTGGCTTTGCACTTTAGTTCTTCACAAGGACATTTATGGCAGTCTCTACAGCTATTTTAATTTCCATCACTTTCTGCTTTCCTGCCTCCTTAAACGAACCTAAGCATTTCTCACTTCTTTCTTTTCTCTGTAAACAAGGGGCTGGCCCTGGCATCTGTGAAAGAATTTTGAGAGAACTTTTTTGAGAAGTGTCTTTTGAGCATGGCATGAATTCAAATGCTGTTTCACCAGGCTGAGAAGGAAGGTAATGAGCTGTGCTTGTAAAATGGGTGAAAGGAAATGGGTGACCCCTTATAGGGCTATCATGGGGCTTAAGTAAACATGTAGGAGCATTTTTGATGAGGGAAGACATTTCTGTGGGTTGGGTGAAGAGACAGAGAGGGAAATTATCAGTTTGGACCTTCTAACAACTTCTGAAAAGTGCTTTTCTGTTGGAATTTATCTCTCTTGCTCAATTTGATCTCTGAAATTCTTGTCTTATATTGAGGAATTTCTGTATCTCCTCACTTCTGAAAACTAACTCCAAAATAAGTTCCCAAGCACTTTATAACCGTTCCAGTTTGACTGATACTATATTTCCATCAGAGTAACCACTATGCTGTCAAATGACATTCACATTAGTCCTTTACTCTTAGTTTTAGTAATGTAAGGGTCTAGTTAAAAGTTATACATCTTCTCAACACTAAACAAATATTGTGTGTGTGAGAGAGAGCATATTGACTTAAAGTGCCTTCAGTAGAGAGTAGCCAGTGTTTCCTACAGAGAATACAGAAATTAAAATATCACTACTAAATTGTACCTATATGGCAACGCCACAGTGTCACTTCTCTATTAGTTGTTTCTTTTCATTACTCATTGCTTAATAATGTATTTTTCCAACTTTTGCCCTTGATTGACCAGATTGAACTTGATTCACTCTAGGAAGAGGGCAGAAATTGAAAATATTCCGGAACAGGCAGCAAGAACACCCATATTAAAATACTTGCAATGAGTGCATGAAGTATCTGAGATCTCTCAGAAGAGTTGATTATAATACTGTAAGATACTGTAATGATAATATGGGTGGTAAGAAATAAAAGTCACTTTGGAAAAAATAATGTGTATCAATATATCTTTGAATCACTTTGGAAGTCTTTTCCAGATATCCAGGGGCAGTTCTAAATAATTTTTATTATTCTATCATATATTTTGCATATTTGTGTTGTGCATTTTCCTACATGCTGAGAAGTAGCTTTGTTGTTATGCCAGGTAACCTATATATGACCCCCTCCCCCATCAATTATTAACATTGTGCTAATTTAAAAAAAATATTGTGCGTTACGGTTTTGCTATTTATACAACACCTGAAAGCATGTTTATATTTCTCCATTTCAAAAGAAACTCACTGCTCTATGAAATACTTGAGGTTGACTCAAGTCCAGTCTAGGCTCACATCATTAAATAAATATCAAAGCAAACAACTGAGTTTTGTCTTTGATTAGGGAACTTCAAGGAATAAATATGTCAGTACACTGTAGTCCTGCCATAACTTTTCCGTGATTGCTTATATGCTTATGAAATGAAACAGTCTATTAGTACAAAGTAAATGTTAAAAATGCAAACCAATATTTATCTCTATCATTAGCCAAGCTGTTACTTTTCCAAACTAAACATGTTTACAATTGGATCTGCCTGCTCTGGCTGATAAAGCTTGGTAGTACATTTGCTAAAAGTGTCTCTAAAGTTTTCCATATATATTGACTTTACAACCTCCTGCATTCAGAGCACTCGCAACATAAGCTATCTGTAAAAAAGTGATTAAGTTATTTGTCATTAATTGCATTCCAGCAATCTGAATT
This sequence comes from Tapera naevia, assembly GCA_033556795.1. Classification (NCBI taxonomy): domain Eukaryota; kingdom Metazoa; phylum Chordata; class Aves; order Cuculiformes; family Neomorphidae; genus Tapera; species Tapera naevia. Next base: position 18,105,165 of record JAUMJJ010000036.1, read on the forward strand.
ACTAACCTTTTTAAAAAGCAAGATTGCGTGTATTTATTGCAAGAAAAATACGTTAAATTTCCATCACAAACAGTAAATTGTAACTGATGTCCTAATTTTTAAACTGCAAACAACTTCCCACTAATTAATTTTGCTGCTGCACAGAGCTTCAGTACAGGGCTGGGGGAATTAAACTGGTACTGCTGTACTGAGGACTTAAAAGTGTGCACAGAAGTTAGGGGCAAATCTGCAATGTTATCTTCAATGGTTAAAGATGTCTCCCCAATTTGGAATGCGTAAATTTGTACCAAAGTGTTTTACAACATTTCTTCAGTCTGAATAGTGTTGTCACCCTTTAACCCCTCTTTGCTGATTAGAAAACTCTGGTTTGAATCCCGTTTGGTGGTTTGCAATGCCCATTGAGAAGCTGAGGAAATATTCTTATTGTCCATTTAAAATTTTTAAGAATAATGTGAAAGTTGCCAGAGAAAGGATAGAAAATGTACTGTTTCGTAAAGCAGACATCTGAAACAGGTAAAATGAATAAAGGGGGAGAGCTGGGAGCCTCAGGAGTGTCAGTGTTTTTTCATGACTTTGCTGAAAGCTGCTTTTATTGGTTCAGAACATTGATTAAGACCTTGGTCAGAACTGTCAAGCTACCTTTTTTTTTAGGACTTTGAGTTAAGTACGTGTCTATAAAGTAAAAAAAAAAATTAGTTTTTTGGATAGTCTGAATAAAAATCACTTACATTCTCCAAGTTCTGTTTATGTACTTTTCTTGTTATAAACTTTCCAATTCATTTTACTGCTACAAATATTATCTTTAGCAATTTTGTGAAATTGTTGAATATGGTAGTTATATTGTTCTAAATCAGGTCTTTCACTAACAAAAAAGTACTCCAAAAGTACTCCTATTTCTTAAATAAGGAAAACAACTATGATTCGGACAGCTTTATAAGACAGTTGCAACTATTCTAACAGCAGCTGCTGAGAAACTTCTTTGAATTCTTTGATATGATATCCTGACATTAGAAAATCTGTCATTGTGATATATATTGAAGTGTGGAGTAAAATATAGTACAGGCTTCTTGCATGGTATGAGAAGTTTCAGTTTTATGACTATACTGTTTTTCAGCCTTTCATCTGCAGTGCAGATCAACATTTCTGAATTTATTACATACATCTGTCTGAACTCTTGCTGCTCAGAGGGAAAAAACAACAGTTGAATGTTGGAAACTAGAACTCCAGTTCTGGCAGTTTTTATTCTAAATAATCAGAAAATACCATAATCTTGTTTGAGACAGATGAACTAAAACAGAATGAGGCAAAATGAAAACAAAACCAAACAACAAACAAACTAAACACTTAGGTTTTCCTTTATATAAAATTAAGAGTAAATGTATTTTTTTTTTTCCCTGCCCCCGGATATATTTTAGTTTTCAACTATTTTGGTTCTCATATCCATGGTTCCATGCTCCATGATCTTAATTTTGATCGCTTTCCAATGAATGTTTGAAAATCATCTGAAAAGTTGGAATTGCCATCTTTGATTTTTTAGCTGTTCTTGAAAAGATTCCAGGATTCGGGAAAATGTAAATTAGGTAATTAAAGTCAGAAGTATAATTTTCTGCTTTACTTTAGTCTTCAAACTTCTACGTGTTTCTGTGAGGTTGGTTAAAATACCCTAGATAGGTAGCTTCCAATGTACGTATTGAACAATTGAACTTCAAGGAATGAAAGTAAGCAGATTTAAAAGCAGAGTCTGCTGAATCACTTGTGTTAGAAGGTGCCTTTGCACCTAGATCTTTACCTTCTGCTGTTGTATTGGCTTCAACTCTTAATGGAAAAAATAGTGTTTATGTTTTGGTAAAATACCAGTACAGAACTGTCGTTACTCTGCAACCTGTGTAAATGGGGAAGGGCACAAGAGACTGAACATAGCATAAATCCTTAAGAAGGTAGACAGTTTTGATGGCAGGGACATTTGCTTCAGGTTGCCTCTGTTTAGTACATCACGGACAATATTTTACTATGGTAGATTTTCCCTGTTAAAGAAAATGTTTGTCTGCCTGTCTCTCCCTCCACACAGATATGATGCCAATAATCCAATATGAAATACTTATCACATTTCTTCAGAGATTTCTTTGTAGTCCTCTTTTTTAAGTTTTTTTTTTTGTTTTCATTCTTTACATTTGGTCTCTAACAACCCACTTCTGTCTTAATTTTCTATCACTTGATGTGTATTCCATTCTGTAAATGAAATGGTTCTTATTCCCGTCCTTCTTCCACTGAATATTCTGGGTTTGACAACAGTATAGTAATTTCACGTCTTCTCTTGTCTTCCAGATAACAGTGGTCTACTTTTCCATTACAATAGATGAGTGTACCATGCCTTCCTTCTAAGTCCAGATTTCTCTTCCGTGTCCTTGTATGACAATATCTCTCTCCTTCACATGCAGATTATATCCAGGTAATGAATCTTATTTATTTTTGAACTGTAATACAAAACTGTTACCACTGCTGCCTAAGCTGTCATGGAGAGTGACTTTCTGCCTAATTATCAATCTATTTTTTTCAGGTCTATATGATTATTCCTTCCTGAAATATTATTTCTATACCTATCTTTCTCTTCTGGTACTCACATTATAGTTTGTGAGGTCCACCTGTCATGCCTTTCTATATGAAATTCAGACATCATCATGGTTGAGGCTCTGTAATTTTATTGTCTTCTTTCCACTGTTCTTTTAATCAGCACCATAAATTTACTCTTTTTTTATTACCCATTTCTAACAATGAAACTTCATTTCACTTTTCAATTTCCCATTAAACTCCACCAATTTCACATTCTGTAACAATATATAATAAAATAATTATACATCTGAAATTTAGTATATTAGATGAGGATTTCTACAAACGAAAGCATAGCATAACCATATATTAATTGCATAGAGAAATACTGTGACTTAAATATGTGTAAAATTAAGATATTAGGCTGCATGTGAAATCCCACTGGTGCTATATTTAAACACATTTTATCTTTTCGATTTAAGTATTTTCTATGAATCCCAGCAGTCTATTTTATAAAGCTGTTTTGATTTAGCTCTAAAACAAGAACAAATTCAAGATTTGCCTACTTTCTTCAGAAATACAAATCTAGTCTAAAAGTTTCAAAAATTGCTACCTTCATCTTGATTTTGAATTTGGTTGTTTCTTCATTTTTGCATGCGTCATCTTTTCAATAGCTTTCTCAGGGACTAGCTAATAATCTAATGCAGAAGGTGTCCAGCTTTGTTTAATTCACATTTTTGCAGTCAGTTTATAAGTCAGTGCCTTCAGTCTGTTACCAGGATTCAAGAATGGTAAATGCTGAACATGTATAAAATATAATCCCAGGAGTCCAGATATGTCCTCACTAGGAAAAAATGACCCTCTTCTGCAGTTTAAATAGTGATTCCTGAATATGGGTGCTGCATAATTTCCTGTAGTTATTTTTAAAAGAACAGATAAAATATACCCTTGTCTTATCTCTTTATTGCACTTTTCTATTTGTTGGTGGAAGGAGATCCAGATGAATTTATATGGACATCATCAGACTTGAACAGGGTTAATCTACTTAGGCTCAGGTGAGTTCATTTTAGTCTTGATTCACTTCATTGCACATCTATAATGGTTATTAACAAGCTTAAGGACCTTTGGGAGCTTACGGATAACAATGCAGCACCATGGAAGGTGGGAAATCATTATCCTAATAAGGCTGGTGTAGTAATTTGCAGTCACACACAGTTTTCGTACTAATCCTTGGGGCTGGGATAGGTCACTAGGTCTGTAAACCTTTCATCAACTTTATACATTTTTTGCTCTTGCTTTTTAATTAATGAATATATAGTAACATAGAAGTAGATGTAAAGAGTTTAACATACATTTTTTCGTGCATCACTGGCAAATTTTACTGGCTGTATGTGTATATTAATTTTAAACACAAGGCTTATGACGATTTTTTTTACAGTGCCAAATTTATTCACTGCCTATCCCATGATAGCTGATGAATAATATTTAAGAATTGTAAAAACTCCACCAATAATCTTAAAATTAATGATAATTTTGGATCATATTTCTAGGCATATTTATTTACCTCAAATTTTTTAAGGTATTTGGATAAAAACAAGTGTCAGAATAAATCTAAATGTAAACAAGTTGCTTACTGTGTAAAAATTATTTTAAAATGTAACAATGTTGAATATAAAGCTAAATATTAATTTTAGAAGAAGTTGTGATTATCTAGTATTCAAAATGCATGTGTATTCAAGACCATGGCTCTCCATATTTTTTTTCAATTAATAGGTCATAGTAAGTGGATATTGTATACTTTCTAAGACAGCAGAGGTCCTGTAAGGTTGAAATGCTGACAGTGCATTTTAATCTCCATATCTGGCATGTGAGCAGCAAAACCAGCTTCGAGTAATTTCATAATGTTAAATTTTGTAATGATAAACATTTTCCTAAAATTTATGATATTCTACTCCTCTAAATAAAGATATGTAATTACTTCTAGTCTGAGCAGGAGTTGCATGAAACATGAATTACTAAAATTATCAGCTCAGGTTTTTTATAGTCCCCAACTGCTGGAAGACGAGGAAGCTGTAACAACTGCTCAGATTTGCTATTTTCATCCTTTTGGCAAATTCTAACATATTGGACACATTACTCAACCTGAAACAAACATGCTACAGGGGAGGTAGCATCCGAGATTGTATCCAAAGCAGTCAAAAAGCTGAGAAGTATTCAGGGCTACTTAGGAAGATAAATTACAATCTGAGTAATCCTGCTGGGACTCTTGGGCCCATAGTCCACTGCATTTCAGAAGAAATGAACATGGTCCACTCATTTCTTCCTCACTCAGAGAGACGAAGACATCAGAGTAGTTGTACATCTCATCTTTTATAGTATAGGCTAGTAGTTAGGAATCTGTCAAGGAAAACCAGAATCAATGTCCTACTCTGTCTAAGTGCTCCAAATCAACTGTTTCATATTATGATTCTCTGGAACGCGTCTTTTAACTTCTTCTAGGGTGCACATTAATTAGGAAAAATAAAGACAGATGTGTTACTCTTTTTTGAGACTATATCCTAAAGTAACAAAGAAGTCAGGGGTCAGAAAGAGAATACTCAAGAGAGGAGAATCACCCAGTAGTAATTAGGAGATACAAGAAAGAAAGGAAGGGAAACAATGAGGTTGGTGTTGGCTCTCAAAACTGAAATTGATGTTGGATAAATTGTGCCGTATAAAAGACAATGCAGACATTTCTCAGAGGATTTTCAGAACCTTATAAACCGCTACTAGTAAGCAATAAAAATTTTGGCTAGAGAAAACCCCACATTTTTGTTGCCTATAATCAGGAATTATAGCCTATGCCCTCTCGTACGACTGGATCTATGCCAGGATGCTGTCCAAAATCAAGATATTCCCTATCATTGTAATGGATGTGTATTTGATTGGTCAAAGGGACATGCTAGCAAACTCTGGTGATTTAATCTGATGCATATGCAGTCTTCTATTACTTAATCAGACATCACTTTGTCATATGAAGGGAGAAGCCTGATATTTGAATGATCAGATAATGCAGCTAGGAAATAAGGTACAAGACAGAAGGCTGTTGTTGAGCAAGAGCGTTTAGGTGTCAATTCCAACTCAGTCTTTCATTGAGTACAACCCTGTACAATTATTTGTATACTAATACATTATTTAGACTGCTTGGCAGCTACTAGAATATCTGAACTAAGGCAAAGTTTTGCATCTTATTTTCAAAAAGGAAGCCAACAATTTCTGGTGAAGAAGCAGTGGCATCCTGCGTTTGGGGGCTGGTGTGTGTAGCATAATCTATTGTTTCACTAGAAATTAGAAAGTGTGGGTATCTCTCCTGGCTACACTCCAGTGGAATGTGTTAGCTTGGACAAATCACTTAGCTTCCGTGTGCTTCACTTACTCCGTCTGTAAAAAGGAGATAATTATGGTATATGCCTCTCAAGGAAGTTACAGTACTTAATTAGCGAATTTTTAATTCCTTGGAGGTCTTCAGAGGAAAGCTATTATATGTTAAATATGTCTAAAGCATATTCAAATAATTTGAAAATTATTATAATAATTCCCTATTAAAAACTTTTTTTCCTTTGAAGTTACTGAGCTTTGGGACAAAGAATAAGAGCTTCTTAAGAAAATATGAAAAAGTATTTTTACCTGTTTCTCAAATGCTTGTTGGTTAACTGAGTATTTGAAAGGCTTTCTTCTTTCACTGTTAAGAAGAGAAGGCTAAGTAAGGTTCTAATTGTTTGTATTTTCCAATATGTTGTGTAAAAATATTAGAGAGGGTGGAAAAGTAACTAATACAGAACAAAGCTTGTACAAAACCCGATTCACCATCAATTAATGTAGATCAGAAACTGAAAGCAGATTTCTTAGCACAGTCAAGTTCTAGACCCAATAAGAATTGAAACAATGTTAGCAAAAAAATGAACAAAAATATTCTTATGTGATGATCAGGCAGTAACTGAAAATTGTTATACGTTGTGGTGACTGAAGTAATATGAGTTCATACTCAAATCTTAGAAACCACAGTTTACTACAAGCTGAGAAAGCTTTGAAGTACACAGCAAATATAAATGTTGCATTATGTCATGGTCACAGGGGCAGAGCAGCCCCTAGACAGGTTAGTCGTATCTCCATTATGTGTATGGAACCTGTATCAAGCCATTCTGTCAGATGTGATACACAGCAAGGATAGAGTGCCACATGAAGGAAGTTGCTCATACTGCTCTGTGATATTCACAGAAAGACAATCATACTAATGTTTAGTCAGCTGTAAGTTCCTTATGACATTCACTTTCTCTCAAGACTTATATAAAATTGCAGTTTTTCATTTTAGGACTGATAAAATGAAGGAATCAACTGTCTTTTTCAACTACTGAAGTAATAATTAATCTCTGCAATATAGAGTGTAGTTAGAATAATAATCCATATAGCCATACGTTGATCTAAATTCTTGACGTGAATGGAATTAAATCTGCCTCAGAACGCTCTTCTCAGTAGCTCATTTGTGGCATCTGTGTTAGACTTAGCTTGGGTTTAGGTTGAGTAGATGTAACAAATAGCTAATAAAATTTGCTAAATTGTGAGAAATTACATTTCTCTCACTTTTCTTCAATAAATCAACAATAGATATAGACAGACAGTAGATCTAATTGTCATCTTTAATGCCACATCATATCAGTGATCAGTGAAAAAGAGATTCTAAAATGTCAATTAAAATATAAGAAACTAACAAAAACTTTCTGTGATAACTGCTTTCAACATGACACAATACTGTCAATGATTTTGTGTACTTTTGCATTTTGGTTGAGAACAGCACGGCAACTTGAAAACAAATTTCCTGGCCAAAGCATTGGCTGCAATGGTTTGGATTTTAGAGCTATTTCACTGCATATAACTAGATTTTTTTCAGGGGAAAAAAGTTTTGTTCTTGTTGCATGCCAAATGCAAGTCCAACCCTCAACAAAGGCATAAACTTCCATATCTGTGACTTCTCCTTCACATAGCTAAGAATCAATTACATGGTCAGGACACTCAGTGGAGGGGACCACGCTAAACTGAACACAGAGTAAGACCCTGGCTGAAATACTATTGAGGCCTATGAGCCACAGCAGCAAAGGTTTTGATCTGCTGACTCCTGCCATTACACTAAATCTCCTGTTAGCATAGACATTATCCTGACTACAGACAATTTTTCATGTAATTCAATTATTCATTTTAACTTGATATATGATTTTATGTATATACAAGCACACACGCATATGCAAGCATATATATATGAAAACATGATTTGCATTCTTTAAGGTAGAATGATATGCAATTTTTTTCAATAAAAATATACAGGAAAAATATAAAGTTTTATTCTCACTTCAGTGATAAAATGCTAGAATTAAAGTTTAAAGTTGATTCAGAAACTGCAACTTAGGCAAAAAAGTGCAATTGAACAATATTGTGTAAGATTCTCATTGACTGAAAACTTGGATGTAAGATGGGTTACAGAAGTAAATTCCTAGTGAGTGGTAAACTGCCATGTATTCAACTGGTGTGTACCAGGATGTTGATTTGCAATAACCTTATGAGCACTAAGGACATTCCAGAGGACTGGAAGAAAGATAATACCATGCCAGTGTTTAAAAAGACTAAATGAGGCAACCCATGTAATTATAGTGCTCTCAGCATGACATCGATCCAAGGCAAAATAATGGAGTGACTGATATGGGACTCTTGTTACCAAAGAATTAAAGGGGAAAATAGAATGGGTGCCAATCAACAAAAGCATGTGGAAAGTAGATCCTGTCAAAATAACTTTCTTTTACATTAGATTGTTTTAATTGTAAAACGGAGTTGTGTTGATCAAAAGTACCTAGGTTTCTCTAAGGAGTGACGTCTTACAGACATGTATATATGATGTCTATAATTATATAGATCATTTTTATTAAAAAAATAGTGATTCAGAATTAACATAGTACACAGCGAAACAGTTTATTTTGTAGATCTTAATATGTAAACACAGAGCTATCACTGAATGTGTGAGGTTTAAACAAAGTCTTGAAGGGATGTTTTTCATTGTTCCATTCTATTGGTCTTATCACACCCAGACCACAAGAAATAATGTTTGTGGTTTGTTGGGTTTTTTTTATTATTTATTTTCTAGACACTAACAAGGAATGGGATGAGAACATAGGAAGCAGAAAAGCTATGCTAATTGACTAACAGAAGCCAACCCAGGAGACATTACAGTCTACATAGTTTTCCACAGCCAGAACCTGCTGGCAGCCTCTCCCATTCTCATCCTCTGTGAAAGGGCCCTTCAAGTGCTATTTTATTACAGTCTTCTATCGTGGCCACCCTACCTTGGCTCCCAGAAGCCCTAGAACTTTTGTATCCCTTCTCCCATTAGTGTCCCATAAGTAAGATTTTGTAGTTTCCTGTGACAGTAAGGAGCTGAACTCAGTTGCTCAGGAGGTAGCTGTGTATCACATGCTCTTTACACTAAAGACAATAACTACATTCAAAATCCTGGAGGTGAGGAGAGCCTGAGGTTCTACAGACAAAATACCAAAGATTGCACAGTGCTTACATATTTTGTGTAGCTTGGATCTTCAAGTATAACTCTGAGCTAGCCAAGCAAGGTCCTCACATATTCTCCAGGGAGAGCTAGTTCCCTTACACTGAGAGCTGGAAGAAACAGAATAAGTTACCAGCATGTGAAACATAGACATCCCTGAAAAGCAGTATGATGCAAATAATTGCAACATCCTCTTTTACTTGCCTTGTTAACCTCTAGTTGAACATTTTAGTTTTTGTGTGACTTCAGGCAACAGAGGAGTGTCTCACAGGCTGTGTGCAGCCATTGAGATAGAAGAAAAGCAACTTTGTTTTTTTATTATTAAATAAGATAATATTAGAGGTAAATTGAGCTTTATTTCATAGCTTCTTGGCCTGTTCCACAGAGCATGCAGACATTTGATAAAGGAAAGAGCAAGTTAGTAGTTTTTATATGAAGTTGTTGTTGCTGCTGTTTTCAATTTGTGGGATAAAATGTAAACTTTAGAAAATACGAAATTGAAATTTAGACTTTCTTGGGTATATGGACCAGATTCTCAACTGATGTAAAGCAACTTAATGATCAGCTGAGAATCTGGTAACATTTATTTTAACTTTCAGTATGACATAAACCTATTCTGAGATACTTTTCACTTTCCTCATTCAACCATAAGTCAACATCCAGAATGCAAATGTTTGGCAATAAATTTTTCTTACCCCTGGAATTTAGACTGGATACAAATGTAATTTAGCTAGTACTTTATTTTAGAGCTCAGGGGATTTGTTGGATACTTATCATGCATAAAAACATTTAGTTTAGATATTGACACCAACAGAACTGTCATCTGGCAAGCACTGTAGCACATGTAGTGCTTAGAATAATTATATTTCATAAATAAAATAGAAGTGTAAGTGTAAAATATGTTATTGCAGTATAGGTTGATATTTTAAACAGTCACAGATGCTGATGTACTAGCTGGTTATTGACAGCAATATCAGCTTTAGAAAGGATTTTGACAGGTCTCATTGTACAATGATTAATTACTGCGAGGCACTCCAATTTCCTCCCTTGTTCAGCTCATGGCTCAGGGTAAAATCTGTTGCTCTTATTACACTCCACAACACAGGAAATATCTTCTCACTGATGTATCCAAAGACCAATCAAAAGTCCAAAACTCAGTCAAATAAGACCCACAGTCAATGCTGGAAAGGATTTTTCTCAAGGGATCAAGGAAGGAAGTAAGTTAATGTGGCTTTGCTCTCTGTGTTTTATTTGTTTTAAATGACCAATGGGTAGGACGATGAATAGATTTTCTTAGGAGAGCAGGTGGCTACTGGTCAGGTCAGTTCTGGAATTATTTATAAGAAAAGTATAGGTGAAAAAAGAATAACTGTGAAAGGAAGCAAAGGATATTAATGCTCATGCTTAAATTTTATACCTTTCCACTAAAAAAGATCAAGGACAATAATGGAAAAAAACCAGGATCTACCCATTTTGCTGAAACTGCTCTTAAAGAAAAGACTTTGATTATTTAAAGGATGGCTCCTATGTTCCTCATGTTGAATGCACAACCATATTGGATGTAAACTAGTCATTGAGATTTCCCAGAAACAGACAGGGTTCAGTCCTGCAACGATCAGTGTTAGGGAAAATATTCAGCAAATAGCTGTTGTGAAGAAGGGATACAGCAGTTTTTAATAAGTCAAAGAAGATGCTATGTTGCCAGATACTGAGTATGTTTAACGTCGAAAAGTTCTCCCTTGCGTGACCTAAAACAATAGGAAAAATGCATGAGGGGTGAGCTGCCTTATAGTGCAGGATTCTGTTTAAGATTTTCAGGCCAGCTCCAGATGAGGTGTTAAATCTACACATCTGTACAATGTTGAGCAGCCATTGTGCTGTGGGTCCTGGAAACAATGTGGACATATCATTGCTGCACTGCATTATGTTTTCGTTTGTGTAGTTATGCTGATGTGGCTGTGCTGCTTCCAGTCTTACCCTTATCCTGAGCTAGCTTAGATCCCTCTGCCCTATTGCAAACTTATCCGCACTCTTCATCTTTAACCAAATCTGGAAATGTCATTGCTTCAAATATACCATCTGTTTGTTTGCAAAAAGGGATGAGAACTCTCAGGGATACATCTAGTTGTGATCAGCAAGTTGTAGTCTGAGGTGGGATTTTTTTTCTTTATCTTAACCTTCCTCATATCAGAGATTGACCACAACTAGACAAAAGACTGTAAGTCAGTGTACATTGAGGTAGAAAAGCAAATCTGTTTTCTTGTTCCTTATGGCTGTGGCTTGCTTTAAAGTTCAGGGCTGGCCTGATTATCTGATGAGGGTCAAACCTGAATTATACTGACAGGGATCTAAATGTTGGTGTATGTATGTGTGTGTGTGTGCCAGGGGAAAGGTGTTTTCAGCTTCCTCTGTAACGCAGAATTTGGTTCAGCTTTTGGGAATCATCAGGTCAGCTCTCACTTCGTCAGTTTTCAAACATGAAAGGATCCTTTGGCATTACTAATGCCTTGATCTCCTTTTCTCTGGCTGTAGCACAGAGTTTATTCTGAAATTCTTTGGTCTAATCAAAACCTTAGGATTTATAAGAAGCTGAGTGATATCTAAGGTTTGTGCTATAAAAAAGGGAGAAGGCCACATGATCATCAGGTTTGGTGATTCGGTGAACTTTTTTGGCACTATGTTCTAGAGACCTTCGTCTTCTCTCTGTGGAACAAAATGAGATAAGGATATTACAGATATTCAAGAGCTTTAAAACTATAAGGAATCTTGCCTGGAATTTATTTAAAAACTTGATAGCTCTGAGGAGTTTTTAACTTTACCTGGGTGTATGTGGCTTATTTGGTATAATTCACTGTATTTTCTGCCTGAGAAGCATGCTTCCTGGGGTTTACCCTTGTATCTCAGTTCTGTAAAGCAAATAGTGAGAAATCTGTTCATTACTTTGGCAGATTTCTTTGGTGTGGAAGTAGTTCAGTGAATGGTTGAGAGGAGAAACGCGAGGTCTGAATCTTCCATCATCTAAATGCTATTTGTTTATCAAAGGTGAAACAGCTTTACTTTAGTGTTGTCTTTTAGAGCTAATGACCACTGTCAGACTGTATGATCACACTGCAGCAGTATAAAAGACAGACGGCAGTTTGACGTGTCTTAATTGTCGTAAGCATGGGAGCACTCCAAGAGATTGCTTCAGCCAAATGCACAGTTCATTTAGTTATGAAGAAGGGCCTGCAGCAATAGAAGGCCAGACACGCAGGTTTGAAAAAAAAAAAAAATTGTTTAAAAGGTTATTAATATAATTGAAAGTATGCAGAGCATGGCAAGAAGACTGGTGAAGGGGTTGGAAAGCATGTCCTGGAGTGAAAGACACTGAGGGATGATACTCATTACTCTCTACAGCTTCCTGAAAACAGGAATTGGAGAGGGAAGTGCTGATCTCCCTGCTATCCACTGATAGGATGCATGGGAATGGTTCAAAACTGCAGTGGAGAATTTCACACTTGACATTAGGAAGCATTTCTTTACCAAGAGTGTGGTCAAACACTGGGAAAGGATTCCTAAACAAGTGATAGAAGCCCCAGGCCTGTCAGCATTTAAATGGCATTTGGACAACATTCGTGATATCCTTTAATTTTGATCAGACCTGGATTGGTTAGGTAGTTGAACTAGATGATCTTTGTAGACCCCTTCCAACTGAAATGTTCTGCTCTGCTCTGCTCTGCTCTGCTCTGCTCTGCTCTGTTCTGTTCTGTTCTACTCTACTCTACTCTACTCTACGCCAGCTGCTGTCACCACTACAGTCCTTTGCTTGATATGATTTATTTCCAGCCCAGTAAAAAGAGTACACATCTAGGAGACACTAATAAGAAAAAAATAAACTTGTGAATAGATGCATAATTTCTCATTATTGAATGGAAATGAAGAAGTTAGGAAAAAAGTCATATTAACATAAATAATAAGGGAACAATTTTTTAAAGGAACGTATAACAAAGAATTAAATTAATTCCCATAAAACAGACATGCCTGAACTCTGGATATATACCGTTTTTCTGGAATGGAGTGCCTTAGGTGACAGAATTCTTGGGTGTTTTTAATCCTTCAGGTCACTAGAGTTTTAACAGAGTCCTCATTACTCAGACCCTGACTTGTTAGGCTCCCCAGAAGTGCAGTAGTGGCTGACACACTTCCTTTGAACAAGGAAGATTTATTTTCCTTGTCTTCCATTTATTGTCCATAATACATACTGAGCATGTCAGAAAGCACTTTAATGTAGCAAAGGAAATGCAATCTCGTGATTCCTGGAAGAATCACTCTAGAGCTTCTTTGTGGAGAAAGTTGAATTCAGTGCTATTTGAGGACAACCTTATCCATGACATTGGAAAAAAATCAATATTCCTTGAGTGGAGGCACAAAAAGGAATACAAGGTGATTTACTACATTCCTGAGGAATGGATATTTTAAATCTTTTTTTTCCCTCAGATCTAAGGGTGATATTTCTCTCCTTTAAATAAGTTCTGGCCATTCAGACTATGGCACAGGTAGCACGCTTGTTAGATGATTTGGTCTTTGAAGACAAGTACCTATTAGTAGGCTGTGACATATATCCCTCAGGTAAGAACTTATGGAGTGAAGGTAAAAGAAGGAGCTGGGAAATGTAGTTGAACTGTGATCAGGAAATGCAGGCTACCTTTGCAGCATCCATATCCATTTCTGCTGGAACTATCCAGTGCATCTCAGAAGCATGGTAATGAAGATCTACTTTTCTACGCAAGCACAAACTCAGCAGCTGTTCACGCTTTGCAGCTCTGTGTCCACTCTGACCGCACTGAATTTCAGGGCAGACTAAGAGGAAATCTGAGCCAAAGTACTTTCATGTCCAAATCTCTTGCTTACACTTGTGCTCCAGAAATTAACCTGTGTCCAGACATGCCTGACCTGTAGCCCATGTGTTCACTGGGACCCAATGTCACTAAAGTTGGGCTGAGAAGCTATCACCTCAATTGATGGTAAGCAAGGTTTTTAGGCTCAGACCCCACCTGTATCCAGTTCCAGGCAGCCTGAATCCTGGGTGAAACACACAGCACTGTGGTTTCACAGATCTCTGCTCAGCAATGTGCAGGGCACAGATTTGCATTTTGGCCTTTTCTTCTGAAGGCAGCATATATATTCTTTACAAATCCTTTCACTGCCTAGACAGATTAGTTTGCCTGAGTAACTACCATACATAGCTAATACTCTAAGCATATAAATAGACATCTACTTTTGTTCACAAATACATCGAAAATGTACATTGTGAATGAGAATATAGAAGCATACTTTAAAGTTGCTGGTAGAGAAGAGCCGTGATAAAAAAAAAAAACAGAGAAAAAAAATCCTATACTACCATGTCTAATTTCTTAAAATTTTTAAAGGAAGAAAAATAATGCCGGTGAATTGAGAGAAACACTATAAATGATGATGAAACTTGAGTTATCTTTTCATCGGGCAATATGAGAGTTAAAGAACAGGCAGTCCAATTATTTAGGCATTATAAGTAAAATCATGGAAGTTTTTAATGCTAAAATATTTTCTCTTCAATATGTCTTTCAAGGTCAAACATATAGAATATTAGCTTCTATCCAACTTGTTGATTTTGCTGTCTTAGAGGACTTACTTCAGGTTACTGATGCTAAAGCCAATTTGTCTAGTCGCTGCACGAATGCATGCAGTATGACTGACATGGCATCCTTGTTTAGTGCAAATAAAACTTTCTACTATGATAATAGTTTTTCTTCCTTGAGTAGTTTGAAAATTTTTGTAAACCAATGTTGAATTTTCAAAATCAATTAGAAAATTCATCCCATAACACACCACACCAAAACATCACATTATGTTACTTTTCAAGTTCCTTGTTTTCAATAACCATTTGAGATTTTTCTTTTTAATTGTTTAACCTCATTGTTAACAATTCAGCTAAAATAGATCTAGTAGATCAGTTTAGGTCATTGATCTAAAACCTTGAAATAAACATGACAACAGCTTATCTGGTAGTTTTCATCTGCAGGGTCTTGAGATTTTCTGGATCTTCTAGAGTTACAGCAAACTTCTGCTTTTGCTTTAGAAATATCTCTGGTATCCTACTTCCTTTTCCTTTAGTTTTCACGTAACAGTCCTCTTTTATCTGGCCTTATTGATTGTATATAACTATGATTAGATTAAAAAAAAAGATTTACCCAAAGTAATATATACATAGAAATAAGATGAGTGTCATCATTGTAATTTCAAGGTAGTAAATATATATAATAGCTATATACCATATTTACCAGATACCGAGGTAGATATCCATTATATCAACTTTTATATCTGAATTTTATAATTTTTATGGGGTTTTTAAATTATTATTTTATAATTTAGTAGTCCTAATGCCTTTGTTCTCAAAATAGATGATTTTATGCTAGCATTTTTTCATTAAAGTTGAGGTGGTACAAACCAGATCTAAACCATGTTAAATAATGAAAGCAGATCAATATAGTTTTGAAAACTGGGAAACACCTGTTGTTTAAGTTAGCTGTTAATATGCTGCTGTTTAATCACTTGCTGTCTAGAGAATTTTCATCTCCTTTCTGTTTACAGGTAATAGGCAAAAAATTTTATGAGTTGTTCTTCAAATCTTAAAACTCAGTGGGCAATATATCAAAGAAAATTCATTCTGGTAGTACAATTCTTAGGAAACACTCAACCATATTTTCAAGAAAAATATGCAGTGATGACTTCACATACTACTTAACAGCTGGAAGTAGGTGTTGAGAAGCTCTCCCAAGATGTTGCTATATATTGATAGACACCAGGAAGAAAAATTTGGCTGAAAGTTTTGCAATACCTGGGACATGGAGAGATTCAAGAAAGATATGTAATACTTTTACTTCAGTTCCCCAAGTAATTTTTTTTATTCACATTATGGAGGCTGCTGAATGATCATTGAAGTCAATATCATGATCAATGTTGAACGAGAGCTCTCACTTGTGTAACAAAGGAAAATACTTGTGTCCATAAAGCACTTAAAAAGCTAACATTGTGTGCTGTTATATCTAGAACTTCAGACCATGCAACTACTGCCATTTTACAATGGTGGCTTCTAAAACGACAACAGGTGCTTCTCTGGTCTTTCTGCCTTAGCTTCAACTATGACATAAGATGGGATTAGACTCAGATCCTGACTGAATAGTCAGAAGAAGAATAAATGACACTGCTTGGTAGCAACAGATTGCTCTAGTGTATGTGCACAGTCCTCAGAACAGAGGGTCTCAAAAAGCAGGAGTAACTAAGATGCTTTTATTGCATTTCAGCAAGTATTTACAGCTGCAGAGTTATCTTTCCATGTTTATCATCTTGGAGCTGAAATGTTCTTGAACCCATGGCTATTGTGCAGCCTAAATGACTGCATCAGAACTACAAGACTTGAAAGGAAAAGCAACATTTTTGTTGTCTGCAGAGACTATCAGGTTTGGGTAGAGATTGAAAAGTTGGGGATGGTGGAAGAAGAAAACATTTAATATAAATATGACTCACAGGGCTGTTGGGAAGAGAAAAGGAGAAAAAGGAGAAAAAAAAGAAGGCTAAAAAAATGAAAAACATTAACCACATGGCAGCTCCCTAACATAATTCATAAATACATAGTAAGAGAAGACAATAAACCTTGGTATATATTTGCTACACTGAATATTTTCTATATTACTTGGCAAAATAATCTCCTACTATAGGAAAAAAGACACCAAACCCAAACAAACACTTTTTAACAAATATTTAATAGAAAACACTTTTTCAAATCCAGGAAATACATTTTGAGTGGTGCTAGAAATTCCTTTGTTTTTAAAGAACTTTTTGTTGTTATTTCCTGATACACTAAATTCAAAAGTCATTAAATGCAAAACACTTAAATTTTTCTCCATGACCCAGAAACTACTGATATAGAAAAAAATCCACAGCCAAATCCATTCTAGCAACAGCATATGGAAAAAGGGTAGGTAAAAAGAAGACATAATATTTAGCTTGTGGTCTGCTAAGAGCATTAAAAGAGAACTCAGAAATAAGAGATCTCCTCTATGAAATATACTATCCCTTGCTGAGGGTGAGCAAAGCTGGTGGACAGACTGTTTCTGCCAGCCCTGATGCAAGATCAAGGTCATGCTCAAATCTAGTGTCCACAGGGGAGTTTCAAGTATGAAATATCAAAATATCATCTTCTTTGATTTAATTTTAATATTTTTAAGGCTTCCTTACACCGTACTGCAACTTCCTTCAAATGTCCATGTTACCTATGACATTATTTAATGCATTCCATATCAGGACATGGTTTGGAAATGTTTTTATCTCTTGTTTGCTTAACAATTGAAATAACATGCTTCATTTTTTGTCAATATGACTAAGAATTGTATTTTAGTAAAGCACAAAACTATAAAGTTTTACATGAAGACACAGACATATTATTTCATTTGTCCATACCACTATTTTTTTGTTCTTTTTGCTATTCTCACTCTTTTGTGATAAACGTGACGAGAGAAGTTGCACAAATTTTGGAGCTTTTTGTCTCTCATGTATTTCTTTCCCAGATTTATCTTTATTGGTGTAATAACAGAAAGGATATTAAGGTTTGTTAAAATATTGATAAAAATATACTGACTTTTCCAAAGTAAACAGACCATGCACACATGCATTTGATTAAAAAGAGAAATAAAGGCTGTTAACTGAATTGTTTCATGACTTGAAACCTGTTTTAGACTAGGAAGAGAAGATAATGTCCCAAGGTAGAATGACATATTTTGAATGAACATGACAAAATTGTAGTTTTATTATTAATACTAGAGGGAATCTGGTAGAGGTGTCATATATGTTTATTCCTGATATAACTTTAGCCTTATCCCCACCCCCAGTCTAATTTCCACATGGGAAGATTTCTGGTGAGCATAGTTGGCATGGGGAGACCTAGTGAGGAGATGACACTGTACATAAAGGTTGGCAACAAGCAGGAAATCAGCATTGAGTATGAGTGGAGACTTCAGAGGACACGTAGGGTAGTGTTAAGAAGAGCAGGACTGTTGAGTAAAAGCTATCATGTGGAGATATGAGCTGTAGAGGTCTGGGCTGAACAACAATTTGAGTAACTGAATTTAGAGCTTATGTGGAAAGGCAGAAATGTTATGAAACAGGAGGATTTACAAGCTAGAGGTCTAGAAGAAATATATCTTTGGCTGGAAAGAAAGGGGAAAGTTAGGTATAAAGATCCTTGAAGTACGAAAGGATTTTTGGCATGAAATTTTGAGGTGTCACTATTAGCATTCCTATCCCTTAATATCCCTTTATAGGGGTGGTGACCCACACTCAGGACCTTAATAGTGCTGTAGGCTGAACTGTGTCCTATGACCCCTTATGTTTGAGGAGATTAGCATAGCCTTCCCAGACTGCAAAGGAAAATCGGTGCCTGTACTACATGTGTGGGAAGAATATGTAGTACTTCTGTATGTTTTTCATACTAGAGAGTGAGGAATACAAGTAGCACTTGCATTGTTACTCAAAAGAGGTGGGTTATAATAATAATGTGCAACTTCTGTAACTTGTGTGTCGTAAAATATGCACTGCGGTGTGTAAGCAGTGCAGACACCAATTATTTTCATAAGCTGAAAAAAAGAGGACCAGAACCCCCAAACTTCTTCCTTCAAATGACAGGTGGCTTTCCTATCTGTTCAAAGTCAAATGGCAAAGCCATAGTCACGCATGAAGACTATTGTGTCTACATAACTTTCCATACTATTCCTGAACACCTAAAGACATTCTACCACTGGAAATTTCTTATTACTTTTTACAACCAAGGAGATTTCTTAGTACAGAATATGAACCCAACCCCACTACCCTGTGGCACCGAAAATGATATAAGCAAATTTTGTATGGTGTTATGGACAACATCTTTTCATCTGACCAATGAAAGAAGTGAAAAGAACATCAGTTTCATGCACTGCACAAAAGCACAGCTAGACCCTCTCTCAGTAAAATGATCGGAGGCAGGCTAATTACCATCTAGAATGTGGATAATTGGTGTGTTCACTGAGGTGTGATAGGACATCAGAATATCAGGCGTAATATTACTGTCTTATAAAGCTACTGCATAATGCAACCAGTAGAGTGTGCCATAAAGGTTATACTAAAGGGAAGCATGATTTTAAGGTCAATCTGATGCTCTGTGATAAACTAAGGATGTTTCTACATGAATAGGTTAATGTAAAATCTGGTTCCTATATGCATGCTTACTGTAACATGCATTTAACACACGTGCAGGACTATATGCACTCCTGTATAAAGAAGTAAGAAAGATGTAAAGAGACAACTGGAGACATTCTGGTCTGAAGTGGCAAAAATTTTACACATGCTATGAACAGGAAGTAGTGTAAGTATCATGCTAGTAAATACAATTATTGTCTTTAATAGGAAGCTTTACATAAAGGACTACAAAAATGTAGACACATGCCTTGAGAATCAAAAGGATTTTTCACTGGCAACAATAGAAAAGAAAACACCTTACAAGAAAAATCAATAATATTTTGGCTTTTCAAAATATATACATACGAATTGGGAGATCAGAAAATAATTTTTACAGAGAATTTAGGCTAGCTTGAATAAGGAAAAATGTACAAATTATAAACTCCCTTGTGCATATGATATCACTTACACTAATTCAGGCTCACACTATATTGAGTAATCACAGTTTAGTCCTGTCTCCCTGTCCAAGTTTAAGCCAATTGAAAATTATTATTAAACAGGCATGAGTCTAACCCAAGACAGAGACCCCTCCAACCTCAGACTACACTTTGGAAGTACTATATGCGAGACAATATCTAACTGTAATTCTTCATTCATATCATTTACTGAGTGGTGTTTCTGAAGCTGAATGGTAAACACTCCCTTTACTGACCTTTGACAAATAAGGTTTTGGGACATGAGGGGAAAAATAACGAGACTTTTATTAGAATTGCTAGAGTTTCTAAAGGTTAAATCAGCTGCTGCTTATTTAGGTAAACTACAACAGTACACTGATCAGCAATACTGGTGATAATAGAGCTTACAGCACTCAGTCTTCAAAGAAGCATAATTTTTCTGGGAAAAATGTCAAATGAAAAGTTGATGTGCTTGAGGATGACTTCTTCAATCTGTGCGAAAGTTAATAAAAAGCAGGTGTCTTTGGTAAGAGTAACAGGAAAGAAGGAGGAGGTGGAGAGAAGGGTGACTAATGGAACATAATTGCGTATGGATATTGGATATGGATTTTGTTCACTCTACACAGCAACTAGGGATATTTCATATATGTTTGAAAAATTGTCCTAGGGGACAAATGTCTGCTCCTCAGGATTTAAAAGAAAATATGACTGTACATAAACAAATTTGCACAACTGGTGAAACCAATGAAAATCCTATTTCTGTGGAGAAGCAAAATCCTCCATCACCTAGCTTCTTATCTCACCCACTTTGCTGTAAGAGAAAGATACATAATTATGTGGTTGCTTGTCCATTGAGTTGTGGTAAATTATATGCCTTTATTTTTAGCCTATATAGGAGAGTGCAACTTGTGAGTTGTTATAGGCAGGATTGTAGCATCAAATCATTAGTAATATTAAAATCAGTGTTATGAATAATTTTCATTATCAGTTTCCATTATGAGTCCCTACTTGCTTATAACTTGGCACAAATTCAGTCCTTTTGGGGAAATTTGTCCGTATTTTGTGTCAGCCTCAAGCTAATATTTTTTATTTTTGCATTTTATTTTAATCTGAACCTAAGTTGTTCAGCAGTACATTATTTTTGTCATGTTTCCTCGAACAGCATTCCCCCCTTTCCAATAGAGACTTGAAATATGGGTCAGGGATGTGTTTTTCACTGGCCCCTTCAAAATATATTGAAATTTGGTCAAATAATAAACCTTCAAAATATATGATTTTTTTACATTAAAAGGCTAAGATTTTGAAAGACTCTTCCTTCCCAAGCATGTGTGATCCTTTCACAGTGCCTACTGGTAGCTGAATCATATGTGTCCTCTTTCACAGAAGGTGAGTCAAGAGACATTTCCCTTTTACTTGCTGCCTTTTGTAGGCCAAGGACAAGGTAGGAACCAAACACCAGAATTAAGGCTGAGTTGCCTGGTGTTGTAAGTGGCCTCCAGATACAACACAAGAAACTTCTAGAAAGGAGGGACTCAAAAGAGAGATTTGGGGAAATATAAGAAGTAGAATTAGATCAAATCTTGAAGGAGGGAACCTGGAGTGTGAATCAGAACATCTGTCAAGGTACTATAAAAAAGGAAAGACTTCTAAAGTAAGATATGGTGATGTGATGAAATCTTAGTGAGAGGAAGGGATTAGGAAGCATATTACAACTGAATGGAAGGTGATTAGCAAAACTAAAACCAGGATTAGGACAGGTTAGGAAAAGACCAGGTTAACAATATTACTGAACAGAAGCTGGGATGAGAAGGCAATCATGGCTAAACAAGGAGTGAAGTGGAAGCAAAACAGGAATGGATGAGACACTGGAGCAACTACATTTGAGTGACTCTGAAATAAAGAGAAAATTCAGCATTACTTTCACACCCATTCCTTCTTTTACCTCGAGTGGTAGATACTCATAAATAAAATCTAATGTAATTTAGCTGTGGACTAACCTCTTGGGTGTTAATATATCATTTTTTTTGCTTGCTTTTAAAAGTAGAAAGACTACATACAACAGGAAAAAAGGATAAAGAACGCAATTAAAACTAAACATATAAATATATTAAAGATAAATATTCATGGTATAGGAAATAATAGTTAACATTTTCAATAGAACATTATCCTGGATCATTATATTCTTGATTTCCAGCTTAGTCTTTCATGGTTTGATGGTGGTGGGAATGGGGTGTTGTGTGTATGTTTGATTAGCCTGATGTGAGTATGAATTAAGGCTTTTCGGTTGTAGGTAATTTCCAGTTCTTGAAATTACAATTTCGGTTCAAGTATTCTGTTGTTAGGAAATTTCTGTTAGAGGTATTGTCTTTGCAAGAGGTTGCTTAGATTGCCTGTATTTTTAAACTAGGCTTTAGGATGCATCAGGCGGAAGGTTCTGTGATACTGTAAAGATACGTTTAAGCCTAAAGATACCTTTACTTCATTTCCTTTTTCATCTGCAGCAAGTTCCTTTTGACATGTTCTTTTACTCAGCAACTTCACCACAAATTTAGTTACCTGATCTATGGCATAGATGCCTTTATCGTATGTGTTACGTTCTTGTTTGAAGAACATTGATTAATTGACTTGGACATTCTAACCTGCTCTGCATAGGTTATTATTGCACTGCAAGAATAAGGTAAAATCTAAATTCTATGAAGATTATTCCTTTTCTGCAGTCATTTCTGCACTCTCAATCAAGTATTAAGTACTATATTGTATGGTCTTTATACACATATATTTATCAGATTTTAGTAAAACACTATGAATTCTACAGAAGTCTATCGCATCATTTACCTTTATTGATTATATTTGTCATTCTGTTAGCAAATCATATTGAGTTAATTTGTATATGAGCTGTTTTGGATGAAATTATGGTGTGTTACTACCCTCCCATGTTTCCCAGAAAACCACCGTAACTGGTTTTTATGTCTTCATCCATTTTACCCTTTTGAAAGATTGACACAATAGATTTTTTGCCACTCTTCTGAAATTTCACCAGTACTTACTTGAGGTCAGCATTAAAGATTCAAGAGTCTCTTCATTTCTGTAACTGGAAGACCTCACTCCTAAATGATAAAGGCTGGCTTAGAGTCTGTGAGACTATATCTTTTTCATATGCATCTTAACCTGAAACTGTATTGCACATTCTGGGACTGGGGAGTAAAATCGCAGATGAAATTCGTTTAAGGCAAATATATAGGTAAAGACTAAGAAATGTATATAGTACCTGAATTCCAGTATCATCCCTTGCACTTTTTCACAATCCTGTTGCCTAATATAGCTTTTTTTCATAAGAGAATCTTGACACTTTTCACCCTCTCTTCCTTCCATTTATTTAGAAATGCGTTACAGTACGAGACCCAAAACCGTGACTGTACAGCTCCACAGGGATCCTCTTTCTATGTTGAGAATAGACTCCTAATCTCTGTTTCCAATTTTTAACCAATTATTTATAAATGCAAGAGTCTTCTTTTTAATCTTCTGGCTTCTCAGTTTCTTTAAGAGCCCTTGGTAAGGGATCTTGTCAAATGCCTTTTGGAAATCCAAATAATCTGTATCATCAGGGTGAATCTTATTAATTCTCTTCTGTTTCATTTGCAGAACTTGTCTAGATTTGAGATACATTATTTCTCTTTATAGAAGTAGTTGCAGCTCCTTCCTACTATGTTATTTATTAATATGCCCATTCAGCCTATTCTTTGTAACAGTTTGTGCTGATTTCCACACTACAGATGATGGAGTTGCTGATCTCTAGTCCCTTCAGTACTCATACAAAGCTTTTTAAGAAAATGTTTTCATTATTACTTGGCTAGTAAATTTATTTCAAACTAAGACTATGCACCACAATTCAGATAGTTCATTCTTCTGTTAGCTTAGGATTCTTCAGTAGATACCATCTGATGATGGGAACTTGGCATTGTTCATTTTATCATTTTGTCTGACAAGCTATTTTAGAAACGTTTAATTTTGAGGTGGAATTTCTGATGTCTTCTCATTTAGAAGAATTGTAGCTTATGAATTTTGTCATTTTTTCATAGCATATTGTAATAAAAATAATTGTATAGTATTTTGGGTTTTTTTCTCTTATTTCATTTTATTTCCTTTTTTTTTTAAAACTGGTGTATTTTCTTCCTTCAATTCTCTTTTCCTATCATGGTCACCTACCTTCTTTACCAATTCCTTGGCATATTTCTCAATAATGATGTGTTTGAAAAAATCTTTATGAATTTTTTGTACTTTTTGAAGTTTTGTTCGTACCATCATGTTGTTTTTACACTTACTAAACTTTATTATATGTTTCCTTTTGCTTGTTTACACTCTACCATGAGTTTTATGAGAACGGGAAACTAAAAGAATCTTTTCCCTTACCTGCTTTTCTGCCTTGGGTGAGTGGAAGCATCTTTCTCCCTCATTTTTCGCCTATGGGAGGAAGGAACAAAATGAACTTTCCTTCACTACAAAGTTCTACAGTTAAGTTGGAAAATTCTCTGTTCTGTTAATTCCTCTGGAAAATATCAAGTTCTCCAAGATCAAAGCTTAAATTGCGGGAAATAAGCAAACTTATCACAACAGAGAGTGGCAGTGAAATGTTTCAAAACAGCTCTCCCATAAAGAGAATGTTCAGGTGGTTCACCCTCGTTTGTCTCCTCCAGAGCAACATATGCCTGCCACAGAAAAAGTAAGGTGTTTGTGTGCTGAGTTGCACTTGATACTCAGAAACACCTCTAGAGTGATTGATAGTTCAGTAGTAGTTTCCCTGTCATTAAAAGAAATAAACAAAACAAAAACCAAGAACCAGAGAGAGAGAGATGGAGAGAGATTAAG
Organism: Tapera naevia; assembly: GCA_033556795.1. Classification (NCBI taxonomy): domain Eukaryota; kingdom Metazoa; phylum Chordata; class Aves; order Cuculiformes; family Neomorphidae; genus Tapera; species Tapera naevia. The sequence goes on from JAUMJJ010000036.1 coordinate 18,129,843, forward strand.
TCAAGCTTTAGCAGTTTCTCTGTGTCTGTATGTGTATATCTGTATCTGTACATGTTATTGAAGTAGCACTCTTTCTCAATCATACAATTCATCTTTTTCTTTTTTAATTTTTAGTAAAGGATTCACCAAATTTTGAGAGTGGCTTTTATGATATAGCTGGTAAAATACAGCTATGAGCATCTTTAGGCTAAAGATATCATACTGTACCATTGTCGCTAACAGTGTTGCTTTCAACAAAGTTAACAACACTAATTACTCAAGGTTTGAACTTGGGAATTTCTGAGCTGAAAAGGATGAGGATCGACCAATCTTAGCTTTACAAAACTCCCCAAGGCTTTGCAAGAATTCTGTGTGTTAGAAGTGAGAAAACTCTAAATTAATGACTCCATAGTCTTTTACTTATTAAAGGGCTAAGTGTGAGGCATGTGTATGTAACATTCAGTCTCATGAAGAAAAGACCTTTGTTAAAAGTCTGATTTTGCTGGGTAGCTATAAGTACCAATTCTTTTCTACCCACTTGTGATGTAGTTATGTCGTCAATGCCGTATCTTTATAAGTTCCTCAGAAGCACTTCACAATACTTATAATTATTGTAACCCAAAATTTATCCAGAAATCTTTATTATGCATTTCTTAATAATTGTAGGCAGACAGACAATATTTGACAGTGTTACATTTTCTTTCAATATCCCATGATATTGACTGATTGCACAAAATGCTATCTATTAATCTCTATCCATGATTTCTGTTTTCTAGATGCTTCCTTTAATTTCTACAGCTGCCATTCTGTTTATCTCCTCCTACTCTTGTTGCTGCTGTTGCTATTCTTCTGCCCTTCCTTTCTTTACATTCGTGGTGCTCTAAATCTGTCAACCAGATGTAACTTTCAGGAGTCCTGATTACAAGCAGATTTGTAAGCTCTTGTATGTTACTTTCTATTTTAAAAAGTTGACTGGGGATTTGGAAAAAAGCTCTCCATTTAGTTCTTTAAATAGAAAGAAAATACTGTAACTCGATATTGGTTGCTGGTAAGCACTACTGAAACCAAGTCTTGGCTGGAAACAGATTTGTGTCATTGTTTGGCTTTACGTATGATGATTTATTTTAATGCTATTAGAAAGTGTATGTAGAAGAGTGTTTGCTTTCATTTTAAGCATTTCTAAAGGTGTGAGGTCTTGTGGTGACAGGGAAGGAGACAAGGGAAGACTGTCTGGGCTTCAGAAAAAAATGTATGCCACTCAGTTTCAAGAATCTATATAGTAGCTATATTTCAACTGTAGGGCTGTTCTATGATGTTGCATTACCCTAGAGTTACAGCTTTCTACTCCCTCCTCAACATTCACAGAGCTAACTACACTAAGTAACCTCAAGATCCATGACAAAATAGCTTCCTCTTCCCAGTCTCTGGACTCAATAACTGTCTCATATTATATGTTCAGTATCAATGGGAGCCTTATTCAGCTCAGCAGTGCCATAGAATCTGTTATTACAAGCAGCACGCAAAACATGTCTTCCTTCCCTCCTCATAACCACACAAACCTGCTCATGGGTGGGCAGCATCAAGAGGCATGGTTTAAACGACAAGTAGGTGTTGGTGTTGGGTCATAGATTGGACTAGATTGTCTCAGAGGTCTCTTCCAAACTTGTGATACTGTGATACTGTGTGATACTGTGAAAGACACCCTCAACTGGATATCGGCATCCAAATAGAAGAAATGGGATCTTCTCATGCAAAAAGAGACACTGAGACAAAGTGAGGCATGCCTCCAAACAGTAGTTACCACAAAGTGACAACATTTCTTTAGAGACCACCAAATAATGACAGTATTTGAAGTGCAGCTTGCTAACAAAAAAGTGGAGGTAAATAACTTGGTTTGGTTCAGGGGGGTTTTGACGTGTGTGCATGAGGTATATGCACTGTGGCTGGTACCATTGAGGTATTCCAGGGATATGTGGTACTCTCATTCTCTTTGACTTCACAAAAATGCCACAAAATACCTCTCATTGGACCTGATGTAAAGCCCACTGAAGTCATTCATTGGCTAGCCTTGTTTCTAACAGTGCTGGAATCAAGTCTGGATTTTGCTGATAAAACTAAACAATTTCACTCTAGGAGATAACTACTATCAGTTATCTCTGTATTCTGGTGTAATCTGGTGTATTAAAATTATACCTAAACCAGAGTATTTCTTTGCCTGCAAAAAAAGTTAAGGAAAAATTTGCATTAAAGAAAAATGGGAATTTGCATTTGTAGTAAAAGCAGATGAAACAGCATTGAAAGGGCATTAATATTAGCTTTAAATTGACAGTTGTAATCTTACCTTCCTCATCCTCTAATCTGTTAACTATGAAACAGGTGACCCTTATGAATGCCACAGGAAGTATTGCATGCACTCTGGACTGTTCTCTGCCTACTGCCTCAGGAGAAATGAGTAATTTTGTTGGCCAAATATATCCAGAATTATCTTGAGATCCAAGACTACTGTTGTAAGGGGCTGTTCCACTGTTTGCTTGAGTTTGGGAGGACACTTCTTAAAATATCCTGCATATCAAGTCAACGCTATTTGCAATTTATATTACCTTAGTTAATGTTTTACAAAGTGTAAGCATTGTACAGCCTTTCCCAGACTTGGAGTGTAACACAATAATCTACTGCTTCTCAGTAGATTATTATGTCTGAGGAAATGTGTGTCACACTCCAAACTGACAGCATTCCCATTCCTTTTTATTTGTGTGTTATTCCTATTTGCGTTTATTCACAGAATGGGCAGATATTTGACAAATAGACACATTCTGTTTGTTATGAGGTTGTCATGAAGTGGAAACCTGCAAGAAAATCATTATAACAGTCACAAAATTCTTGAAGAGCTGAAGTTATAATCAGCTGCAATCTAAAAAAAAGCGTATTGATATGTAATGAGTACCAGTTTTGAAACCAAAAACCAGTGAAGATATTTCCATTATCAACCTCAAACAGACTACATACTTCAATGACAAGAGGGCTGTCTTTTTGTGCTGCACGTCAGAACAGCTATAGAGTGTTTACAGCAGCAAATATTAATCATGGTTATTCTAGATATTAACGGAAAAAGTATACTTTCTGTCCATGCAATTTGATTTTATTGATTTTTCTTCATGTCATATGATTGTATCTTAAAGTATTTTCATTTGTTAATCTTGAATGTTAAGGTGTGTTAAATAATACTTAGTATTTAATATTAAGGGATTTAAAGGCATTACTTAGATTTGCACTCAGAATTGAAAACATCAGCACCAGAACTTTTAAATATGTATTAATGAACACAAAAAAAATAAGTAGACTAGTCTTAAACTTTTAATTAACATAAAACCCAAGATAAAGTGTTTGTATTAATTTGATATAGCACCTAGTCTATAGTGACTAGTTTTATTCTTCTCTTGCATTCTCCAAACCAAGTAACCACACATATTTTGTGCATGAAGCAGTTTACATCTTTCCAGCCTGCAACAGTATTATTTTCTTCTTGAAAATAATTCTGACTACATTCTGACCAGGTTTGGTCCTATAAGACCATTGTTTTTCCACATGCAAAAAAAGAACTTGTGAACTGCTAAGTTAAGCATGTTTTGAAGTCTTTCAAGAATTTGAATTTTTATAGACAGTAACTATACATTTATGACTGGTACATCTATTTAACTCAATAGTATCTGGTGTCAAAGTAAAATTAAGTGTGTGATTTCCGTATGTGGGGTAATTTGTAGTAGAAAATTGTAAACCTAGTAATTTTACAATCTATTTTGTAGACACTTGAATGGTGCCAGAAAGACCTCACAAGGCTGGTTCATAATCAGGGTATTTTAAAAGATAATGCAACATTGATTCTTTCTATTTACTTTTTGGTTTCAGAGTCATTGGAGACATTCAATATTAATTTTCAAGATTTTCTCTGGCAGGTTGGTTAAAATGTACTTTGAAAAATATTAGGTCAGAGATTCACGGCACCATACAGTATCACTACGTGAACAATAATCTGTTTTACTTCTTTATTCACAGGAACATATGGTTTACCAACCCATAATTACTACACAGTTAATGTGAAACACGTATTACACAAACTATAAAGCTGGAAAATTACAGCTTATATCAGAAAAAAATTCTTTTGAAATTTTCAAATTGTTAACAATAACTTAAGCAAGTGGAGACATAAGTTATTCTGCGAGAAAATTTTCAAATGCACTTTATTTTATACCAGATTTTGAATTGTTTGGTTTAGCTGAAATCCTTGTATTCTAAAGTGATATCTGAAACTGAAATACATAATCAAGAGTAGTTATCATAGTTAAGAAGTTTATGAAAAAAATGTCCGTATTTTATTGCACCTGTGATCTCTTAAGTGGTAGGAAAGAAAGTGGAACTGTAGAAAGAAGAGGAAAAACGTCATATAGGAAAAGAAGAGGAAGTTTGGAAATGGAGATAGCAGTAGAGAAACTAAGACTGTCTCTTACAATTTTGGAGACAGTTTACATTTTATATATGTTTACACGCTTGTGTTTACATATATGTAATGTGATATTGGCTGCTATTGTATTGGAGCCATGATACTTCCCAGCTCTTATCTTCTGCTTGTTTTCCCTTCAGTATTCTATTCTGACTGCCTTCTCATTCCCTCCCTTTATATTCTCCCATCCTTTTCTCTTCTTTTGTATGTATTTCTTGTAAAAGGATGTCCTCCAGTATTTCCGATCAAACCTCTGCAGCAGTAATTTCTAATGCATTGACCCTGTTCTTCTCCTTGTTCATAGCACCTTGGAAACTGCTTGGTTCAGAATGGTTATTTCTGTGGCTTTGTCTGTCATCTGCAGTGAACTGGTGGCTATTGCCCAGTGTGTCATGATGGGAACAGATAAACATAGGGCAAATTCAAGGGTCTCTCCAGTCAAATGAGAAAAGCAAATGCTTAGGGGATACAGTTCTTGTAGATCACTTATCCATGGGCAAAACAAAATAATTGCTGACAGTTAGGACTTTATATGTGTTTATTTATGAAATGAACTTCCAATGCATTTGTTTGAGAAGTAATAACAAACAATCAGAAATTTCCCTAAGGAAACATATGATCTCAAAGACCAACAAATGTATCTTAAGAAGCCCATAAAATAATGCCTGGAAATGTTCAGTCTAAAAGAAAAAATATACAACAAGCTTCAAGATTTTTATTGCAAAGAACAAGGATGCAAGGAACTGAGTATTACAAAAAGCTCAAAATAGGGTGAATGTGGGGCATTTTTATTTTTCATCAAAGATTTGCATAATAAAGGATAAACTGACAAAAGAAGTGATTTAAAACAAAAAGGGTTAGTTGAATAATTAAAAAGCACATTATAAAAACCAAAATTAAATGTCGCAAGATGAATAGCTCTTCTATGCTATGTTAGGGTGATACATAAAATCCTCAGATAGATGCAAAGTGAATATGAAAATAAACTGCAAAAAATAAATCATGTTTCAAGGGATTTTATTCAGGAAGACAGAATTATGTATCTGCATGTATGCTTTTTTTTTTGCAAAGTCATTTCTATTTCTATCTAATATGCCTGCCCTAAGGGCCTAACAGATACAAATGGGAAAATATAATTAATATAAAATTATAAAACCAACTGTGAAATGTATTTTCTTTATTTCCTCATGATAATTGGGGAGAAAGAAAAGCAAAGGGTAAGACTGACATTCCTTGTTTAATGCAGCTTACTTAGTGACTGGCATAATGATAAGTGATGGTAATTTACCTTAAAAACCTTAATGAGTGGATCATTACTATAGAGAAATGGGAAGAAAACTTTAATCCCACAGAGGCAGAGCTCCATGGTTGGCTGTGCAATAACCAGACAGAACTCTGAATGAGATTCCCAAGCTTCTGTTCCCTAGATAAAATTTTCTCTCACTCCACTTTTGCAAAGGTAATGAGGAGGTAATGAGGCTTGACTTGAATTTTTTCAGCACTTGATTCCCTTCATTCCCCAGCAGGTTCCCATAGGATAGAGTTAGACGTTGGATTTATATAAAAGCTGTGCTGATAGATAGGTGGAGGAGGTGAGCCATGCTGTTTGGTTTTGGATTCTGTCTGTACGAGAAGGGGTTCAGATAAATTTCAAGTTCTTTCAGCACTGTCAGTGCACTCTGATAGTTTCCACAGAATAAGACAATTTGACGACGTGCAGACCTTGTCAGGGCTGTTGACTGTTTATTTTATCACTTTACTGATAGTAAGCACTGACCTTTCTGTGCCACCTTTTCTTCCTCTTTCCCCCCAGTTTCATGCATACATCTGAGTAAATAATAAACCCAAATAAAGTAGGCAGAATTGTTGTATTAGATCATTAGCTTAATTTGAGCTGAAAGGTCTTTGTTGTAAGTTGGGGGTGGGAAGGGACCTGGGGACCTTTGCAAAGTATTTTGCTGGCAAGCTTGTTGAGATTTGATTGCCTTTGTTGTGATAATCTGAAATTAATTTGCACTTGAACCCATCTTTCTTCTGGGCTCAATTTAAACACGGTTATAATTATGCGCCCTGCATGAAATTGAGAACAGACACTGATATGACAAGTCTGAATTTTTTAATTCCCCAGGTACTAAAGGCTTTTTTCCCCACTTATCTCACAAGGTAATAAAACAAAATGTTCCAGTGAAGCACATGCTTAAGAGAGAGGTATTTGCCTGAGGGGAAACAGTAATAATCACTGTATCGCTACACATTTACTCATGTACTTTCTCAGTAGGTCAATCTCTTTCTTTTAAAGTGATGTTAAACTTCTACTAATATTGGTTGATTTGTACCTAGTACAATGCAAAAGAAAAAGTAGAAATTATATGTTTTATTCTATTTTAACTGTTCCTCATCTAAAAGATTTTTTCTCAAAAGTCCATTTTGATAGATATTAAAAAAATACCCCACTATTGAAGACTACCTCCTAATATCCACAATTGATCTTAGCAGTGCACCTTTCTTGTTCTCAGTATGAGTTGTAATATCCTTATCAGCATTCTTTTAGTTTTAACCCAGATTAGTGTTTTTGGTGAGGAATCTCATTAACTACAGTAAGACCATCTTCTTTTGTGATTTCCTTTGGAATTGTAATGTACGAAAAGGCCACCAAGGTCAATGCCCTGGGCACAAATTCCTCTTTGAATTATCACTCAGCTCAGAGTAACACCATTCTCCTTAGAAATAGACATTTTTAAAGATCTGGAACAAACTGCTCAGTTTCTTGGAAGTGAAAATCATCCAGAAGAGAAGTAGAAATTAAGAGCATAGGAAATTGAGTGTAGGGATCCACAGAGCAACTATTTTTTAGAGCCATTTATCTGGCTTTACTGTGTATAATTCTTTTTCTCTCTGCCTCTTAAATTTGTATAGTGTGTCTTTTTGAATGAAAAAGAGGGCATTCTTAGTTAAATTGCCCTACATTTTAACATAGATTTTGAAGGTATTAATGATGCTGCTGAGGCAACATTTTAAAGCTTTAGCAATAGAAACTGAGCTATCCTCAAAGTTGTAGACTCTATTCAGCTGAGTTTTTGTGTAAATTGCATAATCAAAAAAAAAATAAATCCTGTGGTTTTGCCACATAAAATGAGGGTGCTATTTCTGTCTTATTAACACTAATGTAAAATCAAGAACAGAACATGTGCTGGATACTTCACCATTCTCATTCCAATCTCCATTGCTATCACACAAAACCAAATTAAGTGAAATAACTGAATAGCAAATCATTGTGGCTAAAAAAGATCTTGGCCTTTGCCTCTGTAAAGGACTCCGTACTAATTTGAATGAAAAATTTCTGAGAGCTAACTTATTTTTAACCAATGATGGTTTCATACTAGCTATAATGGAATTTAAAATGAAAATAGGTGGTGCAAATGTGAATATTTATACTACTCTGCCTTACGAAAATAAGTGGTTAGACCAGGCCAGTATATCTTTAAGGTAAAAGAGCAGAGCTAAGAAAACTGTACACAAAGTCATTATTTTTCTACTTTGCCATTAATGTTGGTGGCAGTTAGGTTTGTCAGGAATTTATTCTTATTTTAAAACTTGTGTATTCTTAGTTTTTTCAAATAGCAATTTGCTGAGATGGAAGCAATGTTAGACAATTTCAGGGAGAAGGTACCCTAACTGCAAAACATAATAGAAAGTTGACATTGACAAGGCTTAACTGTTTTATCAACATCAGGAATCCGTGGAGTAGATTTCCTAAAGCAGGTCCCTAAAAATAAAATCTTGTGAAAAAAATTTAAATGTATCTTCTAGTGTGCTCCCTGCCTCTCTACCACTTTATTCAGAAATGAATTTAGAAACAATGGAAACAACAAGCCAACTATACAACATATTTATTGGTCTGCAATATATCTGTTAAACAATATAGTAGCTCAAAGTAACAAAAACTTACTCATATGGAGAAATACATAGTTTTTTATATCGTGAAACCCAGGAATCCCATGATATCTTCAAATTTCAAGGTAAAAACATACTTAGCGTATGACCAGCTACAAGACATCTAAAACGTAGTAATAATAATATAGGACGACATGCAAGGAGAGTACCATATGATAAGAACTGTGTGGCCACACATGGCGTGGTACATTTTCGCCCCTTAGTTTATGTGCTTTGCTTTCCACTGCCACATTTTCTGGTGACTTTATCTAGTCCCATTCAATCATGCTGTGCACATCACAGTCGCTTACTGACAAGCCAGTCCTAGCCGAAGCATTCAGAGAAACAACCTTCCACAAACAAAGCAGGCAAGTCCTGTTTCTCTTAAGATAAAATCTGCTGATCTCATTATTGATTGTCTGCTTTCAGGGGTTTTGTTTCCTGAAAGTTTGATATGGGGCAACAGAGGTGACAAAAGATTGGCACTGCGACCTGGAAATTAAATGGTCGACTATTAGATCAACGTCAAATAGGGTGAGGCTGAAGTGTTTGGCAAAAGCATTAGATGCTGTCTTGACTTAATCTTTCTCTCCCTCTTTCTCTCTCTCTCCTTTATCTTGAATCTGTTTTGAACCCTCCCAGGCAATTTACTACCCTTGTCATTGATTTTTATCACCTAATGTGCCTCTATGAAGAACTTCTTTTTGAATGATAAATCATCATCCTCATTTAAACAATTGTATGCCTAATGTAAAAATAGCCACTGAAAGAAAAAAATATACTAGGTGTAAACATTAATCGCTGACCAGTAGAATCCTTGTGATTTTGAGAGGAGCACCATCTTTTCTTTTATTATGGAGTGGACAGATGTACTAGGAATAAATTATGAACTCTCTCTTTTGTTAAATTGTAACAGTTTTAAGAAATAAATTACAGTGGCAAATTACAGTCAGTGAGCTGGAGGGAGGAAAAAAAAAAGAAAGGAAAGAATCACTCAGCAAAAAAAAACTTACAATCCTCATCCATTGAGTAGTGGTCAACAGCTCAATGTCCAGATGAATATCTGTGACAACTGGTGTCCCTCAGGGGCCCATACTGGGACTGATAGTACAGACAGAGAGATCAAATGTACCCTCAGCAAGTTTGCATAAGACACCAAACTGAGTGGGGCAGTGGTCACACCAGAAGGACAGGTTGTCATACAAAGGGATGTGGACAAGCTGGAGAAGTAGGCCTGTGTGAACCTCACGAGGTCCAAAAAGGCCAAGTGCAAGATCCTACACTTGGGTCTGGGCAATTCACTATTTCAATACAGGATGAAGGATGATGTGATTGAAAGCAGCCCTGCAGAGACAGACTTGGGGGTGCTCATGGATGAGAAGCTTGACATGAGCCGGCACTGTGAACTCACAGCCCAGAAGGCCAATGGTACCCTGGGCTGCATCAAAAGAAGAGGGCCAGCAGGTCAAAGGAGGGGATTCTCCCCCTCTACTCCATTCTTCTGAGACCCCACCTGGAGAACTGTGTCCTGCTCTGGAATTCCCAACATAAGAAGGACATGGAACTGTTGGAGTGGGTCCACAGGAGGCCATGAAGATGATCAGAGGGCTGGAGCACCTCTGCTATGAGTTCAGGCTGAGAGAGTTGGCGTTGTTCAGCCTGAAGAAGAGAAGGTTCTGAGGAGATCTTATAGCAGCCTTCCAGTACCTGAAGGGGCTATAAGAAAGCTGGGGAGCGATTTTTTACAAGGGCAAGTAGTGATAGGATGAAGATGAATGGTTTTAAATGGGAAGGGGGAAGATTTAGGTTACACATTAGGAAGAAATTCTTCACCATGAGGTTAGTGAGACACCGGCACAGGATGCCCAGGAAAGCTCCCTGGAAGTGTTCAGGGCCAGGTTGGATGAGGCCTTGAGCATCGTTGTGTAGTGGGAGGTGTCCCTGTTCATGGCAGGGAGGTCGGAACAGAATGATCTTTAAGGTCTCTTCCAACCTAAACTATCCTGTGATTTTATGATTCTATGTTTTCTGCAAATAGATAGCTTGTAACATGCTCAGATATACTCCTGGTTTCAGAAGTGTTATGGTCTGAGCACGTAAGGGGTGCGTTGAGGAAGACCAGGATGATAGTTATCAATAGACTAACATTTTCTACTAACCCTTCTTTATACTCCATCTTTTTGTATCATTTCTCCCTCATGTAGCCCTCTATAATTATCTGAAAATCTCTCTTTTTTCCTGTTTTAGGCTCTGAAGAGAAAGGTACACCATGGAAACATGAATGGAAAACATGTGTTGCATTATTTGTCACTTTTTAAAAAAAGTATTTTTTTCAGTTATGATGTTCAAATGAAGGTAAACGTTTTCACAAAACAGTAGTTAGCAGTACTATTTAGTATTGTTTTTCCTTGCTTAAGTCACTAAGTATATCAGATAAGTTTTCTGTGTGGATAGTATTTAAGTATATATATATATATATATATATATATTTATGTATATAAGCCCTGGCATTTTCCTGGTGAAAATGTTCAGGGAAAACCCAATGCAGTCTCTGAGCCCAAGAAATCGCTTATTGTTTTTACATTAAATGGGTGTGTGAAAGACATACATTAAGTACTCATTCAGCATGCATCCCACCTGAACAGTATCTTAGAACCAAAAATGTAGACTCTTTACTGCTTTATTTATTGGTCTTCAACTAATTTCAATCTGTGCTTTACAGGTTTTGGAAAAAGTGGTTTCGAGACTATTCATGGTGCAGGCATCCACAATCTGCTGTGAAAAAAAAAGAAGTGGGGGAGGGATACATAAACTCAAAAATACAGTATTTTAGCTGAGATTTGACAAACATGAGCTAAAGTTACCACTATAATTCTCATAATTTTATCATGCATCTGATAATGCTCGATATTTGACTTAAGGCTTCCTTTCCTGGAGCCTCATGAATGCAAGTCTTTAAGAAATTGATTAATATCTGCCCCCCTCCTCCATCCCAGTAATTTCTTGGTCATTCCACTACCTTATTTATATTACAAAATTATAAATATATCTAGTTAATATTGCAAAAATTAATAGGTATCCCATACAGCATTCAGAATTATACTGATTCGTGATGCAGTTTCACCCTCTTGGTTGACTGAATGTATGATCTCTGTTTATGGGGGATTGGTTACACAGCAAGGGTTAATATTTAGTGAATTCCATGACTAAATGCATTTGTAGAAGTCCACTTCTCCAAGAGAAAACTGTAGGGAAGCAGCGATGTAGTTCTTCCTGTCTGAATGGTAGAAGAGAGAAAGAAATGGATGAAGTCCTTACAAACCCTCCCCACAGAAATAAAAGATTAATGTAGTGAAGAATTTTGAAGAGAAGTTTTGCAGAGTCTGTAACAATTGCATAGAAGTAGATGATTTTATTTTTTCACTAGAAAGGGAAACATTTCTGACGTTTTCCATACCAGCTTGTCTCTGGAATATATAATAGTTCTTCAAACACATTGTTGCTGAATTGTTTTTTAAAACTCATATTACTCAAAGTTGACTTCAGCATTTTATTTCAGCAGGTCTTTAAGACAACCTGGTTATATTAGATGGTGGAATATTTTTGTGTGTTTGTCCTAAGATGTAAGAATTACCGGCAGAAAAGGTTGTTTTGGATGTTAAAGTGGTGGTACTGTAACAGTGACAACTTCAGAGCTTTCTAATGTGAAACTAAGGCTTTTAACTGCTGATCTCTTGAATCAATATGCATTACATTGATTCATTCTATTCTAGAGTATCTCAGGAGCGTGTACATGCACATAAATCCCTCCTCACCTCTGCTCTCGCTCTCTGTATGTTACATAGGGAATGAAGCACATTTAATAAGTTTCATTTCTAGTCCAAGGAAAATTTTGTCACTCTACTCCCTCAACAGCTCTGGATCTCTTGTTCTGAGGCACTGCATTCTTCATTTTCCTTGCTTCCTTGATAAGAAAATTAATAAAATGCTTTTCCAAAATGAACCATGATTCAGTGCTTTGAAGTAGCACATAAATCTTTGTGATGGAGTTGCCTATATATTCCTCTTGTCTGCAAGTACTTACAGGATCTTCTTTGCATTCTGAATATTGAAGCTTCATATTATATTGTGCGTATCATCCTATACAAGAGACTTTGAGTCATATATGGCTTTTTATATATCCAAATCCAAGGTCATCCAGAATTTCTATTCTTTTTCTTTTATTACAGTGTAATTGCATATCAAAAACTTATTGTAAACCTATTTAAAATTATCCTGTAAACAATTGAAAGCTATTTAGTCATGAGTAAATATTAAAAACTAAAGGAAAACAGCAAACTGAATTTTTACTTGTGGTTATATGGTTTAACTAAACTCTGCTTTTCATCTGCATTCTCTCATACGGAGCAAAAAGCAGAAGGTACTCACTAAGTGAAAGAAAAATGTGTCAGCTACTTTAAGAGTAAGCCAGTCAGAATAGCTCAGTTTCTCAGTCTTTTTCTACAAGTTCTGTTAGAACTCTGAGTTTGAGTTCGAGAATGAGTAGAAAGGTATGTTTGGCCTGCCTTTAACAGATAAAAAAAATGTAGGACATCTTGAGTGGTCCATAACACCAACTCAATTGATAATACACTTTCAGAGTCTGACCTCTCCATGTACAGGCAAATGTGTAAAGTCTTTCACCTTCGAACACCACAATTCATTTTTAGTTAAAACTGACCATAATTTCATGGTTAGGGGTGGGGTTTTTTTCTAATAAAGTGCTATGTTGATCAGTGCAATTGAAGAGGGCTCCTAAAACACAGATCATTTTAAGCCATGATTGGGCAGATGACAAGTTGGAGAGTAACTACAAGTGCTCTTATGCCTGAAAATCTGAGACAGCAAAACCGCTAAGCAGCAGAGCAATGACAAACAGTTGGGCAAAGGCTGAGGAGAAGCTGATTATAGCTCTTGTACTTCTCCCATTCTAAAATGTTTTTTTTTTGTGTGTTGGAGTTTCAGCTGATAACTTTACAGAAGTGTTGTAGTGGCTGTGGTACCTACAAAAATGGCTGCTGGGATCATGAAATTTCCCTGTTGGAGGAGAGCAGCTTGTCGAGTCTTTAAATTGACACACTAGTAAAATCCATGTTAAGGATATATTTTTAGTCTATATTGCTTGTGGAGATTAATGAAATCAATAAATATGTGTACTTTCCTTGCTTACAGTTATTATTTATGAGATTTAAATTCTGCATTTTACCTGCCATCCATGCCAAGGCTGATAAGAGTCCCGAGAGCACCAAATGAAGGTAATTCAAAAAATAATAGCATAGTTGTAAACATGTAGGAAATTTTTCCTTCTTTTTGACCTGTATGTATGCTTGCACAGGTTGTTATGTGCTTTAGAGCAACCTTGAAGGTTCTGTGTTTTTTTTCGTGGCTGGGAGCAGAACTCAAGATTACCAGATGTCATCTTAAACTGAGATGTGTTTTGAGATTGGATCTCAAACTATTGAGTTTGTGGTGGATTAGGAGTTACCTATCCCAGATAAATGCTCCTTCAGTCTGAGAAAGTTGTGGGCTGATTTTCTCCATCTTGCTAACCTGATATTTTCCCATGAATTCAGTGATCATACCTGCTATGCCATTCTAACACAGAGAAACTTAAAAATTAGTGTGTAGGAACCTATCTTCAGAAACTTGTTTTCAAGTGAAATTTGATAACTTTAATATACAAGTTTCTAAAGGTTGTAGTTCACATAGATAAAACACGTTTGTGTTCATATATCCTTTGCATGTTACAAAAATTACAGGTAGGCTTTGTAGCCTTAATTACATTAAGGAACATTGGACCTCAAGCAGTCCAAATCATTTCAATGGGAATTGTTTGTTCTGTGATGTACTGTTCCAAATTTATTATTACATCTTATTTTCATTTTTAAGTTTTCCACAAGTATGCTGCTATCAGTATGTATAAGGAGCTGGTCCAAAGTCAGATATCCAATATTAAGGAGAAATGTTTGTATTTTTTATTTTTTTGTTATAAATAAATCACGCTGTTGCCCTGTGGGGACACTTCGGGTCACCAATACATTGTCTTGTTGAGAAAGCAAAGTTAAATATTTAGACCGGCATTTCTAAAGGTTTGTCAAGGCAGATCCATTGCTACAATTAACCTTTTCAGAAATATTTTTTTTGCCTATGCCATACTCATCCCCATGGAGGTGCCTGGTCCCCAGGACTGGAGTTGCCCTGGATGTCCCTGAGTCCCTGGATGGTGCTACAGCCTGATACAGGGAAAAAGGAACTGACTGTTGTGAAAAAGAGCTGATCTAAGTAGTAACTTGTAACTTATGCTGGGTAAATTCCTTTGTACAGCAAGTCATACATGTTTCACACCAACTCACTTGGTGGTCCAATATATGCTCCTAGTAAATCTGCTGTGCCACACTGTGGATGGCAATACAATAATGGCAAAGAAATTACATTTAGGACATTTTCTTCTGAGGTTGGAATTACTGTGTATAGTGACACGCACAGGGTGACAGAAAAATATTTTTTAAAGAGTAGTACCATCTCATGTTTTTACTGGTGATAAAGAAACAAATATACCATTTTTGGCCAACAGTTGAGAGATCAGTGGACAACAAACTTAAAGCTAGATTTCAAATGTGGTTTTATGGATAATGAATACATGTTGAAACTAAACATATATATGCACATTTTAAAATGGTTTTACATACAGTTTATCTATCTTGGTTCTCAAGAGAACAAATTAAAGATATTTTAAAAGTTAATAATTCTCTGAATTTCTGCAATAAACATGTTTTTAAACGGGTAGTCTTTTCCTACCAAGCACATTCTCATTCGAATGGGACTTTATAGCTTTGTTCAGGAATACTATTATGCCATTTGTATGAGTGTAGAAGAATTTCTTCTCATTTCTGATTTGATTTTTCTCTTGAACTAATTCCGTTCAGATTATGTGATTGATACATTTTTGTAGAACTGGAAGAAAATATTCAGGGATAAAGGCAGTGCTGAACAAGCTTACATTTCTACAGGCATAAAAGCCAAAGTGCTTTTGACCCCTCAGCCAAAGGTAAGTATAATTTTAACTTGATGCCTACTGAAATCTGTTAACTCATTTTGGTGGATGTGAAGCATCCTGCGATCAGGTCTCCAGTATTCTGAATACCTAGTAAAATAAGAAGATAAAGAGAAGGTTGTCTGAATAAGAAAGTCATCAAACAACAGAAGAGTGTAATGTGATCCATTCAAGAAAGAAGGGCAAATATAGACAAAGTTTTGCGTTGAAGGTTGTGGCTGACCTTAACGAAACTAAGCTAGAGTAAACCATGCGCACAAAAAGCAGATGAGTTAAAAACCACTAATAGTGTGGAAATTCCACAGTATCAGGCATAGCAATTGTTTAGATGTGCACTGACATGTGCCACTATGCATATTTGTTTTGCACTGGCTCTTGTTGTGTTACTTCATGCATACATTGTATGGGGCCAGGAGGGAACAGACTAGACAAACCACTCGTGATATCTGTTGTCCTTCTCCTGGTAATTTCTTGGAATTACTGAAAGATGCAACGCTTCTTCATCTTACATTCCACTCCCCCTCTGTCTTGTATAATATTTTACTGTGCTTTCCCCAGTGACAAAATGCTGAATAGCGCCAAACACACATTCCCTTGTATTTTCTGTCTGTGGATTTTTGGCTTCCAACAGTACATGGTAATTTCAGCCAAGAAGGAAAATGATATCCTTTAGATATGATGGTCCACTAGTAAAGAGTCAATTTTATTTATCCAGCTGCAAAACTTTTTGGACTGTGAATAATGCAGATTGTGCAATAAAGGCATATAACACTCATGTCATATGTCCCTAGAAAATAGATCTGTTTTATACGGGTATAACTCAGTTTTAATGTGGTCCTTGGTATTCTTCACTGGTCTCTACCAATTCATTAGTATTTAAATTTATGTTAATTTCATCAAGGTGTGAAAAGATCTTTTTTTTGCATATACATGAACTAACAATATTACTATTCAACCAGCTATTTTCCTTTTTTTACCCAGGAGAATCTTGTTGTATGTTAACAAAAAGAGAAAAGGGAAGATTATAAACACTCATTTTGAAAACTGAGGAAATGTAGCACTGAACTTGTTTTTAAAGGACATATCAGTATTTTCTTTCCTGGCCTGAGTGAAAATTTTGAATAGTGTCTTCATGGCATATTACTCGTACAGAACATATATACGTGGTGGACAACTGTCAGTTAGCACATGTGTATTACTCTACAAGGCTATCATCCTGGCACATTTCAGTGTTACACAACTATGAAGATTCTATAGAAAGGTAATTGTTCTGTTGGAATATATAACTGTTTATTACATTTCAGAGTTGAATAAATAGTGGATCTCAAATTTTTAAGGTCTGTATTTTCTTCAGAAGTGACAATGCAAACGAAAACTTTTGGAGAAAGTATATCACACCTTTAATGGGGAAAAAATATAATTTTCATAATTCAAAATAATCTGAAGAAACATTTTTAAGAGGCCAGATCTAACTTTTTTTTTCCTTCCTTAGAACATAACCTTTTATTTAATTCTGTTTCTGGAATAAGGTACTATTTCTTCTGGGCCAAAATAATTAATCTTCTTTATATATGGAATTAGTATATATGAATGATCTACTTTTATTGATGGAACGAAAACAAAAGGTAGATTCAGTGCATTTCCAAAGACCTTTAAGTGGCTCAACAAAGCACATAATACAGGCCTTGTCTTACATGTCTGTGATGATACAGTTCAATAGTGTTATAAGGCTATGGTGGTGTGTAGTTGTCATGATGGTAGATTGTGCTGGTCTGTATAGATTTACTGTCATTCTTTAGGCTTTTCATACATGACAGAGGTTGTCTGAAGCACAGCAGGAACATGAAGCTTCCAGGGGTTAAGTGTTACTTGCCTCCTGGCTCCTTACATAGTCCTCTCTGCACACATACAGAGATGAGGTGCAGGGTATATCTGTCACTGGGCCGATGACATGATGGATTACTCATGTCATTGTCAGTACAGTCAAAATCACTCTGCTGCCGATAAGGTGGTCACTTTTCTTTACTCTGGTTGACTGAAGCTATTTTACCCTCTGGTTTTAAAACTGTAGCTCTCACAAACACCTTTTAAATCAAAAATGGAAAAGACTATATTTAAATTTAGAGAGTAGCTTTGGGCCATAAGAGACAAATTCTTTTGATAATTACTTTCAAAATGGATGGATGCATATTAAATATTTTACATAATTTAATTTCTTCTGATCCTTCCCTCTGATTTTCAATAAATTTCTTCAAGATGGACTCTGAATATTTTCCTGAACTCATTCCTCCTCACTATTTGTCAGAGAGACAGACTTGGGTTTGAATCACTAGTGTTGCCTCTGATTATTCCTTTATGTAGGTACACACAAAAAAATAGACAGTTATCATTGTAGTAACACTAGAAGAAAGCAAAGCACTGGAACCAGAAGGGGCTTTGAAAATGTTTGGAGGGGAGCTTTGTGATAACTTGGTGGTGCCAATCAGAACATTCAATAGGGGCCCTAATGCTGCTAGACTCTGAGATAGTCACAAACTCTTCAGCGTGCAGAGGTTGATGCTGCAGCCTTTTCCTCATACCAGCTTGTTCTGTAAAACTTTAAGGAGATGAGCTAGGGAAGAGACAGGAAATACAGATTGGGCAGGCATACTAAAATCTCATTTGCAGAAGAGGAGTGCTGAGCACAGCATCTATTTTCCTGAAAAACTGCTGTCACAAAGAATTTAATGACAGTTATTGGCACAGCTTTCTCTGACACAAAGTTTTGATACATAATGCCTTTCCCACCTTATTCCGGCAAGACTAAAGTTGGGATTAGGGCTTGAGCTTGCTTTTTATTGAAGAGTAAGAGATACAGATGACCCACAAACATGCAAACAAATTTGGTGGACAAGTGTGAAAGAGTGTTGTTGGCCTCTGAGACTGCATGAGCACCACTTCCCCACATAATGGATATTACAAGGTTTTTGAGGCATGCAGCGTTGCAGCTCTGTGCACAATGGCATAATGACAACTCAGCCAAACTGTTTCTTGTATTTTGATCCTGAAGTCAAAAGTTTCACTGCAGAAATTGTGTTTGGAGAAAGAAATGATAATCACTATCTGGTCGCTGAGTGTAGGAGGGAGGTGAGGTGAAGTGTATGAAAGCATGTATGTTACTGCAATAATCTTTTTCATTATTCAAGTGTTTTTGCAGCCTGCAACTCCTAATCTGAAATATATAGAATAATTTTCATCCCAGTGTATATTCCATTTTATTTACACTTTTATACCAATATGCACGCTTATACATGCACATACAGAGAGTAAACATAGTACATTGCCTTTTGTATATCCTTTTGTCTTTGCAAATTAGCATAGAGTATAAAAATCTACTCAGTGATTTCTGTCTTTAAACCAGAAAATCTTTTAAAAAGCACATGGCCACATTTGCCCATGAACAGGAGGACCTTTCTAGAGAAGAAAAAAGAAAACCAAAACAACTAAAATCTTGTGTATACATACCAAGAGCACAAAAGATACATACTCTCCCATACTTGCACACCTATGTATGCTGATAAATCTAAATAGCTTTGTTTTGAAGTTTTACTCAGATTCAAATGGAAAGTTATTGAAGAAAACTGTGTGGTCTGAATTTTAATCCCTGAACCCACCAGCTCCTTTTTTATTGCATGTGGTGTGGCCTTGAATTGCAGAATGTTTTAAACATGCATAATGAGCTCAATGTCAAACTGTTGAGCCTTTTGTCTTTAACAATAAGCACTTAGCTCAACTAAATGAATAGAAATTGCTTTAGTGAATTACAAAAGCCAAGGTTTTACAGTGCACTAATGCTGACATTAATTAATGTCGACATTATCATATTTTACAAATATACGGGACTAAAATCAAATGTTAAAAAATGTAACATACATCAGTAAACAACCCAGATTTCAACAGTCATCAATGCCAAATAGAAGTACGTATTCCACCATGAGTAGTATTTTTTCTGATTTGTTTGCATTTACATATGCTACATTTAAAATGTATACAGTACTGGCTGAATAGCAAGAGTCAGAAAGAAACAGTGCAAACAGTATGTGTAATTTTTCTAATTTGGAAAGAGATTAAATCTCCAATTCATAAAAGACATTTTCTCCTTTTCTAAAGGGAGTTTGTAATAGGATAACTTTTCTAATGTCAGAAATAAAAGAATTTATTTCCTTCCCCCCAAACTAGGAGCAGTATTCAGAAATTTACAGTGAATGGCAATTCATTCTTTAGAAATCCCTTCAACCTAGAACTAGAGTTGATGCCAGAGATCTGAATGCTTTTGCCTAAATCTCTGTAATCCAATAAGCTTTTGTGTTTAGCAGCTTGTTTTGAAACTTGTATAGCACCCCAGCCTGTGTCTCCGTATGTTCGTTTGCAGGCAGGTGAGTGCCCGAGGGCCTGATTATTATTCAAGCCAGGAGGCCTTCACAGCCCCAACCAGAATGTAATTTGTAATTAACTGTCATTTACTTCTGTCTGCACTGACTTGTTGTTCAAAAGACAATGTATCTGAGCTGGTCACTAGCTTCTCTTTGTTGTGGATATGACTGTCTCTCAGATCTGGTTGTATTCACAGTGTTTAGAAAACTAAGCACTTGGGCTCTTGAAAGCCAAATGGGAAGGGGATTTCACTGATTTTTCCTAAATAAATTCTGTGTATGCAACTATGAATACTTAGGTATGTAAAACAAAGTATTTGAAGCTCTGGGATGAGTTTCTAAGCTGAATAGTTAAGTTCATGAGATGTATTTAATTGAACTCCATTAGGGATATACACTTCACGACTTGAACTTATTACAGCTGAGATCTGTAAAATGAAAGCGCATATTTAAGTTGTGGGAATTTTTCTTAACCCGTTTTAAAGATTGCAACTGTGTTTTCTCACTGAAGCGGGGACACTAATGTATTCTGTGAATGTACCCATATCATGAATTTGTAATTGTCCCCATGGTAATCTTTTGTTAGCTGAAATAAACAAAAGAATAACATAATATCCACGTTTATTTCTTCAGGAATTGTGCTTCAAATTATTATTGATACAATTTGAATTCACTAATAGTAAAAATAAAATAAAAATCCTTTTCTGTTTAAATTCTGCTTCACACACTTTTCTGTGAGAAAGTGCATGTGATGTGATTCAACAATAACTATCCGCACACAACGCCACTTTAAGAATAGGTTAAATTCATCTAATTCCAACCTTTAACTCAGCCTAAAAACACTACACTGCTATTTTGCCAGAGCAGGACTTTCGGCCCATTTAATTTCTTTTATTACTTGCTGCTTGCTGCGTTTTCATCTTCCATCCTCACAGGTGCCATTGCCACACCTTGCCTGCGGCAGCGTGGGTGCAGGACCTCCGGGGCAGCAGCACCAGCTGCAGCTGATCTGAAGCCCTTGCCTGTTTTCACCTATGGGTACAAAGAGTACTTCCTCCTGATTCAGCATTGCTCTTGGCGTGCTCAGCATTTCCCAGCACTATCACATCAGATTGCGTATTCTGGGCAGTGTATACTGGTCAAGGGGATGCATAATGGCATTCTTTTGTCGTACTTAAAAGGGGGGCTGGTGGTGAAGAGGAAAGAAAGAGAAGAAAGAGCAATGTCTGTAGGAACAGCTTTCCCCCCCTGGTGATTTGCATAAAGTTGGATTAAACAGTGCTTCAAGCCCCAAAAGGCTGATTACTTACTCTGGGCCTTATTAATTATTTCCTTCTTTATTTGAAACAATTATGGAGCGATAAACAAACATTGTGTCACTATCTCTTTAAGACCGGGAGCAATAAAAGCGTAAGATCCCAAAGAAAGCCTGCTTTTTGTGGAGTGTTTTCTGTTCTTGCCAGCCACGTCGGGGCCAGCAATTCCCATGTGTTATCAAAAGAGACAAGAAGCAGCAGGCTTTAGCACCTAGCTGAGCGGGATTGCTACATGCCACTCCAAGTGCGATTAAGCTTCCTTTAGTGCACCAGTGACATCACTGATGGCTCAAAGCTGCAGCTACTCAAGAGTATTAGAATGCATTTCATGCTTGGCTTACTCAAAACTGCAGAGCTAAAATTTACACCTTATTTGATGTTCTTCTCCCTGCTGTTAATTGGTAAAGGGATCTCTGACCCTTTTGATCTCTGCTACAATCCTCTAAATGCCCAGGTCTGCTAAACTGTTCAGCAGGAGATGCGCAGCAGTTGCCCAGTAATGTGAAGTCTTTTTTTGGCTTTCTTGCCTTTGGTTTACATCCAAGTTGCACAGAAATAAGAGATGACAGTTGTTATAGATATGCTGGTTTAATTACTTGTCAGCTTATAGCTGATATCTCGGCTAGCCAACGTGGAAGCTTAACTTTCTTCTAGTAGCTTAAAGCATGACCAACTGCTAGTGCTTTAGTATTTAACCATAAAACTCTGGATACATTTAAGATAAAATATAAAATAGAGGAAGAGTCTTTTTTTTGATTTACTTGCAAAAGTGATCAGCTTTTGGTGCTCTTGATTTCATGTACATTTCAGGTAATGTAAAATTATTTGGTCACATTGACATCTGAGTGGTTATCAGGTTTGTTTTAATTCTATTTTATAATTGCATGGGGAATACCAAATATACTTTCTCCCTGCTACCTTTGAAATAAGAGATTTAAAATCTTTATGAGAATAAAGGAGAGGTTTATTGCATTGACTCGACAACAAATATTACCGTATAAAGTTTTACCAACATCCCTTGAAGACGTGTCTCTTCAAAAGGAGCCTAGTATATATAATCTTAGTGTATAAGTGATTAAAAATGATTAGCATGCACATACCTCTGCATATGGCTGAATTAATTGCACTGAATACTGTGAATTTTAATGGAGGTGACGGTATCCACTAAGCACCTTTGAAGAATTTGCTTAGTGAAGGACAAACAAGGAATGCTGTAATAATTGTTGCCTATAGGTGAAGGCTGGCTAAAACATGTCCCCATGGTTGAGACAACTATAGTCTGCCCCTCCAAACCCTGTCAGAGGTTTTCAGTGTTTGTCCCAGGCTTTGTTATCCACCAAGATACATAGTTTCCATTGAAGTGAAACAGATTATTGGTTACTATAGTTTCCCTAGTGCTCAATTCAGTTCCGTGAAAAGCCAGGCACAATAGGTTTAAAAGTCCAGTTAGGACAAATAAATCCATGTTGTGTAGAATGGGAGAGAAGATACCTGTTCTGCTGTCTTTGATGTATTCTTTATTTTGTAGGATAGAAGGTGAATTATTGAAGGGTTAATTGTTCTGTGCTTAGAGCTCTGTCTTTCCAGTTTACTGTGGAGAGGAATATAGTCCTATAAAGACAAAGTGAATATTGTTTGACTTCTTCCCCTCCCCCCTCCTTTCCAATTTTAAAGATATGCAAGTTACTGTAGCTGTGCAGTAGAGACAGGAATACAGATTTGTGAGTTTAGTCTCTGGCTTTATATTTTCTCCGCTCCAAGTTGCAACTGTATAGTGTCTGCCCCCTTTCCATGCCAAAATGGTGAATGGCATTTTCTTATACCCCAAGAAAATTACTCCACCCCAAATTTTGAGGTTAAGCTACAGAAATTTACATTAAACAAAGTGAAAATGTCAGCTTTCACCAGGATACATCAAGAACCAACCATCTGAGCATGCTGGCAAAATTAATGTATTCTAGGAGGCCAACACACAAATGTTAAGAGGGACTTGATGATACAGTGCAGATTAAAGCAGTGGCTTTTGTGCCTCTGGAAGCTATGTTTGCATTCAGCCCAGTATGACTAGGAAAAAAGTTAATTTGATTTGATAGCTGAAAAGGTCACACATTCTGTTCAGCGCCTTGCATGCTTTTTTTCTTAACTAGATTTCTCCATTTCAGTCAGAGCTCACTTCTAAGGATTTCTGCTTTGCTATAGTCCTTGCTGAATCCTGCCAAGAAACAAGTGGTGGACGGCATTCTACATGCATAATACAATAGCAAAATGGAAAACCACTGAAGTCAAACTGTGTTCCAAGCATATTTGTCTTTGTTTATCCTATATTTCTCATTCATCTGTGCAAGTTCATGGGGAATAGGAAAAAGGATGGAGGGAAACAGAGTTAATCAAGCACAGCCTGCAAAATAGAGCACAGGTAAATGACAGAAAAAGCTTAGATATTGGGAATCTCTACCAAAAGTGCAACCTTCTTCCGTGAAGGTGTTATTTGACATTGCTGAAGGTTTCATCTTGATTACTTTCAATAAAATCCAAAGTAAGGATGACTGTCTTGGCTCACTAAGCAACAAGGTTTTATCACTAATTACAATCCTTTATTACCAGTAGTTTAATAGGTTTATGATAGGTCATAAAACAATTCAGCATGGGAGTACATAAAAGGAATAGGTTATACAGCTGTGACATCTTAATATCTATTCATTGTAATCATTTTATGATCTTTAATGGTAGTAATTTTTAAATAAGTTTGTATGCTTTTACAGGGAATAGATGGCCACCAAAAATGGGAGGTGGAGGAAAACCACATAAATATACAGTAAAACACTTAATGAGGCATTTTGAAAACTTCTAATGTCAAAGGCATGTAGACTGTATCACGCATGTGGAGTCTCATTATGGGTAATTATAATAAAATTATAAGTGCTATAGTAATTCTAACCTTGAAGGCACAATAAAGGATAGTTATATTTGCCTTCCTAGCCCACACGTCTGAGACGTTTTCCTCATTAATTATATTTCATGTAAGTATAATTATGTAGTGTAAGACTAAAATTCGAAAGCATTTCCTAAATCACTGTTAATGGCAGCCTTATTCTTCAGAGCTTTAATATGACTAATTATATCTAAAGTTATAGGCTGAGATCAGAAACGGAAACAAAGTAAAACATACACTGTATGGGATTTTTTTTCCCCAACTGATTGTTTTAATCTGTAATGTAATTAATAAATGGAAAGCAAGTTAGTATAGAAAATGGATTATGGCTTGAACTACAGCGAAAGTCAATCTTACTTCCTACAGAATAAGTTGTTTTGACTTCAGCTTCACAGGAATCATGTCAGTCTAAAATTCTGCATTTTCTATGGCACAGAACATTATGTTATGTGTTTATAGAGATTCTCAGAGATGGTATGCCTACACAAAGTATTCTGATGATTTCTGTAGTAAATAAAATATTTGACTGTGATTAAAATAACAAGTCACATTATATGTTATAGCAGGAAAATAGTGTTTTTAAATGTTGTAATACAAAGATTTGGCTTGTCATATTTGTTCAAAAGTCTGTATCTTTATCCATATACTAATGGCTACATCAGTAGTTTTGTTGCTAATATAATTATTTTGCTTTCTACAACTACCTGAAAGAAGGTTGTAGCAAGGTGGGTGTTGGTCTCTTCTCCCAAGTAACAATTGGTAGGACAAGAGGAAATAACTTCAACTTGTGTCAGGGGAGGTTTAAATTAGATACCGGAAAAATTTATTCAACAAAAAGTTTGTCAAGAATCAAAACAAGCTGCCCAGGGAAGTGGTTGAGTTGCTATCCCTGGAGGTATTAAAAAGACATGTAGATGTGGTGCTTAGGGACATGGTTTTGTAGTGAACTTGGTGTTAGGTTTGCAGTTGGAATCAATAATTTTAAAGGTCTTTTACATCCTAATTTATTCTGTTATTCTATGTTTCTATTTCAGCTTTACTTTGAGTGTAAATGTAAACACAATACCTCAATATGGAATAATTCAGTACAAATATTGTATTCTAAAGATATTTGTACAGATTGTGTTTCTACAGATATTTGTACAGATTATTTTCTTCATTATGAGCATTATTTTAATGACTAAGAACAACACTACATATTTCAGGATAGAGAAATATATTTTCACAGAAACAAAGAAGAAAAATAACTCAGAATTTAGTGGAAGTTTTAAATAACTTAGGGTTATTAACTTTAAAAAATAATTCTTAATATTCAGGGATTTTTTTAAATTTCAACCACAGAATAGTGGTGGTGGTGGGGCAATCTGAAGTTCTTTCCAATGATGAAAGGATGATTAAGAAGTTATTGTGAGCTAGATCTGAAGAGGCAAAATATGTAGGGATTCAACAAGCCTTCCCAAAATTAAAGCTGTACATCTGTTATGTTCTTTTCCTTACCTTAGTTTATTATGTATTACTACAAAACTATATATAGCTACAGAGCATATGTGAGAGTTTAACCCACCTAATGAAACATAAACTACCCTTTTTTAATATCTGTATTCCTATATTAACTATATCATGATTTCAAACTTTATCAGGATCAGTGATTCTCAAGTTGAGACATTCCATAACAATATGATAAATCATGTTTTAATTATCACTTGCTGCTGTTTCATTCAACTGCAGATCTATTCCAAGGTAGGTATTTAGGTGCACATCACAGGTTTATACACTTTTGATATTTTAGACAATATGACTTCCTAAAAGAGCAATGTTTTGAAGTACCTTATAATGGAAGGGGGTTACCTCAGGCCTGATAAATTTCTTCTGTCCATGGGAAAGATAGTAGGATGTAGTAAAAAAAAAAAAAAAAGCGCAAAATTCAGAGAATGGGCTGCATTTATTCTGTGATCCATGTGGATGCTACAATCATCAATACCTGTGTTGAATTAGAGCACCACATTTTACTTGAGGTTATAACCTGAAAAACAGTGGAAGCAAGACTAAGAAGGAAAAGAGAGTCCGCTTTTTTTGCAAGGATAATTTCAGGACAGAAGTTATATCTGGTTCTTTAAATGAAAAAGGAAAAGTTGTTTTTTTTTTTTCCTCTCAAGACTCCCTTTCCTTTTATCTTGTCTTGGTGGAGTTGCAGTTCACTGAGTGGTTAGAAAACTGAGATTCTGTAGATTTAAAATAGAAAGAGCTACAGTAAATCAGAAGGAATCTGTCGTCTCAGAAAATTCTCCTTACTGTGATCCCTAGCCCCTTTTCCTTCCAGAGACACACTGCTACAGTACTAGTCTATTTAGGTGGGATGAGAGAGGATTTGAGGAGTTGTGCTAAGGTATAGGGCTGGTATGGTGGTATTTGGATTTATGTTGAGGCTTTCTCGTGGGACTAGTTAATAGTTTCAGCTGATAGAGTGTCTGTAATTTAACTATACAGTATTTGGAAGGCCTGACACCTATCTTTTTTTATTTGTTTTATAAACTCAAATAATAATGATGTCAGTTACGCACCCACATCCTTGTTATAAATTTAAATAGGAAGTTCTTATTGTGCACCTATCAATCTCTCTTTGCACAGAATGTATTTATTAAAATGTGATTATTCTGTTTCTGACAAAATGAATAATTGCCCTAAGCAAATAGTCAATAATAAGTGAAATGACTTTAATTACTTTGATGATATAGTGGCAATTTATTTTCTTTCGGGTGTTTTATTACTGAAGGTCTTTCTACAAAGACAAGTTAGGGGCTGTTGTTAATAAAATCGTTTCCTCTCATTTCACATCCTATTTTGGGTAATGTTTTACAGAGATTTTGTGTAAACAGAGTATCACGGTATCATACTATTTTTTACTTTTCAGGTCCAATTTTTATTTACTTTTGACTGGTTTGTATATCCTATGCTAAAGGAAAAAACCACAGGAGGTGTGTCAAATGTTAAGTGTTGCCATAAATTAGATCCAGTGAATAATGTTAAGCACCTACAAATTAATCAAAGTGGCACATAACTTTTCAGTGGCTGGCCCTCAGACAAAAATTAAAACCTGGTGTTCCTAATATCCCTCTAAAGGGCATGGGTTGATTGGCAAGTAATCCTGAGCACCCACATGTGGAGTGAGGAGCCAGCTGAAGCAGCTGATAAGAAGCGTAGTGTGATACTGGAGTCCGATATGTCAAGTTGCTCCTCTCCAGAGTTTATCTGAGGCAAGATGGCAGAATGGCACTGTCCTTAGGATATCTATCTTTTGGAAACCCCTCGTGAGCATTGCTTTAACTCATACGGTTTTCTGCAGAGATGGACAAGGCTACCACTATTCAAAGTGCCATTGTGAAGGTGATAGGACTGCTTTTAATATAAACTGTCATAGCTCTTTCAGGAATCTTCCTTCACTCCAAGAGGAACTAATGCAGCAAGAATATTCAAGCCCAGTCACTTAATGGTTCTATTTAATGATTACTTAAGAATTTTGCCTCTATTCTCTGTTTGCTCGTTAGTCCTCTTTTTTTGGAGTTCCTTTGGTTTTCATCAGACAGTTTTTCTACATGCCGTAGTGTAAATACTTCTCCCGATTATAAGCAGGTCTCTTTTTGTTGTTGTTTCTTGTTGTTGTTGTTCTTATTGTTGGTTTTGTCATTGTTGTTGTTAATGAAAAATATCTATGCTGTCTTGTCTCTTAATGTTCTACTACCACCTTCTTAAAGGCAAAGGCTTAGAAAAGTTGCCTAGCTAGTGATACTCAACTGAGTGTTCCTGTAGAGTATCCATCAAATGTTTCTTTGAAATCTTGTTTCTCTAGCATGCACTGAGATAAGTAGAAATAGGCCTGAGGTCCATGCCTTTTAAAGAAATAGTGCACCTTGGAAACAATGCTAAGAGTGTAAAATTACAGACGTACAAGTCTCAGCATAACAAGTGCAGCAGGGCCAGCATTAGGCTTAATACAGAGAAAGTATTTTGCTTACCTCAAAGAGTTTTTTCATTATATAGTTCATTATCTAGTGAAAATCTACTCACCTGTCTCTGTTTTTTTGCCTTTGATTAACTTAAACAATTTCATGTATTCTTTTTTATCTTTTTATAATCTGATGTCTAGCTTATTCTCAATATAGATATCTACACTTTGCTAGAGACAATACCCAGAATTTTAGTCGTTTAACCACATTGGTCTCATTTAGTCAAATTGTTGCCTCGTGTAATTTCCTCTCAAATATAGAAAATGCCCACCTGAAATATTGTTTTCATGTCCTCATCATGAGTAACAAAATGTTGTTGTATGAAAACAACTGTTGGAAGATGAATATTTCCTTCCTTCCTAGATATTCAAATTTTCACTAAAACTTCCTTTAAATGAAGGTAAAGAATCAGTAAAACTTGTGCACCAATCAAGTTTCAATTCCAGTTAAGATTTGGACTTGTTTCCTATGCAGCTGTTGTCTGACTCAGTGTTCAGAGTTTAAAGGAATTTTACCTTTGAAGTTTGCCAGGACCAAGTTTTATATGCATATTAATTATTTGTACATGCTTACAATTCCCCCAGGAAACTATTTTTAAAACTCTTGTTTCTTCTTTTCGTTTCTGAGTAACTATGAAATAATTTAACTTTAAAAAATTTAATTGAACACTTTTACTACATATTAGAATGTTTTCTGCTAGTTGCTTTAAATAATCTTACCTCAAAAGTAATGTGAGCTTTGATATAGAAATTTCTCTTATGTACCTGAAATGTTAATTCCATACAGAACTTAAAGAAAATAGGAAAAGGAAACATTATATATACATTCGTTGCATCCATTTGGAAGCTGTTGACTCTGTTCAAGGATCAAGAATGATTCTGTTCTCCCCAGACGTATGGTATACTGTATTTCATAACTAGAGATGTTCATCTTTCAACAAAATTCTGAACAATATTTTTGCCTTTAATTGTTCTGTATAAAGGCAGTTGGGAATGCCCCATACCATGTGAATGACAATGCTGCCATCTCAGAGAAAAAAGAGAATGAAACCAGTTAAGAGTAGAACTTCCCTGACCTTCGCAAAGCATTCCAGCTATATTCTTCCTGAAAATTTTGGATTCAATATCAGACATAAAATCCATATGGGAAGTTTTACATTTTTCCTTGACTCACACACTGTTTCCATTGGTGGCATCTTGTTTTCATTAGCTGATAACCTTGCTCTAGTTTGCAGTCACTTCTCTTCTTGCTTACCGTCTACCAGACCAGGTCAATAGTGCAGTGATTTCCCTTCCTTCAAGCCAGAAGTTTGTGCCCATGTAGCATTAGGGTGAAATGTTACATGAAGCATTAGGGTGAAATGTTACATGAAAGAGGAACTTCAGCCCAAGCATTCCAGTTTAATCCAGTCCTCCCTGTACACCAATACATTGGAAACTAATTACTTGCTTTCATAAGTAATATCTCTTGTTAGTAGCCCTAACAACCACTATGAGCGAAAGATATTTCCATCTGGTTCATAATTAATTACAATCCATTTAAAATCCCCTGTGTTTCTTTTGAAATATTACCAGAAACTTCCTTAGGAGACCGAGGAGAGAAGACGCTTGGGACATTTCTTGTTGAAACAATGGCAATCTTGAAATCGCTTCCACTTCACAAAGCTCTAGATTTGGTAGATATTAAATAGTATTACTCTACCTTTCTTAATGCAATCTTGCAAGTTGAAAGACAAGCTTTATTAGAGCTGAGAGACTTTAAATTTGACATCAGATGTAACTAACACAACTGCACCAGTTCCCAACCTCATTTGATTCATACCCAAATTAATACCTCTTGGGCAGGATCTGAGCCAAAAGCCTCAGCATGCCATTCAAGTGGGTCTCGAGGGTTTCATACATGCTCAGATTATGCATGCCTTTAATCCTATTGCACATTAAACAGCATGAATAGGACAACATCTTGGTCAGCTGAAATCCTAAAACAATATTTAGATCAGACTAACTGGTACTAAGCATCTTGTACTTAGCTGCCCCCCCAAAGACAGTGTTTTTCCTGACAAGTCTTTCCTTGCCCACTGGGTCAAAGATCAAAAAGACTAAAACTTACAAATGATCCCCTGCTGGCTTCCAAATCCCAACCACAGAATCTGTGCTCAAAATCCCTTGGACAAGTAGAAGTAGTCACTGAGATGCAGCTGTCAATCAAAATTTTCTCACTATTATGTTTTATTCACCTCACCGCTTTGGATTCACACACCACTGTTGCTAAAACTGTGTTTGGCTCAAAGCTGAAACAGTGTTTTTCACAGTTGTACACTTATGTTTGAGTGCTATGCATTCAGTGCTCTTAGAAACTACAGTACAAATAAAATGTCAATTACAAGCTACAAAAATTGCCTATCTTTCCTGCTCACAGGGGACTATTATGATTTGGGGAGACAATTATGGTTTTTTAGAACAATGCAATCGTAGCCTTTACTGAGGAAATAAAAGTCCCTTAAAGGAATTTGATAGCTTTGTTGATCAGAGGGACAGAAACAGGATGGAAGTTATCATGGAACACGATGTGGTGTGGTTGGTTTCAGACAGCCAGAGCTTTGGGGACTGGGATATTATCAGTTGGAAATTAACAAAATGGAGGAGAACCTGGGTGTATGTAAGAATGCGACTAGTATGATGCAGTTGTGAAAAGAATGGCACATTCCCAGATTATTTTAGTGCAGTCCAGGTTTACTAGTACCATCAAGAAACACAATCATAAGACTTTATTAGGAATACTGTACACAGGACTAGTCATCTGTGTTCAGGAAATACACACCTAAATGCAAAGAAGATTTTTTTAGGGACATGCAGTATCTATTTTATGAAGACAGATTAGAAAGATTAGCAATATTCAAAGAAGGTTTAGAGAGAATGTAATAATTTTGAAATGCAGTCGGGGTAAATATTAAGAAGAGTTTTTAAAGTAAAAACATTAAATCAACATAAAAGAAATTATAATAAAATAGTTATAAATACATGTAGCTTGCTAGCTAGATGATCACTAACCATGCAAGAATTTAACTTCTAATTCCTAAATAGGGCAGTGAATAGAAACTTAAGTGCAAGATGCTGAGAAGGAGAAAACAATTTAAAGCTCACAGAAGAAATTCTGAGAAAAAAAGTCGTTAGGTTTGTGATATGTGTTATTAGGTAACCAATGTGCCAAGAGGGTTGATATGAGACTGAGTGTGTCTGCTTACGCTGCATATAGACTGCGTTAATCTTGTGCCTTACACCTATGACAGTCGCCTATGGAAACTATGGAAGGGATATTTTAATATCTTGAAAAAGAAGGAGAATATCTTTTTTTTCAGGAAGGAAATTTCTCTTTTCAGTGAAGTGTTGGACATTAACCATAATTAGAGAAAAGGCATAGGCAGGATATTCAAATGGTTCTGCTGTTATTCTGCTGCAATTAATTTTCCAAGCCATGCTATTGTAACTTTCACATTTACACAGGGTAAAATGACCACTTGGATTGGCTTTAAAAGAAAAGAATTCCCTTACTTGAAAATAGATGTCTTCTTTTACTACAGAGCAATGTACTTGCTTTCTAGGCTCACTTGAGAGTTTCATTTAATTGCTTCCTGATAATGCAGGGACTTAGCTATTGAATGTGACCATAATCTCTTCTCTGTCATTTCTGTGGTATAGTGTACTTATGACTTTTACTGAAGATCTTAGTGTTCCTTTGGTCCTGGGAAATGTGATAGGTGGAAGAAAACAGAATAGATGTTATGTGGATAAATCTAAAACATCTACCACAAATTTAGCAGAGATTGTGAGCAAATGGATCCAATGACCCAAGTAGTAACTCACAACCCATTTTTTCTGAATCTTCCAGGTGCCAGCCCTATGGCTATATGTGTTTAGTCCTTCCCTTGTGCCATCAATTCCCTGTTAATCTCACAGATTCAACACTTGCTCAAATCCCACATAAGTCTCACAAGTACACTGAAGTATTTAACATTCCCCATCATCATTGTTCTCTGAACTAGATATGTCTTGCAGCTCTCAGGATATTAATCACTTTCCCATCAAAACTGCCTTTCTCTCAACAAACAGAATATTTTCATACCCCAAATATAAAATACCCCATGCTAACAATCTTCCTTCCAGACTCATAAATTTTCCCTCACCCTTTATTAGAATCATCACCCATCCAAACTAACCCCTTTCTAGTGAGGAAAATATATCCCATTACCATCACACAGAAAGACTTCCTCTGTCTGGTCCAAGAAGTTCTTCTAAATAAATCACTCCAGCAGATTTCTGATTTCATGTTCTTTTTCCATGTAAAATATTTTGCATTTCCTTTAACATTTTGCCAGTACTTCTTGGGGATATATCTTTCTCCTGTCAGTGCTGGGAAACAAGTCCCTTTATGATCACATGAGGAAAGTTCATTCAAAATACAGAAATAGTAACTATCGAATGATAGATATTGAATTAATACTTTGTTTCAGCTGTATGATGAAAAGCAGTGAACCCAATCTGAAACTCTAAAAAATATCTTTCCAAACTGTATTGCCATTGTTACTGGCAAACAGACAGTGGGAAAATACTGTGTCTAACTTCTGAGTGAACTCTTATTTACCTGAACAGACTTACACTGAGAATTTGTGCTCAAGGAATATTTCTTAACTATGTGTTTAAGAAAAGTCTCTCACAACTCTTCTTGTAAACAATCACCTGTTTAAGCTGGACTGACAATGCACGTTCATTTATTAAAGAGGGAATGCTTTTAATGAATACCAAGAAGAAAACTGACCTTAAATCACACCTTTGCCATTCCCTGTGTCACCTAGGCAACACCTAAATTCTCTTTATGTCTATTTCCTCCTGTGAATGCTTGCTATAATACTTAACTAATTCATAACAGTGGTGTGAGCACTAATTAATTCAAGTCTTTATAGCATATTTGGATAAAAAATGCTATGTAAATATTAACACCATTATTTTTAATAACATTTGCTTGTGCGATGTTAAAACCTTTCAGACAGTAACCTCTGATTTTATATTTTCCTTCAGAGTTCTCAAACTGACTTATCTAAACAGTAAAGAAGAAAACACTTATGCAGAAGGGCCAAGAATAAGGGTAGCTACTTTTTAAAAGCAGATGTTTTAAAAGAAACATGTAAATTTCAGCATGGTTGGGGAATAGATAGGGGTTTCTGTCAGGTTAGAATGATAAATGAAAGGGCTCTAGCGGCCTTTCTGTTTGTTTAGACCTCTTGTTCCTGCTACAACTCTGCACAAAACTAGTATTGAAGTGCCTACTGTTAAAACATAACATAACCTGACAATGATCAGCCCAGAGGGCTTTTCCAAGAGAAGGCCATATTGTTCTGTGTGGGGAAGTGCTCTAGCACGAGATGTCCTGAGACATGAAGGAAAGCACCAAGTGCGGAAGGCTTTCCAGTACATTAGTAGTATATGAAAGGAGCTGACCACTTGTACATTAATATTGCCTTGTCCTAGAGACTGACATATGGGAAAGCATTGTATAAGATTCTCTACAGACAGCTTGTTTTCTCCTTGTTTTGTAACAACAGGCACAAAGTGCAAAAGATAGCAGATTTAACGTTACAGGGCCTGAACACATTTTGTATATGGTTAAGATACTTAGCTTTTATATTGTGCAGATGACTGAACAATTACAGATGCCATTATTTTTTTACTATGCACTATTTGTAAAGCCATTGCAGAATGTTTACCTTGGGAACAGCTTTAACATTAAGCATTTTATATACCACCCTGGCCATTTGTATTTAAGCGGTTTTCTGCTAATGGGTCTAAAGTACACTCTTTTTGACTCTGGAGGGTTTGTAAATGTCATGAAATAGACTGGATTTTATGATATGTTTAAGACCTTTATTCGCATTTTACATTTCAAATAAAGTAAAACGGTCTGATACTGAGTTGAAAAAAAATAAGAATGGGAGAAGATAGTGAAAATTAATGCAAAAAGTATAACGAGATCTTATATTTTCAAAATCTATACATAGAAATGTAAGCAATATTGCTCTCAATTTTTCGATTTCGTTTTCACTTTCTTTCCCGCCTCTGTTTCTATGCAGAATATTAACATGTCAAGAGGCTATTAGGTTTCTGCTTATGCAGTGCAAAGAAACAGTAAGCATTACTTGATACTTCTGTGGAAATATATTGTGTAAAAAACTCTCCAGTTTGTACAGGTGGTTTTCATGTATGACTGAATTTCACCTAAGTTCACACATCTCAAGGAAGATTATGCTGCAGCCAGCAGATTTTTCACAGCTTGATCCTTTCACTGATGCGTTGATTCACTGCAGCTTTTTTTTTTTTTTTAATACCAGCTTTAACATGAAAGAGCTGGAAAGGGTCCACAGAGGTAATGCCTGGCAGATAGTTGGCATAGTTCTAGTACTTCCTCAAACAAAACTAGAGTCTCTTCTGCCTCTGAGATGAACAAGCCTTCCCCAAGCTGTCTCTGACTTGTGATAGCTCAGGGTATAGTTATGGTTGAGGAACAAATGAAGTTATGGGTGAGAAACAAAAACTGGTCTGTGATGAGAGTCAGGTATCCATGTCCTGCCCAGTATGAGGCAGAAACAACCACATCTTAAAACTGACTGACCATCACACTTCTCAAGTCTTGTGGGATGACTCAGTTTAAGTTGAAACACTATTAGTTTTATTTTATCTTGAACTCATTCACAGTAATACCAAACTAAAGTGTCATGGTTGGCTAATATGACATTGGTGAAAACTGAATATTTTTCTAGATCCATACACAATGTTTATATGTGATCAGTGCTCAAGACATATTTTTATGAGTATTGATATTTCCTTGTGAAATCAAACCAGGAGAAAAAAATACCTCCCCTCTGTAGAACGATGAAGAAATCTTCTCTTATGCTGTCAGTCCTCAAAAAGAATTTAAATTTTAAAGGAATTATCACAAACAACATATTTTCTCACATATAATGAGTATTCCCCTCTATTATTCACTAGACAAATTCATGCAGTCAGACATATAGTGAAAGGACACAAGCTGCAGAGAAATTAACAATAGAAAGAAATTATCAAATCAACCTTTATGCATTTAATAGACTGCGTCACATTCCCACTAGTTGCAAGCTCTACATGAACATATGTTTCCTCTTTTTTTTTCTTTTCTAGAAAACACTCAAGAGGCCTCTCTGAAAGTAGCAGGGGATGACATACAAGTTGAATTTGCCAACACTTCCCCGTGCAGGTGCTTTGCTCAGTTTGTGGACACTACACTACATGAGTGATTCATTCTGTTTACAACTATTCTACAACAGCATGAACTCAAGGAAAGTACCTGTGCCACTGCTGGTTTTCCCCAATGTTTTAGAAATGATTAAATGTTCCCATTGAAGCAGATAATGAAGAACTCTGTTGGAAAAAAGGGGTTTCTTCTCCTGCAAGCAGATTGTTTGAAATGCCAGGAACATGATTATTAATGTGCGTGTAAATATTTTTGATTCACACAACATATTTCAGGCATGAGCTCTAGCTCAGATGTTGATTCATGACCAGTTATAAGTAAGTGATGACTGATTACGTGCTAATTATAGTTCTAAATATAATTTTATTAATTGTAGCTTGATACAAGTTAGAAGGTGTTTAGTAAACATGCTTCAGTGCTGGATTTTGTAATTGAAGAACATATCTAATTTCTAGTACTTGGGGTCTACATTTTAAGGGTTGACATAACAGGGAGCTTAAGGTGTGTAAGCCTCACCTTAGGGTCCCCTTACTCTTTGTTTTAAATTATCATTCATTGTCTAGAAACTGGACAGTTTCTTTATTCTTCTGATTCACAGAAGACATATTAAGGGTACACAGGAAAAAAAATCCACCTGTTTCAGTTGAATGTCAATATCCAACAGGCAATGGGGAAGATCAGACAAAAGTGTTTTCTTGATACTTCCATTTTATGAAAGTAATTACATATGTATTGTAACATGGCTAAAAATATAGGTTATTCCTTGTAGGGGTCCTAAACCATCGGATGTTTTGTTCCTGCACCAGTGGATGTTTAATGATGTCGAGTATAGTGGAACGGAGGCAATTGGAGAATACGACAAACACTCAGATGCTCTGGAATACACTATTTGGTGTTGATGAGGCACTTCACAGAGGCATAGGAAAAGTGAACTGAGGCTTGCTGAAGCAAAGTGGGAATTTGAGCTCTGGCCTCCCACATACTGGGTCTGTATTTTAACAACAAGGGTACTGTAAAGAACATGAATGCTTCCTCCTGAGGTCCCTTGTGAGACAGAGCTCACCAGACCCAGGCAAACAGGAAAAGACAACTGAGTATTCCAGATGGTTGTAATATTCTGAATCAGATGAAAAGGGTGGTTTGAACCTCAGGCACGCTGGGCCTTATTTTGCTTCATTTAAAAACATTTTGCCTTAAAGGTTCTGGGATTTGGCTCTACAATACTAGGATTTCAAAATCTTCCTTTCATGCTCTGCAAGTTCAACGTGAGTTCTGGAAGAAGTCTTTTATTTGAATTGCTTTACGAAAGTACATTTATTCCTGAAGGTACAGGGTATTTTTCTGTATCTTCTGCATCTTCTGCTAACTTCATCACCTCAAGTGGACTCTTCTTTTTATGAATGTTCTCCTTTGACGTTTTTCTGTTTTAGCTAGATGCAAGACTGAAAAGGCAATGTTCAAACACCTGTCTACAGGAGTCATTCTTTTAATTTTTACTACAGAATAATCCATCAGCTTTAGTCAGAAAACAAATTCGATGTTACCCTAACTTGTCCTTGGAGATCCATGACAATGGATTCAAGTTCATAATGAGCATCGTTTAAAAGCAAATAAGTATACATTTCAGGAAGTTATGGCAGATTGTAGACACAGAGCCATGCTGAATGGAAGACAACAATCTTTATTGCTGAGGGCAGAGAGTGAAGAGCAGTTACACAGAAGAGCCAGAAAACCTAGTTTAGCCCGCATTTTTAACTGTGTGGAAGAAATCTCATCCATTTGCCAGAAAGGTTTGTATCTTTTTATAAACTGAATAATTTTGAGAACAGAATATCTCAGATACAAAAAACAACACATTTCACTGTTCTTACGTGTTGTGGAACAGTCACATGTAGTAAAAGGCAGAATATGAAAATGTATGAAGTTGTGTTTTCCTATGATAAAGTCACGCTCAATGACTTTCATTCAACTACTAGGAGACAGATATTTGTATGCTGAAAAGTTAAAACTTATTGTAGGCAGAACTTTTATCAGGAAGTAGGAAGGAAACAGGATTATCAAATAAGTAAGTGTTGTGGTACTGAATCTCTCACTTTAAAGTTCAGCCTGTAATAGCAATAGAATGTTTACAGCTGGACACTACTGGCCTATGACTTGTATTCTCCAGTAAAGGACTAGTGTTTGGAAATCACATGAGCATGAAACTATTAGAACGACCATGTTGTTTCAGCATTAGTTGTCCTAAGAAAATGGGGAATAATTTTACCTTCCAATTCTGACTCCAATATTTTCTTCATCTTCATAGAATGTATTTAACAACTATGCAGGGAATCAGATTGTTAAGCAAAGCTATTCAGTGGTCAAATGTATTTTGTCAGTGAGTTCATGAAAAAGTCATTAGCTCTCCTCCCCTCCTCTTTCACTGTCAGGCAGAATCATGTCATAAATATAGCCACTTGTCTAGCAGGATATCAATCTATCCAGGTATCACCCACTTCCTGTCTCTGGCCATATGTTTCTGTTATTTATGTCAAGAAAATAGCATTTACACAACCGCTGCTAGTTGTTTACAGAAGTTTAACTCCTGTGATATAGTCCCGCTTGTGTTGCATGCTTTTAGCCCATAGATAATACATGAGATTGTACATTTTAAAATATGCTACCACATGCATGACAGAATAAACACAGAACTGAACTGACAGCACCATCTGCCAAACACAGTTGATGTCAGGGGAATGGTCTCTGAACAATATTCTGCTGCTCCCCTGTGAGATAAGGCTATTTTTTCTCATGATATAGCTACACTAAATTCAACTTGTTCATTTAGTACTCAAATTGTTAAAAATCTCAGAAGCAGAAGGGACTCAGGCCTCCTAATAAACACTGCAGAGAAACAGTGGAAATTGAACTATTCTTACATACGTTTTTCTTGCTCTTACCACTAGTAACATTCTTGTTTACATACTTGCACCCAAAATGAATCTGTGAGCAATGTATACAACACCTAGATACACGGTGCTCTGAAGTAATGGAAAATTCATAACATTAATCTTCAAATGGCCTATCTGAAAATTATATAGGGCAATCTGCCTTCAGAT
Organism: Tapera naevia; assembly: GCA_033556795.1. NCBI lineage: Eukaryota > Metazoa > Chordata > Aves > Cuculiformes > Neomorphidae > Tapera > Tapera naevia. Next base: position 18,168,389 of record JAUMJJ010000036.1, read on the forward strand.
GTAGTCTAGATGGTTATAGTTAGAGATTAGCAAAAGTTGCATTTTTTCCTTGTTATAAACCCACTGTATTTACAGTACATAGTGAAATAAAAAGGTAGAGATGATACTCAACATTTTTCCTTTTAGTATTTTGAAATTCATAACCATTATTCTGTTCATTTAGGATCAAGTATTCATTCTTAAGAGTTGCTTTTGTTACCAGACTGTCTCCTGGCGGTAACTGTTAACCCTTTTTGCATATCCTACAACAGCAGTAAACTCAAAGCTGCAAGGTCTCTGAATATATAACAATCATCATTTACAAGGGAATGAAATAGGGCCTTCACCAAATATTTCAAGGAGTGTATACCTGCCTTCCAAGCACCATATTTCTGCCTTCCAAGCACCAGATTCTAAAGTACTTATGAATACAGACGGCCAATGCTGCAAGTGTAGGCTGGCTAGAAGGCCGTATCCTGGAGCCTATCGACAATGACAGTTGTCCACATCCCATGGTGTAATAATCTGAAAACATTAGTTAACTAGAATACCTTATAGATGGATCTCTCATAAGCCTGGAATTCTCTGTACATCTTCCTTATGTAACTCATGTATGGGCCTGTGCAGCCAGGACATGCAGAATTCCTGGAGAAACTGTTACTGCCGATTTCCCAATGAATACTTCCATGCGTGTGTGAATTGCTCAATACATTCTGTCTGCATTAATTTCATTTTGCATGTGCAAATCATGGATGCCAGGCACGCTTGGCACACTTCAGGGATGTCTGGGCAAAAATACGGCAGTTACCCTGGCAGCCAGATGTTTGGACTATCCACAGAGGAGGTTGGAGCTCCATTTTTAAATCCTAGGTTTGTCTAATAGGAGTTATCCCTCTCACACTGGGAGTGCTGGATATTCTGCAGTCAAGGGATCGTGTGCTCTTTTTCTGACCAGGTGTCCTATCCTGGACATGAAGAACAACTTTTTATTGAAAATGTTTTCAGAAATGTTCCAGAGGAAGTTTTAGTTTGGGTGAATCAGCTTTGTCTTACAATAAATTTTTGTTGAAAAATATCTGACCATCTCTATTTGCTCGTATCCAGTTTTCCATTTTGCACAGTGAAATCACATAGGTTCTGCTATTGTCAAAGCCTTCTCTCACTGCAGATGACTGCTGAGCAGGGTTTATGCTGTTCTATATTATTATTTGATGTAACATAAATGGATTTGAATCTCATATTTTGTTTAATATCAGGCATTCGTTGCTATTTATTGCAAGTGTATTATTGCATCAATACTAAATGAGTTTGTAAGGAAATAGAGAGCAAATGAAAGACAAACAGTTTTATTGTGATTCAGACTTATAAATTTTTTTATAGTGTTTGTAAAACATGATAGCTGTGAAACTAAGAAAACTCACAAGAAACCAAAGATTTCTTGTTTTCTTGTAGATGTAATTTGGAATTATTTAGTATATGAATTTTTAAATTAAAAAGTTTTCTGACCCGTTAAATGATATCAGTGAAGAACTGTTGAATTAGGCATTCACCTTGGAAATATTTGTTAAACTGTTGTGCTTTTAGATTAAATAATAATATTTTCCTTAATGTTAAGCCATATTGTTGAAGAATATTTCTGGTTTTGTTCACTGGGATGCATTTCTAGTATAAAACTTTACTAACAAATGGGAAAAGGTGTATTTCGTATCTATAAAAACTTTGATCTTTGTAGAATTTTTCCTATCAATAGAAGCTTTAAAATCCATAATTTCCATACTAGTCATGTTTGTTGTTTTACTTCCTATTAACAAGTTAAAAGTAACCAGACTTATATTCATATTTGCTGCTTACTTGGAGAGCCATATTTTCATAATTTCCAGTTTTCTATATTTTCCTGCCTTTGCAATTGTCTTTTTCTTCTGGTCTTCATATTATATCAAGTCTGAAAGCTAAACCAAAGTTATTTGGGACTGGCACAGTATAAGAAAATACAGCATGTAAACAGTAAAGTTTCAAATCCTGCTATGTCTCTTGGACTTTTGGGGACAATATTACCTTTGAATGGGTACACATGCTCCAAATTTGCATATGTATGTGCATGTGCGCAAATTGCAAATCCACTAAATGATACATAATGACATTAGTGTGTTGATTCAGGAGCCATAATGTTTTGTTTTAAACTTCAGAGATTTTTATTGTTAATATAAGTCTTTTTACAGGTAGCTTAATCTGAAAATTAGAGGGTACATTCTTAGTAGTCCAAGTGGGGCAATTAAGGCAGAATCAATTGTGTGTAGTCTGAATTTAGTGGGTATTACCGCATGCCAAAAATACATTGTAAATATGTTCACTGATATTTGATATTCCTTATGTAGACAGCATTAAATCTTTAAACATCAAAGTGATGTTAAAAAGCTGTTATTAAGAAAGAAATCTTCCTCCTGATTGTCACTCCTATAGATTTAAATCTTCTGTTACAGCTAAATGGAGTTCTACATAAGCAAGGAATACAATACATGAGTTGTTATAAAACAAACAAACAAAGCTCTCTTCATAGTTTTTTCTCTTTTTAACCAGATTGATGTTCATGAATTGGGTATCAATCAGGTTAATCAGCAAGATTGTATCTCAGAAGGAGCACATTCAAATACATTTTTTAAATAGAGCTAAAACGTCAAATCACTATCTATTTGAAGTCAGCTGTAAGCATCAAAATACAGTCTTACTGTGGAAAGGGAGAACCACTAAACTAGGGGAAAATATCAGTTAGGCAATTGACACCTTCATCTCATAAATTAGGATTTTGAGGAAACCACGTTTTGGAAAGTCTTATATACCTTATAATATCTGATAAGTCCCGTTTTGTTCCTTTTGTATTTTCTGTGAAATGACTTTTTCTTTTTTTGGGGGGAGGGAGGTGGGGCAGAGTGGCCAGGTAAGATAGCAGAGATTTGAGCTGTAGCATTTTCCAGAGCAGACATTTCTGGTTATTAACCCTTTTAGAATGAAGTCTCAGAAATCGTGTAATTTTAGGAAAGTGTAGTTTTGAGTGAACTTCTTGTCCATCCTCTTACTCCAAGTGGGGCCAGTTTCAAATTTTCCAAAGGTGAAGAAGGTGGAAGTCACAGAGAAAAGCAAGAAAAAAGAGAGAATGAGAGGCAGATAAAGAAAAATAAGCCTTGCTTATTTTATAAGGTCCAAATCTAAAATGGAGTGAAATGAAATCAAGAATGAGATAAACAAAAATTTTCACCTGACTTTGTATTTTCATTGTAAAAAAAAAATAATTTAGGTTGGATATAAAATAACATTGAATTCCAGTGTTGTGGGATTTCTAGGGATATTTTGCCTTTGTATAACTTGCGTATATGTATACACACAGATGTTTCTGTGGCACATGTCTTCTTTTCTCAGGAAATGGGTTTTCCATGATGTCTGCTTCCCTTTACACTCAAAACTACTTTATTATACAAGAATAAAAAAGGTTGAAATTGAATTGTACATGAAGCACTCATAATTATTGCATGGTTATCAGAAGAGTAAGCCACATAGCACAACTACTGTTTCCCAGGACTAGTGCAGCTCGCTCCCAAATCCCAGCAGAGTTTGGCTATACGGAACTGACACAGAGGAAAGTCACCATAGCGTGTCACAGATGGTTAGTGATATAGAACAATACTTGCATTTCACACAGTATAAGAGTCTCTCAAGTTTTGTTCTTTTTGTGTTTTGTTTTGTTTTGTTTTTTTTTTTTTTTTTGTTTGGTATTTTTTGTGGTAAAACTTCATTTTTTTCCCCAGCTATTTTAGTGAAACATCATAGAAACCTATAACTGTACATAGAAAAATAGTCAATGCTTACTGTTTTTAAAGCTGTAGCACTACATTTACCGATTTGTAAATTAACTATTTTAACTGCAGCAATTTTCTATGAAAAGGATAGTTGGTGAGGATCTGATCTTGAAGTAATCAAAGATTTTGTTGGTTCAGTTTACTCAGATAAAAATTTTAATCAACACTTCTGAAGCTGTTATTCAACTTTGTTATCTGTTTACATTCTTTCAGGAGACAGAACTGTGCAAGTAAGAAGTTCTGAGCAGCCTTGTTTATTATTGTAAATTAGATATATTTAATAATATAATGATATATCACACCAAGTTGCTGCTGCAGAGAAAATACAAGATGGTGAACTCAGGCCAGAAGTATATCTTTATTTGTCCATTTCTTGAGTGTTAAGAAATTCTAGAGCATTTGGGATATTTTATTTTGTAGTTTCATTTTATTTACAATATTGATTTTGACAAAGATTTTAAGAGGTATAAGCCAAAGTTGAGCTCTGTAAACTCTGCTTCTACCTCTAAGTAAGTAGTGATGTCTTGAACAAAACATTGGAATTAAAAACTATCCTGTACATCTTGTTGGGACATTACTATACAAACCTAGCAAGAGCAATGGTAGCAAACATTTTATTCATCTTCAAAGCATATTATAAAGTGACAGTCACATGCTTGTGCAATGACTATACGTGTGCTACGGAAAAAAGACCAGACTCATGAGACTCAGGGAGCAAGCTAAAATTTCACCTCTGCATTTTTTCTTTATCTCAAGCTTTAACATTTAAGCACATCTTATTCCGTGTATTTTTGCATTAGAACATTAAGACAGTTTTAATTAAAATTCAGTATTTGATTTTCTTTCTAAACACTATGTTCAACAGCTAGATGAACATTACTGAAAGTTGCATTAATCTCCTTTTTTCCTCCAGGAACTTGACTAGTAATGCTTAGAAGGGATCAATGAATATTGGCTATAATAAAATAAAACTTGGTGTTACACTTTTTTGTCCTAAAACTTAAAAAAAAAATAAATCTAGTTCAATCAACAGAAAAATCAAGAATGACCCCAAGATATTTTTTTCCCATTGTTAAACACCTATTTCTCACTTTTCAGCTTTTACTGTCCAGTACATTTGCTATGCTATGACTGAGCCTTAAATATTCGTGGATTAGGTTCATTCCTGGCACTCTCTTATTAGGCAGTTATGCCAAGTTTCCCATTTCTCCTCAAATGCCAAGAATCTTACTAATAGTTCCTGCCAATCTCAATCTAGTGGTTAGTTCTGAACCAGCATCCCACTGGCTTCCGAATGCTTCTCTGCACTTCCAGTTCATCAACTCTCCCCTTCGCTTGTCAGTCTTAGGGAGGACTAAGTATTTCACAATGATATGGGTCAAGAAGTAAGATAGGCAGCCAGGAAAGGCTGAGATATAGCAGCGCTGAATATGGAACTTTGGCCCTTGTTTATTTAACTCTATTTACCCCTTTCTTAATACTCAATTATTAATTTCCTTGTGGACTTTTCTTTTAAGATTTTTGGGCCCTCAATGTCAGGGTGAATAATTACAGTGACAGTTGTTGACAGACTCAGCTTCCTCATGATACAGCATGACTAGTACAAGATAACTTGAGGAATTCTAGCACGGGAAAGGTGCAAAGCAATGTTCAGGAGATTGTTTCTTATCTAAAGCCAAGTATATTTTCATATGGATCACAAAAATCACCATAAACATAGTTTCAGAACTTTTTTGTTTTGAAGGGGAGGAAAGGAGGAGTTTTAATTAGAAAGTTTAAATTCTACCTACTTCTAGAGATTTTGATTAGCTGCAAAGATGGCAAAAAAGACTACACTAAGGAGATCTGTTGGGTTTTGCTAAGCATGTATGGAGAAGGCTGCCAAAAGAGGATTATGACTAGATTTCACTCTCTTTGTGTATGACAAATATCCTTAAACATGATTTGTCTACAACACCGTTTCTGACCAGCATCTCACCTGTTTGAGCAGAGAATTTGTCTCGAATCCTCTAGGTTTTTTCTTGTCCATCCCCATGTTCAGAACAACAAGGAAAGGTGGCAGGAGGATGCTTGGATGAGCAAGGATCTCCTGAAAAATACTTAGCCAAAAAATGAAGCAGGACCAGGTCACCCAGCAGATGTACAGAGAGGAGCAAAAGCATGCAGGGAAGGGGTTAGTAAAGGTGAAGTCTGTTTGGAATTGAGTCTGGACAAAATGTAAAATGTTACAAGAAGATCTTTAATAGGTCTGTCAGTAACAAATGAAGACTGAAGAAAATACTGCAGAATTCAACAGGAGACCTCATAACAAGGGATATGCAAAAGGCTGAGGCATTCCCTGATTTCACCTCATTTTTTTTTTTTTTTTGTGAAGACTTGTATTCAGGTATCTCAAGTCCCAGAGATCAGTGAAAAAGTCTAGAGCAATGCAGATTTACACCTCAGTAAAGGAACAGGTAGTTTGGGAAAATTTAAACCAGTCAACCTACACGATTCCATAGGACTTTTTGGGGTGCACCCAAGAGTGTCGACGAGCTGGTTGATGCCATTGCAAATCTACCTCAATTATCATTTGAAGGTCATGGCAATGGAAGGAGGACAGGAAGAAAACATATGTTAAGGGTGCAAGAAGGATTAGGAAACGTCAAGCCCAAGAAGTTAATGGAATGAATCCTGAGAATAATTTTCAAAGATATTAAGGAAAAAAGATGATTTGTGATAGTCAGCGTAAGCTGTCCAATGGGAAATCATGCCTAATCAAACTGATAAACTTCTACAATTGAATTATTTGCTCAGAGGATGAGGAGTGGTGGTTTTATCTTGGCTTTATAAAAACTTTGTACACTGTCTCCCACAACATCCCTGTTGACAAACTGATGAAATAGAGACAGATAAGTGGTTGATGAGGTGGATTGTAAGGACTAGTCACTAGTGTTGTACCCAAAGGATCAAAACTGTTGCCAGTGCTATTTAACATCTTTATTAATGACTGAGATGATGGGACAGAGTTTGCAGACAGTAAAAAGTTGGGAGTAATGGACGACACACGAGATGGTGGTTGCACTACCATTAAGAAGGACCTCAACAGGCTGGAGAACTGGGCTAACAGGAATCTCCTGAAGCTTAGCAAAGGCAAATACCAAGTTTTATCCCTGGAGGAAAAAATCCCAAACACCCACATATACAGGCTGAGGATTGACCATCTGGAAAAGAGCTTTGTAGAAAGGATCCTGGGGGGAGTCTAGTGGACACCTAGTGGACATGAGCTAGCAATGTGATTTTGTGTCAAAGATGTCCAGAAGCACCCAGGCTGCACAAGGAAAACATTGTCAAGAGGTCTGAGGTGGTGATTCCACTCCTCTACTCATTATTGATAAAAGATCATCTGTTTCCAGGAACCTAGTTAAGGCAAAGACCTTGCTGTGGTTTGCATTGGTCATCTGACTATGCAAAGTAGTCCTTCGTAAAATCATGTCTATGACTGAAAATGACGTTGGTGTTCTCTAAAATAGGGTTTTGTATCATAATTTCGTAAGATAAAACATGTCTATATAAAGGACAAATTTAATATCAACCATCTTCACCTGCCTAAAGGTTCTAGATGAGGTTCCTACTTTAAGCAACTGAAAGAGACAGGGATGTCAGAAATTGTCATTCCACCAGTGTTAGTCATCTATCTCAAAATGGAATAAATAATTTTCTACTTATTACTTTCTCTTCATGCTTTAAAAGGGAGAGGCGAGAAATGGTTAAGACTATATGCACTCCTTTCACACAACTGAAAACAGTAATTCCAAATTGAATATTTACATTAGTTCAACCTGATTTTTTTGAAGTTTTGTGTTTGCTTGGATTTTTTTATTAAAAGGAAGCAGATTTCAGTAATGTCTGAGAAACCAAAATCATCTCATTACGTTTATCTAGCTATTGATCCATCCAAGTTATTGATTCATGGTTTGGAACTACAAATAGAAGACATAAATTAATCATAGAAAATAAATTCTGAACATGTTCTTTAATTTATCCTTATTAAGACCTTTCTCAGATAATTCCTTTTTAAACAGGTTCCCCTCTCCCTCCTTCTTATTTAAGGCTTCTGTCTTAAGAAATAGATAGGCATAAAAATAAACTCAATTTTGATTTCTAAAAACAATACTGTAAAATGGGATCTGATGGAAATAATACACAATGAATAGAAAGGAATTTTAGTACAATTTTCACTACTGTGTTTCATTGAAAAAAAAACATGAAACAACCCAAGGAAGAGCACTTTTGAAAAATTAGTTCAAAAACCAAGATAAATGACAAAAACTGGTTTATCTTCCTGGGGAAATTTTGGTAAGGATGTGATAACAATTTGTGTAAATCTAATCTTATTTAACATTTTCAGTAATGATATGGAAGAGCCAAGAAGTAAAACATTAATGAAATGCATTGACACAATGAAAACCTGTGAACTACCAAAGGCCAGGCAAGGAAGCTAAGAGAAGTTTAAAACATCAAACCAAAATGTTATCCATATAGCATTATCTAAGCATCTGGTACAAGTGCCAAGTTCTTTCTTGGTATTTGTTTAAGAGTGACATACGACTACATTTGAATTTAGTTAATCTATGGAAATATGCAGTCCATTCTTAGTTCTTACTAAGTTCTTCATCACAAGGATGTTTTGTGGCAATAGGTTCACATTAGGTTCATGTGGCAAAGTTTTACTGGTGGGGGAGCTACAGGAAACACCAGAAACTGTGACGAAACACCAGAAGCTTCCCGTATGTCCAACAGAGCCAATGACAGCTGGCTGCAAGACAGACCCACTGTTGGCTAAAGCTGAACCAATCAACGATGGGGGTAGCATCGTGGGGGGGGGTAGATGGGGGTAATAATTTAGTTAAGATGTGGAAGTTAACTACCACACGATAACAACTGCAGATGGAGAAAGAAGTGAGAGTATGTCAGACAAATAACTGCAGGCACAGAGGTCAGTGAAGAAGGGGGGAGAGGATGTGCTCCAGATACCAGAGAAAAGATTCTGCTGCAGCACATGCTGAAGACTATGTTAAGGCAGGCAGTTCCCCTGCAGCTCATGCAGGTTAATGGAGAAGCAGATATCCACCCATAGCCCCAGAGGATCCCATACCTGAGCATCTGGATGTGTCTGAAGGAGGCTGTTATCTGGTGGGAAGCCTGTGCTGGAGCAACATCCTGACAGAACATGCAGACCTTTGACGACAGAAGTCCATGCTGGAGCAGGTTTTCTAACAGGACTTATGACCCCATTGGGGACCCACACTGGAGCTATCTGTTTCTGAATGACTGCACCCATTGGAAAGGACCCATGCTGGACCAGTTCATGAAGCGCAGCCCATGGAAAAGACCTATGGTGGAGAAGTTCTTGGAGGGCTGTCTCCTGTGGGAGGCAGCCTAAGCTGGAGCAAAGGAAGAATGTGTTGAGTTCTCCCCCTGAGGAGGAAGAAGCAGCAGAAACAATGTGTGATGAACTGATTGTAACCTGTCTGCTCTATCTTCCTCCTCCACTGAGTGGGAGGGGGTAGAGAATTCTGGTGTAAAGTTGGTCCATGGAAGAAGGCAGGAGTGGGGAAAGTTGTATTAAGATTTGGATTTTTATCTCATTACTGTCCTCTGATTTGATTGGCAATAAATTAATTTCCCCAAGCTGAGTCTGTTTGGCCCATGACAGCAATAGGTGAACGATCTCTTCCTGTTATTGTCTTGAACCACAAGACTTTCATTATATTTTCTCTCCCCTGTCCCACTGAGAAGGAGAGTGATAGAGCAGATTTTGTGAGCACCTGGCATCCAGCCAGGGTCAACACACCACGAAGTTTCTCAGGCTATCTGTGAACTCAATGGAGAATTTTTCTTGTTTTAAATTAGCTGCTTTATAATTTCATGCAATGCCTAATACTTATTTTGAGAAAATGTAAATACATCTTTCAAATCATTCTTCAAATGATCTCTGGTTTTGACTGAGATGGTATTAAGTAGTTGGTAACCCTCTTATTTTTTTGCAAAAGTTAGTTAAAAATGAGGAAAGGAAATTCTTTTCCCAGAATATTGGAAGAACTCAAGGAAAAAGAAGGGGTCAGACATTTTGGCAGGAAAGTGAAACAAGCATATGATCTCTCTTTTTCTCAAAGTCTTACTTTGAGAAAAAGAAAAGTTGAAAATACTGCATTTCTGGATTATATATTAACAGAAGGATACTGCTAATATACAGAAAAGAACCCTGAGATCAATGATCTAAGGAGCCCACAAACAGTTCTAATATAAAAAAAAAATGAGAGATGTTTAATTGATGTTTAAGCAACAGCAAAAGAGAAAGTAACTCATAACAATAATGCTACTCATAACAATAATGCTACATGACAAACGCTTTTTCCTACCTTCCTTCAGAGCAGATCTTGCTCTCTTGTGCCTGATAGCTTCCTGGAAAGTGAAAAAAATATAAGAAAGTGACAAATGGTGAGACAAGTCCTGGGACAAATGCCGTTGTTATATTAGTACAGAGGCTGAAATGATAACATAACAAATATACATGTAAGCTGGACTTGGGCTTTTACTAATAAATTCTGTTGACTCCTTATTGTTCTTTTCCTCTTCAAAGTCCGTTCCAGTAAGCCAAAGTACAGCCTGACTTCTTCCCCTTTCTTAAGTCTTGCTGATGGACTGTATTCTCTGCGGTAGTCACCTTTACTAAGAGAAAATTTTCACTTTACACAATATTTTTCAATGTGTGTGGGTAATTTGAAGAGTACACTAAACCACTACTGCAACCAAAGACCAAAGGTGCTGAATAGCTACCAGGATTTGATTTGCATGTGGTGACTTTGCACCAGCTGCTCAGGATTTGTCATTTTCCATCATGTATTTCTATACAAATATTTAAGGGAAAACATGCCTGTGTTATGAAATGGGACATTTTACAGCAGGAAAAATGCATACAATACTATTTGCTACGAATCTCTCTTTCACAAAATTTATGATAATTTGGGTGAATATTACACAGTGTCAGACCCCACTCTTTAGAAAATTTACACCAGCTTTTACATCTGACTTAAAAAGATGTGGGTTGGAGAGAACCACACTCCTAACACTTCCTTCTTTGAAAACTCTGAGAAATTATGTAAAACTGAACATTTAAATCAGGTGCTGGCATGAAAAACAAATTCTCTAGAGCTAGGTGGGGCAGAGCTGGTGGAAAGGATAGATACCTTCTGAATTAGACTCATTCTGCAAATCATGCTCTGGAGTCTAGATCTTCACAGAAATTGGAAACTTACCTTAACCCTTTCCTCCTCTCTCCCCAGGGCTGATCTTGGCATTTGTGGAGCTTGTGTTTCTGAAAGAAATTTTTCAAATCTCTATTATCATTCTTTCCCAACTTTTGAAAATGGTAAAGACACACATATTGCATGAAGGGGTTACTAAAATATGCTCAGCACTAGGAAAAAATTTAGATGATAGTGCATGTAGGCACTCAGGCATTTCTTGGCAAAAAAATGTTTAGCCTTGAAGTTATTTTGCATTGAGTAACTGATAATGATATTAGATCTTTCTAAGAAAGTTCTTGTATAAAAGACACACTAAAAAAAGTCACTGAAAAATAGAGAAATTATTGTGTGCATTTTCTGCTTGTAACTTCACAAACTAAACAATCCAAGAGAATGAGCTGTGATTATTTAGACAAAACGAATACTTTATGTTCTACCAAGCCACAAATGTACTACAATTCATCACTTTGAGGTTTATGAGCTACTCGTGTTTAGATGGATCAGCCTATCATTCTCTGATCAATCTATATGTGCATCTGCAAAAAGATCTACTGTGTGAACTTGTACAGTGTGGTACCATTGTTGGTGTTATATATTATTTGTTTTGCATATTGCGTTTTACCTCACAATCACTATAAGAAATTTCTGATGTGAGAATGATGCCTGTTCTCCACACTGAAATGTTACATTAGATGTAGAGCTTGTATTTAGGGTTAGAGTTCCAAGGAAGTATTTTCTCCTCTTTTCTTGCATATTTATTTAATTGCTATACAGTTATGAAATGCATAAGTTATTAAAGTATTGATTTAATTAGAAACTCTGATTATTGGGGTTTCCCTCCCCCCCTCAAATAATAAAACTGAGTGATTTTCAAATATAGTTTATACTGGCTCTGACGACTTTAAATACATTCACTGGCAAGCTACTGTAGTAGACACATAAGAGGGGGGTGTCAGCTTTTAATTGTAACTGTCTTGCAGAGTGGTGTTGTTTTAATATCCTGTATAGATTTTTATGTAATACACTTACTTGCAGGCAGCCTGAAGCAAGAATCAATTCTGTGAAGGATTCTTCTTTTGTTAAAAGCCAATCTTGTTTTAATGATGCATGAAGAAATATTCGAGCATTGACATTTTTCTGTCAGGTTTCTTTTGAAAAATCAATTAAGATAATACTGCTTTGACCTAGTTATCTAGTTAATGCTTATTAGGAATGTAATATGATTTACTGTCAGCATAATAATTTTTGTATCTTATCCCATTAGCTTGTGCATATTTCAAAGTGTATTACACAATGGTCACTTCTTAAAATGTAATGTAGCAGAATACATTAATTAGATTGACTGGGATCATTAGACAGAAACTCTACGATTGCCTCTTTGTACCAAATTTGTATATCAGCCCAATCAAGTTAATTCATTGTTCACTTCTCTGAAAAGTGTTTCTGTTTAACTGATATATAAAAAGTTTTTTTGATTGGACAGAAACTATTTGTTTCGTATGTACACTTCTTAAAAATTATTTCTAGCTCACCCTGGGGTAAACACAATAATTATCCATGATTATCAATCAGATAAATCCTAAGAACCAAGTTTTTTTGAAATCTGATATCTGCAAGCAGATAAATGAGACAACTGCTGTAAAAGCACAGAAACCCTAGTGAAGCACTTGGTTTGGTAGTTGTTCAAAAATAAAATGATTGGTCTATTTATTTTTTGCATTTCAGCTGCTTAGTGTTAATGGAAAGGTCAATAAAGGAGTTGCCTTATTGTGGCATTAGTGAGGAACTATTGATTCCTATCCACTTAGTGGTCAGTGTTAACCAAGAACTGAACTCTTTTAACCTTGTTAAGCAGAAATTAAATCTTCCCACCACTTTCAAGGCAGCGGTTTATCTCAGAACAATACTGCAGTCAAACATTTTTGCAAAGTTTATCCAGTTCCATTGTGGCAATGGTCTATGTGATGTTAGAGTGGGAAGAAGGGTAACTGACTTTCTGTAGATCTTATTGAAAGAAATACCTTAGTGAGGCAAGAGGCAGTAATGATCTTTCTTGTATCACAAAAAGTCTTTCTTTTCATCCAAAGTAAGAATTTATTTGTCAGGTAACTTTAATGATATGTGCACCTGCATTATCATCATTATGTGTTTTTCTTCTGGCAAGGATTCCTCTTGATTTCACGAGATTGACTCAGTTTTAATTTGATTTTCCTGCTAGAAACATATGCTGTAGTAATGAGGACAATATTTATGTTAAGAGAGACAGAAAATAAAGATTAGCTTTCTTAAAACATGATTTCTACGTACAATGAATGCATTCAAAGAAAAATCTTTTAGAAATACATACATATTTTTAGAGCAAGGGAACTATTTCAAACTGGTTAACCAAAAAGATAACTGAAGTGCCATACGTTATCTGTGGAAAGGAAGTGGGATAATAAGGTATACCTTTTTTCTTCTTTTCTTAAAATAAAAAAACAAACTTGCCTACATATTTGGCCTCTTGTTGGTTTCCTGAATTTTGTTTTATTTCTCTAAATTCTCTTTCCACTGAGTCAGAGTAGCCGAGGCCACTGTATGGCTGTCATATACCATTTGAAATGCACAGTTCTAACATTGGCACTGTAACAAAAGCTACTGTGTTGCATAGATTGACATGATGAAAATGTGCTGAAAGTTTCTAGAATAATTTTACCTCCTTTCTTCTAATATTTATATTAAATAGAAGGTGGTACAAATGAAGAAATGCTGTCTCTATATGTGGATTTTCCTAAATTTACTTAGACTTGTATGCATTTAAGGTAGTTGTAGACATCAACAATTTTTTTTTCTACATGTCATTAGAAATTTCAACAGACTGGAAGTTTTTAGACAGCTTAATATACATAATTTATCTTAAGCCTGTGAATATCTTTTTGGGAATGAAATGGCCACTTGAAATCCTTAAGTGATAGAGATAATGGTAAGATGGCTTCTGACTTTCCTTGGATAACTGGAGTGAATGCAAGAAATAAATAAAGGAATAAGAAATGCGTCAGGATATAGGATTTTAAGATTGGCTTTGTTTACAATCCACAAAGGAAGCAGGGAGAAAAGAACATCCTGATGCTATCAGTTATCCTTATTTGCTTGTAAACTCTGATATTAGGATTCATTTTTGAGCATGTCACTTTTTACCTCCTAATTAATTGCAATGACAGCACTGTGTGTGTCTGTTTATAGGAAAGATGCTGTTGTGGCTGAGGTTTTAATTATATTAAATATTAATCATGGATTGAAATTGGAAACCTTAAATTATTGTTTAATGATCAATGATCAAACGTATAATCAAGATAAAGAAAATTAGGATGGCAGACAGCAACATCACAATTTGAATTTTACATTATTAGTCTTCCACCTAACTAGGCACTTTTCTTGAGTATCTGAACTGTTTTGCCTTTTAACTGTGCTTGCAGTTGCTATAGTGATAGCATAATTTCATAATGGTCTAAAAATGACAGTGGCACAGATACTGACAGATAGGAATTAATTCACTAACAAGTAATTATGTAGCGAAATGTTGACTGCCATGCAGAAGGTGCACTGTGACACATTTACTGTTTTTCAGGGATGGCAGTAACATTAGCGTTGGTCATTAGTGGTAGACATTTCCGCACAGTGTTGGAAACAGACTTATATGCAGACCCATTTAGTTACCTGTGTGACAGCCTTGTTCAGGACACCAGAAACAGCTGTCCTAGCCTGTATGAGCCAAAATAATTAGGCCTGTCATCTTCTCGCTCTGATTTCCCCTTCAACCTGCTCCACAAAATGCAAATATTTTGCTTTCATTGTCACATTCACCTTGACATGGATATTGCTTTGGCGCATAACTGGATGAGATGACTCAGAATTTGCATTGTTCATTCTAATAAATTTGCTTCCCCTCTACCGCGTGGCAGGACCCATCAGATAAAGTCTCCCAGAGTGTCATCAATCAACATCGCTGACAGACGGCTTTTGCCTTCATTTGTTACATGCGAGAACATGCTTAATTATTTGTCCTGTAATTAGTTGGGAAAATGTCAGGAAATGTCAACTCTCTGTTCACTCTGGAAGGGCTCTGCTTGAAAGCCATAGTGACTGAAGTGTCATTAATGCTGCCTAACAAGACGAGGATCAGCTGGGGAAAAGTGAAAGCTTCTAAAAAAGTAATCATGGTGAGTTAAGGAAAACTGCAAATCAGCACCAGTAATAAGATGTGAATCCTATTAGCAAACACTTATATTTTTCATCTGTTACTCCTCACAATAAAAATATGGAGAAAAAACTCAAGGAAAACGACGGTAGGCTCATATAATTTCTGTCACATATTCATTGGTATTTCCTAAGCCAATCATGCTTAATACATTACTGTAGGTAGTATCTAATATTTAATTTTCAGATTTGAGACACACTTTTACATTCACACAGCAGCATAATATGCAATGGATATGTGAAGGTAAATATTACTTTTACATCAATCAAGGAGCACAAGATTAATTGAATATGAAAATTTGTTTTCTGAATTTTAAGCTGATAAGGAGAGCAGGCACTAGCTTTAATTTTAGGAGCAGAAATAAAAATAAATGAGTAAAATCTGTTTATCAACTATTTACAGTTGCATGCAATAGGGAGACAAACAGATTTCTTGAAGTCACATGGACAGCTAGGAGTTATACTGAAATACAAGAACAATCTCCTATATATTGTATTAAAAAATAAAATAAAAAGAAAAGAAACAGGAAACCATATTAGTGAGACTAAGTAACTACACTGCTTTCTCCTTACCTGTAATTTAGGTTTAATTTTACACTGAAACTTTATAGAGGATTCTGGATTGAAAGAGATGAGGATTGGACAAATAATATAGCTATTTTTTTTTTATGTTTACTAGGGCCATTTGTTATTTTAGTAATTCTTTGTAATCAGCAATTCTGTTTTCAGTTTTCATTTTTTCCTATATGAAATAATATGGTATACATTTTTAATGCTTCATCTTCTTTGTTTTTTTTTCCTTACATTATTATGAAAGTGTATAATCATGTGGGAATACTTTCTTACTTAATTACTTACATTATTTCATCCCTCGTTGCGATTAAGCAAATTATTGCTTGGTCTCTTTAGAAAGGATAATTAAGATAGCGTTCTGGTGTTTTACAATTTACTCATTGTCACAGGTATGGCTAAGCTAATTATCAAATGGTTAAAAATTTATTCTGGAAAGAATATTACAAGTGTACCATGTGGGCAAATTGCTTCCAAGGCTAATTCAATTACAGATGCATAGTACCTATCATGTCGTTTTCATATTTGTCTTGGAAAGTAGAGAGCATGGGAATGTAAGTTCAAGTTTATTAGTGGAGTGCCTGTTTTTGTATATTAAGTTTTGGAAAAAGTCCACACTGATGTTTGAGAGAAAGAAGAGAAGTAAGAAACACTCTCAGTTAATTATTTTCTCAAAAATAAAAC